>JAWWEU010000001.1:62722586-62738791 GCA_035583155.1 Acropternis orthonyx | reverse complement strand
AGAAAGAAAGAAAGAAAGAAAGAAAGAAAGAAAGAAAGAAAGAAAGAAAGAAAGAAAGAAAGAAAGAAAGATCTCTAGCCAAGTCAAGTTCTCCAAGTATTAGTTTATTGAATAAAAGTAGGGGAAGGTATTGAAAAAAAGAGACTTGCTGAAGTATTATCACCATTTCAGACTACATTTGCGGAAATTTGGTGTTTTTTCTTGACAGTTGGGATTAGAAATCTTCAGATTGCAAATCCTGCTAGAATTTAACTTCAAATTAATCATTTTATCTCATGCCATTATCAGAATGCAGGCTACTCTATATCTCCTCAGTCACAGGCATTTAGAGCCTGCTGTAAAGACTTGCAGATAGTTTCACTTTCAGGAAATATGAGGAAAGTTATCATGAGAGGATCTTAATGTTGGCATTTGGTTCCTGTCTTCCTTTGCAGATTTGGGTACCTGTGTTTTTTGCAACTTAAAGGCCTTATCTGAAATTAATTAAAAGGGGGGTGAAGATGACAGTAAACATTGACTTTCTCATCCCTCATTATTTAAAATAGGACAGTTCATGATATTGCCATTGGTTTTCTTGTTAAGAAATGTGTAAAATCATCCAAGTCTAATTTATGTGACCTATGTTAAATATTTTCCCACCAAACTTCATAATTCTTGCATGCATATTTCCTCCCCATGAATTTTAAAGAAATAGACTTAAATCTTTACATTAAAAAAACAAAAGAGTTCTAATTCAGCACAAAGCGTGCATAGTTTAGAAAACTCCATGTGTAGTAAAGAATGAACAAAAACTCAAGAAAGGAAATGTCTTTAAAACAAACAACAACTGTTGAACAAAACTATTACTGGGCTCCTGTTTAATAACAGATGACATGTAGTCCTGTTAGTTATACATGGTAGCAATCAAATCTCATCAACAGCAGTCTTGTCCTGTCTGTGTTCCCAGACAAATTGAGTTGGAAGTGTTAGGGAAATAAATAAAGGCATGATTATTCACATATTTTTCTGGATCTATGAAATCTGCTATCTTTGAATAACTTTCAAGGTTACTACTTTTATGTGGAGTTGTATGGAAGTATACTACTATGAATTTTAAAAGTATTAGAATTATTTAATATGATTATTTCTCTGCTGTGTTTAGAGTTCACTACAGGGAAATCCTTTTTAGGATCTGATTGCATTTACCTAGAGTGAACAATATTTGCTATGAACAATATTTCTTTCTTGTTCAGTTCCTTAGATTAGAACCAAGACTACCTTGCTCACCCGGATGCTAATTTATTTTAATTATAAACATGCCTTACTTTCTACCACTGATTTCCTATCTTTATCTATATATGCACATGATACAATAGTATGGCAATGAGTGGTAGCTATTGAAAATACTTTTCAGAAAGCAGATTGCCAATAAATAATTGTACTTGCAGACATTTCTTGTACAGCTTCAGTTCAGGCACCAGTTAGAATCTCTAAGCTTAAATAAAAATAATTCTGACACTATGACAGGTTATTATTTAAATAATTAATGTTTAATGTCATCCATAGAAATTCTTGGATTCTAAACACGATGTCAGAATAGTGCCAAAACAGAGGAATGGAAAATAGCTGACTGAAACTTAAGCAGACAGCTGAAGAAATATTTGGGAGTGATTCTAAAGTTTATTGGTGAAAGACTTCTTTTACGATTGCTTTTACTAGTTTCAGCTTCAAAATTAATCAAAAAAGGAAAAACGATTGTTACAGGAGAAAAGACCACTGTGCAGGCAGCTTTATTTTGGCCATCAAAGTATGCTTGAGCTCAGGGTAAATTTACCAAAATAACAAAACTCCTCTATTTTTCATAATTTTTCATTTTTGATAACTTCAGAATAATAAAATCATTAAGGTAGGTCATCAGGTCCAGCCTCTGACTGATCACCATCATGTCTGTCAACTAAACCATAGCACTAAGTGCTGCGTCCAGTTGTTTCTTGAACACTTAGAGGGATCGTGACTCCACCACCTCCCTGGGCAGCCTATTTCAATGCCTGGCTAGCCTTTAAGTGAAAAAAGTCTTCCTGACATCTAACTTGAAACACCTCTTGTGCAGCCTGAGGCTATGTTCTCTTGTCCTATCGCTAGTTGCCTGGAGAACAGGCTGACTCCTACCTGCTACAAACTCCTTTCAGGTAGTTGTAGATAACGATAAGGTCTCTCCTGAACCTTCTTTTCTCTAGAATAAACAATCACAGCTCCTCAGCTGCTTCTCATATGATTTACTCTCTAGACCCCTCATCAACTTCACCACCCTTCTTGAAGTGAGGAGCCCAGAACTGGATACAGAACTCGAGGTGTGACCTCACCAGTGCTGAGTCAACAGGGACAGTCACTGCCTTGGTCCTGCTGGCCTCACTATTTGTGATACAATTCAGGATGCCATTGGCCTTCTTGGCCGCCTGGGCACACTGCTGGCTCACATTCAGCAGCTGTTGACCAGCACCCCTACATCCTTTTCCACCAGGCAGTTTTCCAGCCACTCTGCCCCGAGACTGTTGCTCTGCATGGGGTTGTTGTGACTCAAGTGTAGGACTTACCCCTTCACCTTACTGAACGTCATACCATTGCCCTTGGCGCATCAATCCAACCTGTCCAGATACCCCTGGACAGATTATAAGAAATGAAATATAGTCAAAGCAACTAGTACTGTAATGAAAAATGCATTTTGTTGTGCATAATAAAGCAATAACAATTTCTTCAGTAAAGCAATTATAACTTTTGCCATTATGATAGTGGTTGTTTAGTGAATAATTGTCTATGCAGCAGGCTGTGCTTTCTGAGTCATCCCTCTGAGTGGCTTTAATAAAACTTCCTCACTATTCCTAAGCATCAAGGGCAACATTATACTGTAATTTTAATTTAATCAATGCAATAAATTGAAAAGGAGAAAATTTCTACTCCCCATAAATATATCATACTTGAGCAACTCATATTTGGTATGAGTCTAAAATAGCTCCAGTCTTTGTACAGTGCTCCACAATCTAAAACTTAAACAGAATCACAATTTTCCATTAATTTGGTGTCTTTTCTTTAACTCTTACAAGGAAAAAAAAATTATTTTCATTAGTGAGTCCTAAGTTTTTAACATCTTTACCCAGTGACAAGTTGAGTTAATTAATGAAATTGAGTTCCTTCACCAAATGTTAGCTGTTGGCCACATTCTTCACAGTTTTAGGTCAACACAACTATTTAATTCAATACAGTAGCTAGCATCAGCAAGGAATCTGGCTTGCCTTGTAGGTACCAAAGATTCTGCCTTTTGCATGGTGTGACTATTTCGATTTATTCAACTTTTACAGGTAAGCTTTGACATTAAAAATATTATATTTTAGTTCACATATGTAAACCAATAATGTCACTGCATCTCACATTTGTTTAGCTCAGATTGTGTATATGCATTTCAATTAAACTTGTATTTCTAACTGTGATTTTCTAAACATATAAACTGTGGTTCATTTATGGTAAAATACTGCTGAAATATAAATATTTTCTGTCAGTATGCATTAAACTTTCTGACATTGTTTTTTTTGTTTAGCATTAGTCCTCAATCCCTTTTATTTGAATTGCACTTCTCTCAAGGAAAAAGACCAATTTCTGTTTGCTTTCGGAATTGCTTATGGTTATACATTTCAATGTAAAAATCTACTTTTTATGGTAGGATTTGTTGTGCTAGAAGCAAGAATGTATTATTTTCCATTTGATTTTATTATATTTTCATGGAGATTTGAGACATGATGTTACAGAGAAACAGAACATAGTGAGAAAAAGGACTGATAGAATGAAACATTCAGTAATATTTGCTAATCTGTGAACTAACTGACTTTTGTTTACAGTAGATTCACTGTAGTGGTAATTATAATTGCACTAGATCCATTCTGCAACAACACATAGCACAGGGAATGTTCTGAATTGTAGAATTGTTTATAGAATAGAAGTACATATGTGTTTTGATATCTTAAACTGCTGTCCTGATTGCCTTATGGTAATTAGTATTGTATCTATTAACTATATTCTAAAAATAAATAAGGAAGTGATGAAAGGGCAAGTAAACCTATAGATGCTATTATTGCATCTGTAGAGATGATTATTGCAAATATTCCTATGCAAAATAAATTGTTTATTCTTCTTGTTTGGTTTTCTGATGAACTGGAAGATTACATGTTGATTATGTACTATGTTTAAGGTTTAATTACTTTTAAATCATTTAAGTTGCACACAGTACCTCTTAGATCTTTGTTGACTGAAAACCAGAGTTCTTTGCCTTAACATAATCTTCCTCTTAGATAAAGTAAATTTAGATGAGATAGGGGAACAATCTGGGAATGGTTAAACACTCTTGAAAAACTCGTTTCTCTAACTGGACCATGATTTAAATGTTTCTGAGCCTGTTTATCACAGTACAGACACATAAAAATTGGAAGCTTGGTGAAGGCTATAGACCAGCAAATGACAACGATTTAGTCTTGGTATTATTTGCACATCCACTTCTAAACTTTACAAGCTTCAAACATACCTAGTCTGTATCAAGTTTTTGACACTTGAATAACCATTTTACTAGGGCCTACAATTGTTAGGTTAATTTTAATTTGTATTTGTTTAAGAGAGTGTTCATAACCTACTCATGAAACTGATTGGATTTTTGGTTTATAAGCAGAAGTATACTATAATTTTTCTAAATTAGAGAAAATAAGACAAGTATAATCTTTTATTGAGTTTTTGTGTGTGCACTGAAGTTTACACTGGAGGGAACTCCCCAGAGCGACTGTTCTGGGATTGCTGAATTTTTTTTTTTTTTTGTTTGTTTGTTTGTTTTGTTATGTGGGACAATATTTACTTCCAACAAGTATTTCTGTCAGTTTTCTGACACTGCAGGAATGTTGGGGCATTGTGATATACTGGTCTTTTCTCAGCTGGAGCACAGAGAATCATTGATTGTATCTCAAAATGTTTTTTACACCAGCTAAAAGTCTCTTTTATGAAAATTAATTGACTGAGATATATATAACTTAAAATTAAACACTTTTATCAGTTCTGGCCTTGAACTCCTTGAATTCTGTAATATTGGGCAATCTGGTGAATAGAATAACCTAGAAAGTTATCAAAGGAAGCTATGTCTGTGTCCTGGAGTTCTTCTATTAGGGTAGTGCAGAGATACTGCAGCGTTCAGATGATTTATTTATGAGTTCTTTTAATCTAAATTGCACATGATTTGCACGTCATTTATGCCTGGTGCAGTTAGCATGTATCTGGAAATATTCACACATAAGGATGGGTAATTCCAAAATCAGCTATGAAGATCAGAAAGCATAAAACATTGAGGTTTTACCAAATATTGAAGCTTTAGATTCACATTTACATTTTGGATATATATAAAAAAAGATTTGCACAGGATAGACAGCACAGATGTAATGAAAATAAACACTTAAAAGTTAGCTCTAAAAGCATTTAATGTCATCACTGTGTAGAGTCATTGTGAGAGGAATTAGAAACTTTAATCTGCTTTTCACTAAGGGAAATAGCTCAGAAAAGTAGCTCAAATGATTGGTGGATTAAGATTCAGATGTCTATTGAATGGTCTGCATCCTTGCATCTTAGAATACATGCTGTATATGCTTCAGTCTACAAAAATAATAATGCCTGGGTTCAATTATTCTTTTTCTTTTTTTTTTTTCTTTCTGTTATGTCAAAGAGTGCAGAGTCAGCTGTTTAGCCTTATGCAGAGCTTCACATTTTAATGAAAGTTGCATTTGCATAAAAGAGATTTATTTGCTTGTTATATGTTAGTTCAAATTCTAGTATGAACTTTAAAGGCCTTTGTTTATCTCATTGCAATGAAGGACATTCCAGGAATCATTTCTTCACTTGGCACAGATATCATGCTGCCTTCCTTAGTTCAGCATTTTGAGTCACTGCAAATGCTAATAGTGAATATGGTATTATAAAGGAAACAGGGAAATAAAAGTCTGCAGGAGGAGAAAATTTTTTCTGTGTATATGAGCCATATTTTTCAGGAGATTAACAAAACCTGTGCCATTAGGTGGAGAAAATGTACAACACAATAACATTGTAAGTATGTAATGCTTATCTGTTGATATTCCTCCAAGTCAGGCCCTAGCTATGGGCAAGATTCCCTTTCACAGGGTTTATGGAAATTGAACCAGTCAATTGGTCCTTTCTGTTTCTATCATTACCAAGTATTCAAAAATCTTCCTACAAAAAATTTTTATTCAATAAGGGTAAGCGTATGTCAGGGAAACCTGTCTTAAAGGTTACTTCACAGCCACCTTGCTGCAATGACTATATGCAAGCTAACTAAAGACAGAAATAATACTGTTATTTATAAAGTACAGTCCAACCACCTTTCTATTGAACAGTAGTTTTAAAAAATATATTGATTAATACAAATATTTTCTGCTATTATTGGACAGTAAAAAGTGCAAGAATTTTCTTTATTAGAACTTGGTAGCTTTACAGTGTTTTAGTAAGGACAGTTATCACATCACAGTCTGAAACTTCAGGATACCACTGTGTTTGTTAACTTATTAGTTATTTTCCTTAGAAACTGTTCTTCCCTCTTTAATTTGAATTTGTAGACGGACTGGCTTTAGATTTTCAAATATGTACCTGTACTTATTTTATATTTGTTCTATAATATGTTCTTCTGAGTGGTATATGAGAAAATCAAAATGAAAACATAAAACCAGCAATAAAACTTAAATAGTTGTTTACCACTGAAGAAGAAAGCTCAAAACCCAATAATGTAGGTCCCTAAAATGGGACCTATATCTAAAATCAAAATGGTTCCCAAATAAATTAAATATTCACTAATTCAAAGGCAAAATAAAAGACTCATGCCTGTAGCTTGTTGGCTAAAGAACAACTGAAGCTTTTTAGTTTATATAAATATCCTACAGTTTTGAAGTGGAAGTCAAGTGCTCCACAATCTACAGTAGTAGTAGTACAGAGGACCTAGTAGAAAGACATTGTCTTTACACATACAGAGCATACTTCAGATGGGAAAACTAGTGTGGTGTTACTTCAGGGAAAATAAAAATAAAAGAAGAGCCAGTGTCAAATTTCCTCTGTAATTTTTTCCAAATTGTTGACTGATAGACATATAAAAAGCTGCACTAAACCCTTATAATGTTTCTGTTCCATTTGGAAGGGCTTTCCTGTTTAACTCTGCTACTGTTTCATAACCTTGAGGGAGTACAGAGATTTTGATACATCTGATTCCCAAATAGGGAAATATTTTTATGATATGTCTTCAAATTTTTCTCTCATGCAATGCAAGGACACACATTCTTTAATACGTTTTATAAAGAATAAAGCAGAGAATTTACAGAGTTTATGTCTCCTAGACATGAAAGAGAGAAGGGGAAGAAGCAAGAATAACATTGGTACTAAAATCTGTTATGCTTCTTAAATGCTGCACATCTTTATGTGGAAAACTAACAGCAGAGACTGCTGGGGGTTTATGAAACTGAAATGTGTGTATTTGAAGAACTGGGAGAATATAAGATTTAGTTCTGGTGGTCAACTGGAAAATTTCTCCTCTTTGGAACAGAAAGTGCATTCTGCTTTAATGAGAAGTGCTTTATAATGGGTATTACTGTATAAAAATTTGGTTTCTAGGTGATAAACACCCTAGTGAGATTAGCTAGAAGCTGAGCAAATGAGAATTAATATTGGACACTGCTGTTGGTAACAGATTTCTGCTTCTTTTCATAAATGTAATGAATTTACAAGCTTCACATTATGTGACAAACGTGCAAACACTCTCCTCTGATTAAAAAACCCTCTAAGTAGTCAGGAAAAAAATTTTATGAAGTTATTGTCTATCTTCAAAACTTTTGTGTTTATGCAAATTGATAACATGCAAAATTTTCTTACAATGCTCAACATTTTAGCACAGAAAATCCAAACAAATTCAAATCAATGTTTTAAAATTAAAAAAAAAAAAAAAACAAAACACCAAAAAATCCACAAAAACTACATGGAAGACTCATTCAAAAGAAATGCTACAGGGTCATTTTAATAAGGAGTGCAAAGCAGTAAGCTATCAGTATGGTAATTAAAATCAATGAGTGTCCATAACTATGCTTGGAGATGTGAAAAAGGTTAAAACTAATTAAAAAATATCACAAAAGGTCTTTCTTTAACGATTGGAGAGATGCTTTGGTGTATAGCACTTTGCAACCTGATATCAAGGGAAAACAGGTTCAAAGGAATAAAAATCTGTTATAAAAAGTGTAATTTTTATGCCCAGAGAGAATAGAAACACTAGACTGTTCAAATATAGCTTTATATAGCTGGCATTCAAATATCATCAGTTCTCTGGGCTTGTGAACCTATTTTTGCTAAAATAAATGAAAACATTTCTGTTTGATGTAGAAGCCTGGGATCAGACTCTACTTTTCCTGTTGCAGCAGGTGATGCAATTATAAAAGCTAATTTAGATATTCGTTTGCTGGATTGAAAAGAATTGTGTTTTGGGACCACAGAACTATTTGAGAGGCCCTTATCTACAACGCAGACAGGTTTGTCTGAGAGATTAAGGGCTTTTGGCCTTCTGTGTTTATGCTATCTGTCTTAGAGAAATAAGAATATTATGTACTGCATGTTCTGCTCATCATCACTGTAGAAAACTACCAGGCAAGATTGCACTTAAGAAATAGTTAGAAATTAAAAATAAATATTTCACCCAGACCTTCTACTGCTTGATATAGTGTGCGGATTATGGTTTCAATTGAAAAAAAAAAAAAAAAAAAGTAAATTATAGATAACAGTAAGAGGTTAAGTCTGGTGGATTAAACAGTTTAATTTTTTTTTTTTTTTAATCTCACTGATTAAAGAGTAAAACTTTACTCCTCACTATAACACTTTTAGTTAGGAACTATCTTGAAGTCTTAGAGTAATCATTGATAGCTTTCTCTTTATTACATGTCTGAACTCCCCACATTTGGAAAAACTGAACAGGGATATTACTTTTTATTTCAACTACAGAGCACAGCTCAGACAGTAAATTCAAATCCTGTTTTCTGCAGAAAGTCCAAATCATATTGTTTGTTTCCCATCCCTCCCAACAGTGTAACAAAATGCATTCCTTCTCCAAGTATTCAGAGGACAGAGCTGGTCCTGAAAAAATTACATCTACCAGCTCCAGTCACAAGGGTAAGCTTTGCTGCTTTTTACTCTGGTTGACCTTACAGTCCACTGCTAAAAGATTCACATGTGGATCCAATTCTGGCTTTTGCATCATTTGAACTGTTTGCTATATTTCAGGCAATTACAGCTGTGCAAACGCAGTGATGGCATTAGGGGGCATAGGTGCAAACAAGGGACTAATCTGGGCAGCAAAACTTGTATTATTAATGACAATAGATGAGATGGCAGTGCGCCAGCTTGATTCTCAATTCACAAACTGAGTATGCAGGCCTGAGAAAAATATCCAAATATTTGTTTAAATGGGAGAAGATGGGATAAAAAACACCTTCATAGACAGTAAACATATTCCCAGTGACTTCCTTCTCTCTACTTCCTTTCACAGACCCATTTTCTAAAGTAGGAATGTACTTGATTGAATCAAGTGAAAATGCTAATGTATTAACCCCGTGTCAGGGAAGTGCCAACATTATTTCTAGTCATACTATGGAATAAAGTAAGAAAGTGAAGGGCAGAAACAATTTTGTTTCCAGAAACATTACTGGATGTGCAACTGTTTTCTTATGAAATAAGGAAAATTTAAGGATGGGTAAAGTGTATTTTTTTGAAGTGTGTTACTTCTATCATTTAAATATAGTGAGTATTGTGTATTGATGTAAAGGTAATTTAAAGTGTCAATAAAGGACAAACAAAGAGCTGAAGTCATGTGCAAGGAGAAACACTTTGGTGATAAGTGATAATTTTGTGATTACATTGATTATTTAAATATTTAAATATTCAACTGGCTGTATACTTGGGAAAACATTGCCTTAATGAAATATCAAGTGTTTCAGACATTTGGGGTTTTATTAATTAAATGAGGTTTGTTTGTTTGTTTGTTTTTTAATTATGCTTTAAAATGCTATTCTCATTATGTTTTGGTTTAATGTAAATATTGAATAAATGTTTGCCTTTTTTTTTTTTACTGCTCCTACTTGCCTATCTCTGAGTTTAAAAATATATGCTACAAGAAGGTCCAACTGCTCTTACTCTTTCTTTTCAAAGTAACCAATAGTAAGTTTTGCATTGAACAAATGAGGGAGTCACATTTGAGAATTTATTCCTTTTTTCTTTCTTGTATGATTAATAGAGAAGTAGAAATCATCTCTACATTGAAAAATCTTTGTTTCAAATCCTGATTTTGTTCTGTTGATGGTATTGATCAAATATTGTTTTAATCAAAGTTTCTAAATCATGGCACTGGCTGAAATAATTTAGTGCAAGGCAGTAATTATATTTGAATGAAGACCACTCTGAAATTCAGTTAAAATGTCGCAAATGGGATTTACATAGACTAAATTCATTTGGAATCTATCATTTGTCTTATCTTGAGTCATTTAATTGAGATTGCAATATATTGAAACAATAGTATAAGCAGTCAATATTAGAGATAACCAATTATTGGCTGCAGCATCCAATTAAAATACAGCACTTAATTCACCAAAGCCATTCACCAAATGTGTTTCTGAAAAGACTTGCTTGTTTATTTTATCACGTGCTTTCTGGCACAATATAACTCCTAAATCAAATAATTTGTTTTTCCAGTCACACAAGTGTTATTAACAGGTGTGTCATAACTAAACTAATAAAGAAAGTTCTAAGGTATCAGAGTAATGAAATATGATGAAGCAGGCCTTCCTTCCAGTGCAGTATTATGCCTGCATAATTTCATAATCTGCTGTTACGTATGCTGTGCTTATATTAAAAGTATAATTATGCGTATTGGGATATGTAATGACCTATATTCCTCTTGCTAATTCCAGCTAATTTGTTCTGTTTGAAGGAAGAACTGAGAAATCATGTTTCTTTTGGGCCTTCGTCTGCCAGCTTATTCTCTGGGGCTCTCACACAGAAGCAATGCTTTAGAAGAGACTGAGAGATGGATTCAACCATCACTTTGGAGCTCCTGCCTTAATTCATGAAGTCGTTCCCAGGTGGTTAAAATATTAAAATAATAACATGGCTGGAAGTAGTTGGACATCAGTGGGTATGTTCTGGATAATTCAGGGTCTGTTGAATCTGAGGTTACCTTGTGTTGAGATTGCATTGAAACTAAGGTCTAAAAAAGACATTTTTGGATATATAACCCAGCTTAGATAACCTTTTGACAATTAGAAATATCCACAATTATTTAAATTCCTGATGCAGGATCCAGTTAAATTGGTTAAATGATTGTGATTCAGTTCAGTGTCTATTGGTCAGACTGGTAATTGATATAAATTCTTTCTGAAAAGAATTCTCTGCAAGAGAAACATGACAATGGACTAACATGATGGTCAGTCTTGAGATCTGGTATGTGTGTTTATTCTTACCCACTTTGTAAGATAGGAATGACAATGTCATGAATTTCTAGACTGTATGAGTAGTAGAGAATCTGCAACAATCACAATCTGAGATTATTTGAAGGCTTGAACAATATAAAACTACTGTTTCTGAATTCATATCTCTCCCTCTTTCTCTCTCTCTCTTTCTGTCCATATCACCCATCAAATCTTCTAAAGGAATACTAAACAAAGAGGGGGTTTTTAACCATTTATTCATTATAAAGAGGATTTTACTGATTTCTTTACTGAATTTCTAACGTGTCTAGTACTAAACCAGATAATTTATTAATGCCTGGTGCAGTTGGCACGTATCTGGAAATATCCATATACCTTTTAACTACCTACTAAGACAGTTTTACTTACTCATCCACTTCTTATGTCCTGGATATTTTACTTTTTCATGGTGCTAAACACAAACTTAAATCTAGAATTCTAGTTTTAACACGTTTGCAGCTTGTATTATTGGAAACAGTAAAAAAAAAATCCTTCCATTTGATAACTTATTTTTAAATATCAAGGACTTTACAAGCCAAGTTTTTACTCTGTTTCTGCAGATGGAAAGAACTACCATGGCAGAACTTTAAAAAGGATTTTTCCATACACCCACAGAAAATGTGGTAATATGTGGTAATAAAGATAAACATAATACATAAAAATTAATATAGGGACAAAGATAGGAACAAATTTGAAATGCAACTTTGCTTCACTAAAGACTAAAGAAGGTGAGTAAATTTCTATACATATACAATGAGAAATAAGTGAGATAAATTTCACTTTCTATTTCAAAGAGGATGAAAGCGTATTACTACAAAAGGATATGGCTGTTGACAGTGTTTGCTTTAGCTGCAAATCTTCAGAAAGAGCATGACACAGAATTCAGGATAATAACACCCATTTGTTTTATCAAAAAACAATCAAGAAATGTGTTTGTGAAAACAGACTGTGTAAGTCGTGTAACAGTACTAAATCCCTAGTGATTACTCCAATTTTAGCAATATGCAGCACTTCTGAAAGAAAATAAAACATCAGATTTCAAAGTCATGAAAGGTAGTGCTCTATTTTTATTCTCTAACTTTTTCTACTGCATTTTTTCTACTTCAAAAATACACTGTTGCCTTAATTCCAAACTGTTTAGCTTAATTAGGAAGGGTGAATGAATTAAGTTGAATTATGCTATATAGAGACAAGAAAAAAAGTAGCATGAACTATTTGTGAAAAGGACTTTGCCCTGTGTTTGCTGGAAGAATATGGACCTTTGAAAAAGAATGAAAAAAAGTGAAACAAAGGAAAGGTTCTATAAGCATATTTTATAGACAAGCAAATCTAACTTCATGTGGTTATGCACAATGTAAGGGAAAGATATAGAAGAGTTGTCAGGAGAGACAGATGTAAATGAATAGTGAGCAAAATTACACACAGTTAAATAAAATTTTATGAATTTTAAAGAAAGACAATCGATAGTTAGCTTTGAAGATATTCATATGATGGCATGCGTGTAACCAGTACCTGAGTTACCATGTACAATAATAGAAATCTTTAGATAGATTCCACTTACATTAAATATGAAGAACAATTTTTGGTAACTTCTTTGCTTTAAATTTCCAAGACTGGAAGAGGGATCCTTTCTTTAATCTGACAAGGATGTGAAAATTATTTTTATTTACCACTTCATACTGATAAAAACATTTGGTTTTCTGGTGAGGCAGGTCAACAGGAGAACCAAAGAAGGCATGTAAACTGACATCTTTGAAATTGGTTAACAATGAAATATTCACTACTTTCTCTTGATCTCTCTACAGGAAAATAGAAGCTCAACTCACACTACAATAATTGTAATCAAACACAATCTTTTTGACATCCTCTATAGAAATTTTACTGCTGAAGAATGCCTATTGATATGACAACACTGTGACTCACTGACAACTCTAGGGTATCTTTGACTCAATTTTGTTTCCTCGTTTGTATTTCTTTTACTACAGTTCCTTTGTTAAACTGAGGCTATTCATGTTAATGTTTCCACTACGACACAGCAGGGTCAATTTCATTTGGGGTTATAGGATTACTGAACTAACATGTTCTTTTCATTTGTCTGTGATATCACTTTTCCTAATTAAAGAAAAGCTCAATAAAGTTATTTCATATCTGTTCACTGGAAAAATTAACTAGATCTCAGTTCCTTGAGTTTATACACTTTTTAATTGCAGTTTAAGCTTTCCCGTTATCTTGTAATTCTATTAAACAGTTTACTGACAGCATTTTAAAGCTGAAATAGGAATTTTCTTGTCTTGCCTTGTCTTCTTCTGCTTTCATGAAGGAAATATGATTACCCTATGAAAGGAATAATCTGACAGACAAGTAATTCCAAATAAGATGCTTTTCATCTTGCAGATGCAAAAGCTTAATATTACACCTTTGTTTATCAGCTTCTCTAAGAACTGGAGTAAAGCTTCTAAGTTTCACAAGTTCTGAGAACCAGGAGCTTTCCTGCTAAGTAGATACATAGTCAGATATCAGGGACCAGCTCAAGTGCTTCACTGGTTCTCTTTTTGAGGCTTAATTTAGGTACAATAAATCAATATTTATTTTAATATATGTTTATGTATTTATAATACATAAATAAACAATTTTACACATAAAACCATTGGAGGTCATCTGTGTTCTGTGCAATGCTTTATTGCACAGGGAATACACACACTGCTCACATTTTCATTAAGGGTAGCTCACAGAGTGAAAAATACCTGAAATTTACCTCTGTCATATGAGACCTATGACTTGGTGAATCAATGGTCTTTAAACCAAACATTGTACTAAGCAACTCCACTGAATGCGATTCAAGGAATTCCCACTGATGTCTGAAATAACAATATGAACAAGAAAGTCCTTTTTTTCACCCAGTCTATAATTTGATTTGAATAGGTATTATCAACAGTTAACATTTTAAAAGAAAAGTTAAATGCAAACAAAAATATTTCCTTAGGTAAGTTTTTTGGACTTTGGGATTTGTGAGCCTGTAATCACTTTATGAGTTATGGTCCACTAACAGCTACACTAAAAATCTTTGAGTGTAGTCTAAGACTTAATAATAGACCATTTAAGGCATATTCTTACTTGTACATGAAACTGGAGTTTTGTACAATAATGTAGCAAATATTATCATAACAGGCAAAATAACTAATACCTTCAATCAACAAGAAATCTTTTGGAGCTTTTTCCCCCCTTTGCTATAAGATGATAGTTGATATTAACCTGTACCTTTTAACAATTATAGAGTAGACCATAAAAAGAAGTCTGTTCATTCACTGACAACTGAAGTGGAAACCTTTGAATCTTATACCAGAAAAGAATACAAATGCTGAATCAAATTAACAGTTATATCTGTTCAATGTCTGTGTCTAATCTTTTATGACAGCTGGCACCTGACAGTGAGTTATTTTACTTAGTCTCTGCTTCACTAGCTGTTCAATAAGCCTTTTCATGGAACTGAGATTTGCTGAGTAATAGAGTTCTCCTATCTTGGATTCTTATTCTACAATAGAATAGAGTTGAAATTATTTCCATTTCTATCAGTGTCATACAGATTTGAAAAGAAATAATTGTGTTGTGGTTGAAATACTTCTAGGTCACCTGTAGGGTAAAAATAAGTTTAGGCAGTCAGACCTCCTACAATGCAATTACACATATCACAAGCAAGAGGGAACACGAGGCAAAAGAAAAAAAATAAAAGGAAAGCCAGCTTCATTTCTCTAAGTCACAATGATGGGAAATGCAGAAAAATAAGTACTGTAGATACAAGTACAAAAACAGACTGTCCTGAGGGGTTGAGAAGAAAGGCCTAAATATAAAATGCCAGAATATGTGCTCTGTTTTCCAAAAAGTTCAACTCCCAATGAGGTTAGTAAAAGCTAAGTTGTTTAACATTTTTTAAAAAACAGCCTATTGTTTTTCCTGTTAATTATGACTACCAAAGGATCTTGTCTATTGCAATTATACCCTGTAGTTGAGTCAGATCAGAAAATATATGAAGGTTTTCCCTATTTTCACATATCAGTATTGGTATCAACAGAAGCAGAATTTACAACACTGCCAAACATACAGCAATGCTCATGGGTAGATTTTAAATTGTTCTACAAAGGGACAGAATCCTCTGAATATCCAAATACTGTGGAAATAACAGCTTGATTGTGTTCTGTTGAAACAGCTGTATGCATCTGTAGTGCACTTTGCTCTGGATTTTTAAAACTGTTAAGCACACTGATAAGTGGCTTTGTTTCTCCCTGTCACCTCTGCTAGAGCACAGAATGCTAGCAAATTTTGCTGAAAAAGACAGAAGAATCTTCGCTTAATCACTCAGTAAATGAATAAGAAGGAAATAGTGTTCATAATAAATGAGTAGGGTCTCTTAAGTCACTCTCTGCTCTCAGCTTCCTAGGGGTAAAGCCATGGATATGGATGCCATGTAGGACATAACAAAATACACCAAAATGTCAGAATACTTATTAGCAATACTGTTTTGGTTTGACTCTTGGCAAAATGCCAACCACTTCCCAATGTGACAGAGTTTCAATTAAAAGAAGTGAGGAAAAAAAAACTTAAAACTGAAACTGGTATATACACATATATTTACAGAAATTTACAGCATAT
>JAWWEU010000001.1:62707839-62718818 GCA_035583155.1 Acropternis orthonyx | reverse complement strand
TCAGAGGTCCACTCTGGCCTCCAATCAGGAGGCATGGAGACACACCATTCATAATGCTGCTGCTTCCTTTGAGAGCAAACGCAGGATCAGTGTTGAAGAAAAAAAGACAATGCAGAAATAACCGTGACACCCCAGTCCTGCCTGTGGAGACTTTCCACTGTGCCATTTGCAACTGGACTTGCCTATCTCGCATTGGCCTTTTTAGCCATCAGTGTGCTTGCATCAAGCGTGGGTAGAGCCCTTCCCAAATTTTCGTTCGCGAAGCCTAGCCATGGTGATGATGATTTATAAGTTCAAGTTTGAGTTCTTAAAATTACTTTATAGCAGTACCTAAAGGGGGCCTATAAGAGAGCTGGAGAGGGACTTTTGTCAAGGACATGTAGTGATAGGACAGGGAGGAATGGCTCCAAACGGAAATTGGGTAGGTTTAGATAAGATAATGGGAATTCTTTACTGTGAGGGTGATGAGGCACTGGAAAAAATTGCCCAGAAATATTTTGGATGTGCCATCCCTGTATTTGTTCAAGGCCAGGTTGGATGGGGCTTTACACAAACTCTTCCAGTGGAAGGTGTCCCTCCCCATGGCAGGGGGATTTAGAATTACATGAACTTTAACATCCCTTCCAACTCAAACCATTCTATTATTCTATATGATTCTATTTGTGAACTTCTTTTAGATAAATGCAAGGATGTGTAGAAAGCATAATTGCCTGTAATTGGTAGCTACCAAGTGGATTCCTCCAAGTACATGTGCTACTATCAGCTGAATTTATCCTGTGGCCACACGACTTTGGCAGCACAAATTAGACCTGAAAGCCAGACTATATGTGCAGTCTGGCACAGCCAGAACTGGCCTTATTCTGGTCAAATGTTGTATGAATCGCTGAGTCCTCAATGGTCTTCCAGCCCTAGGATCAAGAACAGTAGGACTGTATGTAAAATTCCTTGTATAGAAGTATTGTAAAATTTCCAGAATAAAAGTATTTTCATATGAAGAAATATATGATGATTTTTTTTTTAACTTGCTGAACTTCCATTTTATGCAAAGTAAGAAACAATTTTTCTATTCAAACTTTAACAATAGAAACATTCCTCTGAAAGTAAGAAAAAGTAAAAAATGCCACAATATCAGAGGTGCATTTACAGAGTGGAAAACTACAAAGCTAAATATCAGTGGAATTGGATACATTTCTTGACTTTAAAAAAATTAAAAATTGCTATTCTAACTAAAATTGCTGTTCAGGAGGTCAGAGATTTCTGTGTTGTTCTGCTTTCCAAAGATGAATGAAGTTCATCTGGACATTCATCTGAAATATACTAGGCATTCCAGACTACGATGCCAAGTCATATTCCTACCAGTACTTTGTAGCGAACATTACTTCTTTTAGTCTCTCATTTTAGTTTCTACATTTCAAGCTGAGTTTTTGAACCACTAGATGTAATTATGAGTCTCGCTGTGACAAATGTGTGTCTGTTTCTGATTAGAACATTACTGATAAAATGAGGTTAAAATCAGAATAATAATCTCTGAAGCTGTAAATATTTCATACTGTATGAGGTGCATTCTTCATTCCAGCTTGACTTTTGTCTTGATGTGAAAACATGTCAAATTCTTCTATAAAGTTGAATAAAATGGTTTTGTGATTGATTTTCTCTCTGAAGAAAACAACAGCGCCTTTTGATGTTTAAAGTTTTAAATTACCAAGCCAAAGCTACCCATGAGCTGTAAGCACTTTACCTTGTTAACTTCACAATGACATAGTTACTGAGTGAATCAATTCTTAATGTAATCCTACCACAACTCCAATTTTATAAGTTACTGAATTTCTAAGTAAATCCTCATTAAGTTGTTTAACCACTTTCCAGGAAAATTTAACTGATACATGATGATTTTTTATTCAGCTTTCATAGTCTTTTGTCTGCAATTAAGGATGATATATTTTATTTAATTTTGCTCTATTATTTGCATAATTATTATACTGTTATGTGAATACTTGTTCAATATATAGGGAACTATTGATCTTTAAAATAGATCTGTTTTTTGCATATATTGCTTAAAGCACACTAGTAAATATTTATTTTGCATGCAAACCCAATAGTCCAGAGAGTTAAGAGGTTTCATATTTTGATTTTTACATTTAGAATCTCTAAATTTGGGGTTCTCTCACTGAGTGCTTGCAAATCATAAGCTACTTTGTTACTTTGTGTCTCTCTGGAAAACTGAGCCACAGCTGACTAAGTTTCATCTGCATTTCATTTGACCTCCCCTGGATATATTGATCAAAGAACATTTTCTAAACATGGCCACTGATAGACTTTAACTACAAGTCTGCTCCAATGCCAACTTGCATTGGAATAAAGTGACTTGCATTAGATCAAAGTCAATGAACAGAAATAACAGAATCATTTTACAGGAAAATAACTGAATAACCCAAGACCCTCAGTGTATGAATAGGAAATGACAACAATCCAGTCTGAAACAGCAACAATTTGGTTTCTTTTGCTTTTATAATAACAACAACAACAACAACAACAATAGTAGTAGTAGTAATAATAATAATAATAATAATAATAATAATAATAATAATAATAATAATAATAATAATAACGATGAAAAGGGTACAGCATTAATAGATGAAAGAGAAGAGGCAGGGTTCTTTGGTTTGCACTGTTTGTTTCTGAGAATTCTCAGTTATCTAGACCTGGAATCCGTAATTTCAACTAAAGACTGAGACAACTGAGATATAATTACCTCAGTAGAATGAGCATTTTAGATAAAGTATTGCACCTTCAGAAGATTCTGAAATTTTCCAGTCAGGTATCACCAAGATTTGCCGTAAGATGTCTTTAAAAACCCCATGATTAGGAGTTTATGGCTCAGAGACTAAACCAGACCAACTCTTAGCCTCAAAGTTCTCTGCTAAAATACAATCAGACAAATTACAAAAAACTATTGCAACAACACAGTTGATAATCTGATAAAAAATCCAATTCTAGACCAGTGTCATTATTTCAGTCAATTTATTATTAAAGAATATGGTTCTATATCTTTACGTTCATAATAGTTTTAATTAGAATACATTAAAATGGAATTTCTACTCTTCAACTCAAATTTCTGTCTTATGGCCTTTTATTCATAAACACTTAAATATAAGTATCAATAACATAGCAAGGATTTCAATCAAAGAGCTTCAGTTGCAGCCTTTGAAATTATAAAAAAGTGTTTTTAATAAGAAGAACTAAAATCACAGGAATGTGGAAAACTACAAAAATCTTTCAAATATTTTAATTTTTAAAAAATTGTAGTCATTGAAACTTTCAGAAAAAGCTGAAAATATTAAATATTTATTTAAATAGAGGATGTTTGGCATTTTTTGGGGGGTAAGCATCCCACCATTAATAATACATATATTATCATACAAATATCTTTCTTTATCTTTATGAAATATGTCCTTCTGGAAATAATGAAACTAAAATAATTCTAAAAATTGGTAAACTTATAGATTTTTTTTTAATAAACTGTTATATCACCATAGTTGATATTAAAATACTAATATTAAAGTGATTTGTGGAACTATGCCAATATTTAGCTTACTCCTTGCATTTCTTATTTTGAGTCAATGACACTGTTTACTCTGCAGTGAACCATGCACAACTTACCTTACTTCAAATTTAAGTGCATATTTAAGTTTAAACCTGGTTACATTATGTTTCACTAGCATGTTTTCCAGAATGCTATGTAAGTATTTTCTTGAACTTTTGTGAACACTTGAAACTGAATTCAGATCATACATCAGAAAATAGCAATAAATCTGCAGTGAATTTGAAAGACAAAATCACTTGGGTATGCTATTGTTATTATTTGTATATAAAGCTCTTTGCCCATGAAAATTATTTCTGTCTTGTTGAATTTAGCATCTTCTCTAAGGAAATAATGAGTGCTGGTAAGCAGCTCATTGAGTACTGGATTGTCTGAACATGAGTGAATACCTCCAGGCAGATAAAGTATTATTATACTGTCCAAGATGGAAACTTTTATGACAAAAATAAATATTTGATAGAAAATTCAGCTTTTGCCTTCCTGATGTTAGAAATAATGTATCAGTAGACTATACAGATATTTCCAAAAGCTTTAGTTTCCTTGAATGAAATTACATAAATGGTAGGAAGGATTATACTACAAGGTAGCCCACAATTCCAGAATCAGATCATTTACTGAGTAAACAATAATTAGCACAAAAGTAATTAGAAAGGTTTTATTATACTAATTCCATTCTCCTTAATCCAACATAGATAAAAGAAAAAACTATGCATATGTGGATTTAAGCAAAATTAGGTAACAATACCTGCAAGTCAGATCTCCTTTGGACAGTCAGGAATCTTGTGAACCTCAACAGGGACAAAAGCAAAGTTTTGCCCCAGGGAAGGAAGACCTATAATCTTGTTGGTTCTCAAATACACCCCATTATCCAAATCTACTATGGGTTGGTAACTATTCTGTCTTTTCTGTTATCCTCCCATCATGTTTTTTATTTGAAAGTAACAACAAGATAAATATTTATCTAAGTAAAATTATGGAAATATTGTTCAAGACTGCTCATGATTTTGACTGATGGTTATAAAATGTATGAATTCAATATGTTAAAATACAATAGTTTTTTAAAAAGAGAATTTTGATTCCTGCTCACTCTGTGTTGTTTACTAGAATAGGCAGAATTGCTAGCTCTTCAGAAATTCAGAGGAACAAAATTCTTTCTTTATTTGGTTTTTCTCAGTAAATACAATAGTTTTTTCCATATGGAAAGTTTCACTATTTAATCTGCTTAGTCAACTTCTCAGTTTTGCCAAATATTTCTATAGAGTTTTATATAATCAAACAGTAGTATCTATCTATCTGAAAAACAGAAAAAAAAATATGATTGAAAGGAAGAATTCAAGACAGTTGTAATACAAGAAATACTTCATTTATCTTCAAAATAGAATTTTCACCATATTAGAAGGGATCATCATTTTCTCTGAAGAGATGACTAGTATGAGCTTCTTTATGTCTACACATAACTCCTAATAGAAGAAAACTGCTCTTGTTAAATGACATTTAAACACTTTTTTAAAATGTTTATTTCTTCTTAAGTGAATAATATTTTAAAAGTTTGACAGGCACTGTAAATGTACTTTTGATAGGTTTCTGCAAGTTTAATTTCATGTTCCAAATAGTGTTATTAAACTAAAAATAAAGTGCAATTCTTCTCTTTGCATGAATGTCATCCTTATTATATTATATCCTTATATTATAGAGCCATCCTAACTGATGTAGAACTCATCCCTAAACAAGACCTGATCAACAAATTATACAATAATATTCTATTTTGTTTTAGTATTTATTTAAATAAAATGCCCTAATGCACAAGCTTAATGTTATGTTTTGGATTTCTTTATTTTCAGTATAAAGGGGTAAATGTGATAGGGAATAACCTGCTGACCAAACTTGCACTAGGCATTACAAGGTCCAACAGAAAATATTGTGACAACAAATTCTGAACCTCTGAGAGAAAACTGTTTTTCTCCAAGTTATTTGGAAGAAATGTATACTTTACCTAGAAACACAGAACTAAATCAAGATATATTTCATTTGAAGAAGTGGTAAGGGTGTATTTTGCATTTTATTTCCTTCTTTTAGAAGACTGCCTCCAAATCGTTTCCTTTGGAGGACTGTTACAAAAAAATGGCACCATTGTTACTGAATTTTCACCAACATTCACTTTGTGACTTCTCCATGTAAAGTTGAAGTGTTTAAATGTTTGATGGAGGGGGAAAAAGGCCTGGATAAAAACCAGGTAAAGTTGGTAATGTTGCAAACACCACTCAGCAATAGTAAAGGAATGTAAAGTAACAGTGCAGTGGCAAGGATGAAGGCCTCCCTCTTCCACAGATCTTGTCTCTCTGGTCTTTAGGGAAGATTCATCTGCTTTTAAGATTTTGAGGTCTTCTACTGCTTCATTAGAAGGAGCAGTCAGTTCTCACTGCCACCTCCACTCCCGTCACTTACATTTTAAATCCTTTCTTAATCCAAGCCCTCTGTCTCTTGAACACTCACTAAAGCAAATAGGACATTTGGGGCACAGTATCACCTGATCCCCTGCAGCTGAATTTTATGCAGAACGTGTCTTACTTGTTGTACTTCACACTTGATTTGCTTCTTTCTGTGATTTAGGTATACTCTACCCTGTTGGGTGAACACTTATACTGGATTATGATCTCATTACAATATGAACATACTGTTACCTAATTTTTTAAATCCTAACTCATTTAGGAATAAAATAGGCATCAATGTATTCAGCCCGGCTGAAATGCCCCTATCTCTACAGGATAGTGTTATAAAAAACATACAGCAAGCCCAAAATCTGAAGCATTTAGGCCTTTGGGGAAAAACTGCTAATCGCTGTTATGTTGTTGTTTTCTTTTGTTCATTTTTTCCTTTGTTTTCTGAATTGTTTTTTTGCACTGCGTACCTAAGTATGAACTTAATGGAACTTTGCATGCTTATGCAGGATTTTTGAACCTCTCCCTAAATGACTTTGCTCTCTAGAAAATAAAGAATGCAGTATGCAATTTTGTTCCTGTGAAACAGGTCTCGGGATTGTACTGCTAAAGCTATAAACCTGCAGTTATGTACTGTGTTGCTCAATTCCTGCACTTGCTTTACAATGAATGATGAAAAATATCCAATCATCATCTTCTTTATCCAATAAAGATTCAAGCTCTCATTTTCCATAATGGAGGAAGAACAGGAAGATAATATTTTCCCTTTCTATATAATCTGTTCAGAGTATAAAAATTAGGAAAAAAAATCAATACTTTATTTGACTTCAGATAACGTGACTTAGTAGCTGAAGTGATTCAAGCATGTACTGGGAAGAAGAGGTTTTGATGACTATATTCAGGCTTTTGATATTAAGTAGTCATTGAATAAGATAAATATGGAATTTTTGATGTCAATGAAGAGTGTCTGGGGTTCTCATTAAAAAGAAAAACTATCAAGTTCTAATCATATTCAATTTTTATTGCTCCGTGGATTGGAAAATCTAGAAGCATTTTCAGTAAGCCTATAATCTGATGGATAGGGCATAATTTCACTCTATCAAGGGTGAGAGGGAAGAGAAAGGAAAGGAAGATATGCAACTTCATTTCCCCAGGCAGAAAAGATAGAAGATTATGGATTAAAATGGTTCAAAAGAGCTTTCTCCTATAGTTATATTTCAGAAGTCACCAATAGTATAATTGCATTGTTCAAGCAATTTATTTTTTTTTCCTCTTGGAGTGTAAGAATTCAAGAGTTCAGTGGAATTGATATCTCACCAAGTCCTACAATTTTTATTTTTTTTTTTCATCCTTAAATACAAGGAGTGAATTGAAGATTGCAGATAAACTATGAATAACTATCTCTTGAACATTAAGACAGGATTGTAACAAAATGGAAATCCCCTGTTGTTTCTGTACTGGGATGTTTCTGAAGATAGTCAGCATCAACATGGATTTCAAAACGGAAGTTCTGGACAAAAATACCCTTATTCTACCTAGGTCAGTCTTTGGGTGTTTAAATATTTTATCTGGATATGACCCTAGGTGGTTTGCCCAAGGCTAACAGCAAGCTAGTGGCAGAGTTTGGATTACAGTTGAAAAGTTGCTGATCACCTGCCTCATGATCAATCCATCAAATGAAGCTGAATAGAAAAGCACATCTCCAGCTGTTACAAAACACATGCTGTTGTAAGAATTAAAAGGAGCCAGCTGTCTATAGCCCCTGAGAAATTTGAATAGACCCACATTTTTCCACACAATCATGCTGTAATTACATGTCACCCCAGGTGTTCTCAATATGATTACTCCCTACAAAACTATAAGCAAGTCACAAGACAGCCCATACAGCTGTAGGAAAAATAATGAAGCAGCAGGGTTTCTCTTTTTCTGCGTGCAGTGGTTTGGTGCTGTTTATATAGCCAATCTGTTCCCTGGGACTGCTGAGAGAGCCCTTATGGTCCTAGGCACCCAGGGACTATAGATGCTGACATATATAACTGGAACATGGAGCCAAGCTGCTTTTTTTTGACAAAGATATCCATCATATATTTACTTTCGAAAGCCACTCTGAAAGGCACAAATCCTTTAAGAGAAGAATATGCCAAGATAAGACAACTGAAAGATACAAGCAATAAGATTTTTATTATTTCCAGTAATTTCAAAGACATCACCTTTATTTATCTACACAAAGATGCATGTACATTTATAAAAATGTTACAGCTCATTGTATACCTCTACATTCAAACCTGTTCTTAGGAGATCTTGAACTGTCACATTCTACTTCCCAAAAAGATATCCTAAAGTCCAAGTGGCTAGATATTTTGAAGTTTCCCTTTATTTTGTTTGTTGGGCTGCAGGATTTTTCATTGGGTTTTTTTGGAATTGTTCTTTTCGGGGATTTCTTTTTTTATTTGATTTGTTATTTGGGTGGGGTTTTTTTTGTTTGTGGGGGTTTTTTTGTTTGTTTGTTTTGGGGGGGGGTGGCTTGTGAGAGTTCTAAGCAGAAAGCAAGGACTTCAGTGGAAAAAATTGAGAACTAGGGAAGAAATTAATAATATGCATAGAAAAACTTGTTTTTCGAAGATACTGAATTCCATTATGCAAGAAGTAGCCATTTCCTAGGTAGAAACACTGAGGCAGAGGTCTTTATGTACACTTCAATTTAGTACATACTTTCTGTTGCTAAATTAAATAGAAACACTGAAGAGCTCCTGATGCTTAGTTGGGGATTATGGAATCAGTATTGTGGTTGTGAAGTCATGACTGAAAACTCAGTTGGCTGTGTGCTCAAATTGTTCAGGAGCTGTAAGTCAGGAAAGGTTATCATAAGAGGTAACAATGCAATGCATAGTGCTTTTTGGTAGAGAAAAAAGTATGATTCATTCCATTTCTAAAACTTCTGTGAGGTTATGGATGCAGCCATTGTCATAAAATGTAGCACAGGCAATTTGTATGAGATGAAGGCAACAAAGTCGGCTTTTAGTGTTTTTCTGCAAATTTTTTTTAAATAGTCAGCCAGTTTACTGAAGAAACCTTCAGCATAAACTGAGGAGATGCCTTTACAGCTTTCAAGCTTAATGTGAGCAGTTCCATGAAGTCTGCAGCGGGTTGACCCTACCTGGATCCCAGGTGCCCACCAAGCTGTTCTATCGTTCCCCTCCTCAGCTTGGACAGGGGACAGAAAATATAGGAAAAAGCTCACGGGTTGAGATAAGGACAGGGAGAAATCACTCACCAAGTACCATCATAGGCAAAACAGACTTGGGAAAAGAATAATTTCATTTATTACCAGTCAAATAAGAGTTGGATAATGAGAAATGAAAAAAATCTTAAAAGCACCTTCCCCATCCCTCTCCCTCCTTCCTGTGTTCAACTTAACTCCAGATTCTCTTTATGTTCTACCCCCAGCAGCACAGGGGAAGAGGGAATGGGGGCTGTTGTCAGTTCAGCGCATGTTGTCTCTTCCACTTCTTTCTTCTCAGGCGAGAACTCCCCACACTCTTTCCATGCTCCAGTGTGGCACCTCTCCCACACAAGATAGTCCTCCATGAATTTCTCCAACATGAGTCCTTCCCATGAGCTGCAGTTCTCCACTAGCTGCTCCATCATGGGTCCCTTCCATGAGGTGCAGTCCTTCGGGAACAGAATGCTCCAGCAGGGATTCCCAGTGGGGTCACAAGTCCTGCCATCAATCCTACTCTGTCATGGGCTCTTCTCTCCACAGGTCCTGCCAGGAGTCTGCTCCAGAATGGGCTTCTCAAGGGCTCAGAGCCTCCTTTGGGCATTCACCTGCTCTGATGTGGGGTCCTCCAGGGACTGCGGGTGGATCTCTGTTTTCCCATGGACCTGCATGTGCTGCAGTGGGACAGCCTGCCTCACCATGGTCTGCACCAGGGGTTGCAGGAGAATCTCTACTCCAGCACCTGGAGCAGATAAGTTAGAGGGTTTTTGTTCCAGCACAGCTACCTAAGGGAAGTAATCACCACATGGTCATTTCCTATTTTGTAGGAAATATCAGTAGAGGATTTTTTTTTTATCCTTTTAGCTTAGAGTAGTAGGCTTATAAAACCCCTGATACTGAATGTACTAACAAAATATTTTTTAATGTTTTAGAGACCTGGGTGACCATATTTGAAATACCACTGATGTACATCATATAAGTAATTGCAGTTGGTGCCTTAACTCTGAAATTGGTGCAAGCAATAAAAATTACTATCCTTTTAAATATAGGTTATTAAACTTTTGAAACTATTTCCTTGCAAATCATTTTTAGTTTTACATTAACATAAACTATGTAGTGGCACCTCAGTATGAAATATTTTAAAGGCTTCTTAATTTACCACACAGATTAAAAAGGAAGCTGAATGACTGCAATGGAGAGCTTCTACTGGAAGAAATACTATATTCCTAATTAGTTTCTGACCATATATTAGATATTTTTGCTTATAAAATGAGTTATTAACTATATTTTATTTTGTGGACTATAAATATTATTAATTTTATTTAATATTGTAGTGAAAATTCTTCAGTAAAAAGAATTTTGTCATTTGAAAAGATATTCAGAACCATGGAAATCATGTTGGAACCATTATATCAGTTTAACTGTTTAATTTTGTTCAAATGAACATCTATGGGCCTCCCACCAAGACGCATTACCTTTAATTTTTTTTAGTATTTGTCATTACACTGATATGGTACAAAGAAACATCTCAAAGAATAAAAACCTTGCCAAAGATGGAATATTAATTAGAATGAAGAGAAAAATGCAAATGCCTTTTGAAACTGAAACCTTTACTATTGTATAACATTCTTTACAGATGGAACTGTAATTTTTCTGTATTGCATTCTCCCCTTCCCTAAAACCCCCACTGTGTTTTAAGGGTCCCAGCAAACCCTCACCC
>JAWWEU010000001.1:62678678-62688755 GCA_035583155.1 Acropternis orthonyx | reverse complement strand
TCCTTATACAGAATGTTCTAACTTAATATCTCTCCCTTAGCACAAAACCAGGCTACTTAAATGTAACACAGAGGTTAGAATCTTGCCTAAGTATTTGGTACAGGGGTTACAAACTATTTTACAAATGCAAAAGAGTATAAAACTATATAAAAATCTACAGCTATATTAAGGCTTATGACAACACAGGGACCATGACTTCTTTCTTTTTCCTTCCTAGGAAGGAACATTCACAGCTGTTGTAGTATGAATATTAGAGGGCAAATCTCTGTTTGTTTGTTTTTTAAGAACCTGTTGGCCATAAGTTTGTTTGATTCTTTCTGAATTTGATGATGGTGTCTAACACCAAAAAATCCTGTGGCAAAGAAAGTTCCAAAAGTTTGCTACTACCTGTTGTATAACACAAAAAAATCATTCTATGTGTTCTAAATTTATTTTGTTCTCCTTTCACCAAATGTCCGCAGAGGTCTAGCACTGCAAGATTTGGTGAATAATCGCTTTATACACATCTTAGCCTCTGCTTTCATGATTCTGTAAACTTAGTCCTGCCTCTTCCCAGTGATCTGACTTCCAAACTGAAGAATCCTAGATATTTTCGTGCAATTTCACAAGTCAGAAACTTCGTCTAATTCATCTTTTCAGGTGATTTTTTTATCATCTCTAACATCCTGAATGAAACCTAAAGAACTACGAATGGTCCTCAGCAAATACGTGAAACTTAAATTCTGATTCTTTGTCTCTGAAAAAAAACCCAGAACATTTTATCTGAGATTTAATAAGTTTTATAAGATTCAAGGGAAAAGAACTGTAAGTAGAATCTATCCATCATGCATGTTTATTATCTGATTTGTACAGGAAGAGTTTAGGTTTGATGCATAAGGATTTTTTAATGTTTCAACTTTATTATTTTAAAAGATTACTATAATGTACGTATGTCACAGGTAACATCCTCAATTGCATTCTGATTTGAACAGATGGTTGAGATTTAAATTAAAAAATATTGTAGGCAGCAAAAATATTTCAGTAACAAACAGCATTTAATTTCAAACAGTGCAGTGTATTTGCTCCCTAATTTAGAGCAAATAATCAAGTCTTGAATATTTATTTCAGGTGTGGTGTTTCTTGGTATTATGGATTGTCATAGGTGAAAGTAACCTGTTTAAAGTGAATTCTGAGATTATTCCCTTAGTGTGGTCCTGAGGGTTCACTGGGGTCGGAATGAGGGAGACCACTCTGGGGGTAGAGGTAGGAAGGTGCAGGAAGAGAGACCTTTATACGAACTTGTACACAAGTTATATAGGGTTGGGGGAAAGGGTTCTTAAACGGGGTGTGACCTGGAAAGGTTTTGGGGAAGGGTCTTGGAAGATCCTGCCAAACAAGATATAATAAACCCCTAAAACTGAGTCTTGCGGCAAGATTGGGACAGGGGCAAGAGTATGCCATATAGGGGGTTGTTACCCTGCTGCCAGCAGGAGGCAATAAAGAGTGAGTTACGAGCCATGTGAGTGGAAAATTCCAACAGGGTACATAGAAGAACAAAGGAAAAACATATAACATTATAAAATCCTCAAACAGGGTAAAATTCTTAAACTGTAAAACAGTCCTTTGGCATAACAGTAGTCATATGCAAGCAAGGTGCAGCATCCAGGGGTCAGACAGTCACAGATACGTGTTGGTGAGGCGATCCTTCCACTGTTGATAGTTCTCTCCTCCAACACCTTAGAATTCTAAAGTAGTGGCTGGTTTCTGTTAGTGAAGGAAACACGTTAACTGCAGGTTCTGGGAGGCAGAGAGAAGAAGGGGAATCTGCTCTCTTTTTTAAGACCTTATGTAAGAAATAATTGAGGGAAAAGAAAGCAATACCATAGAGATTTACTCAATTTTTTGTGTCTTGGGTGAAAATTATCTCCGGTAGGTCCCCAGAGGATATTATTAAATGTGCTTCCTTCTGCAGGAAAATGTCTCTCTTTTGTGAGTATTCAATAGTTTTATTAGTACTACATTGAACATTCTGAATAAGATTAATCTACTATTGATTCATGTCCTCTCCTAGGGAAATTCATAGCAATAAGTGGAACTGATTGAAAATATTATTTTCTGAAGAGGATTGAGAAGTATGGATAGAGAACAAGGGGAAAAGAAGCAGAGGAAACGGTGTAATGAGAAAGTGACAAAAGTTGACTGGAGAAGAGGAGAAAGGAGCACAGTTTGAGGGAACAGCAGGGAGAAAATATTGCTTACATTTAATTTTAAACTAGTAGTGTTGATGAGAAAGAATTATTTCCTTTATTTTATAAAAATTGCGTACACTTGTATGTACATAAGAAACCGTAATTCCGTTTGGGACTACTTGTGACATTAACAAATCATTTGAGTGGAGGTCTTGAGGTTTATCATTATGTCATCAGTTTCCTCAGGGAAATTACTTATACTGTGTGTGCAGTTTTGGGTACATAATTCTTTATATTTATCAAATTATATGGCACTCTATAGTACACTTCATAACTTAAAGTCATATATTGAGTATGGCAGGCACATATACTCTTTTAAGAAACCATACACATTGCTTTAGCACAGTGTTTCATATTATCATCCATTAAAGGTTCTTAATATGTTTGTAATTTAATAATATTATTGTATCTTGCAATTATTTTCTGTAATAAGTAATTATTATGAAACTGAATTAACTTTTGTTTATATAATCCTAATGACTTGGAAAAAAATATGCTGATGTGTCTGAACATAATATAATATCCTAGTTGAAACCATCAATACCCTTTAGATTCTTTGTGACATTTTAAAACTTCAAGGGAGCCATAAGAAAGTTTACTTTGCAGCTTTTTTCCTTTTTTCCCCCCACTTTTTCCCCCCTTCCCTGTAAATGGAGAAATCATAGCCTTGGTCCTGTCTGCAACAATAAACTCCTAGTTGGAAGTACACTCCTGGGTATCTAAGACATACTCTTTCAGAAGGTTCAGACATGCCTGCTAAGACTGTTTAACCCTAAAATGAGCATATTTATTCATTAAAACATAACTCAAACTTTCTTTGTATTCAAACGAAACAAAAAATTGCTAGATACAATTTGTTTTATGGGGAAATAAATGGCTAAAATAGTCCCTGTGACATCAGCTATGGCTGTTACACTGCTCATGATGAAAATTAATAGTATGAAAACCTCTCATTTCCTGTCCAACAGAATTCAATAGACAGATGAATGTTATATCTGTATTATATAATACTAAATTCTGTTTGAAAAAATCAAAATGAAAATGGATGCAAAATAGGTTCATTCATGGGAATGAGTTGACAATCTCTCTCTACTTCTGATTAAACATGTTTTTAACTGTCAGTTAACACCATAAGATCTGACATGTTATTTTCACAATTTCAGAGAAGTTACTTCTTTTTCCTGGAATATTTCTTATCTTTCAAAAACACTTTTTGACATGTAAATTAAACAATATTTGAGAAAGGAAGTGCAGTCTTTCAGGATTAAAAGTATGAATTTTGCATTGTCATTTGTGTTACTTTTACCAAATAATTTATTTTTTTCTATGTGAAGCACTATAGCAACTCATCTTAAGCAAAAATATTTCACTCAAAAGGACCTGAAAACAGCACAAACTAGCTTGTTATACATATTGGGACCTCCGTTTACTTCAGAGGTCCTCTTGATGGGTAGATGTTACTCTTCTACAGTGATAAGGCTGGGTTTGTCCCAGTCTTCTTGCAGGGGTGTATCTGTCATCAGCTTTAAATTGCAGCACCGCTGTTACACACCAGATCAGTGATTTTTGGGTCAGAACCACTTTGTGGAGGGTACATGGGTGTGTGTGGAGGGAGAAGGGATGGGTCGAACCTCACGGAGCTGGGATGACATCCTATCCCTCATGGCAGGGCCTGGAGCCCACAGGGGGAAGCCCCGGAGCAGCTGCCAGTCACAAACAGCCCAAGAAAACCATAACACCCCACAGCTCCTGGAGCTCCTGACCCAGCTGGGATTGGCAGGGACAGTGGGAACACGGCCCCTCACCCTGGTCTGGGACCCCAGAGTGGCTGGTGGATCAGAAGTCCCTCCTGGGGGGTTTGGCCATGGGGACCAGAGCAAAAACGGGCAGCACAAGGTCTCAATTTTGTCCTGGTTTACTCTCCTGAAACTGTCAACATGTGATCTTCTAAGTGGTAACCATGTTTTTCTCCTCTCTTTTTCTCTCTTTATTCTTTCTTCTCTTAATATATCTTCCTTTATTCTTTTCTTCCTCTTGTGAAAGAAAACTACTATTTTCTGTATTTCACTTCAATTTTAGGTACCTCATTTAAGTAACATGGAGTTTGTGTTTGCTGGATGTAACATTCTATTCTATAGCAATGTTTGTTATTAATGCTGGTTATTCCTGTAATGCTTTTGTGAATTTGTGTGTTTTTTCTGTAAAACGCTTTTTGTCAAAATGCCTATTTTCTCACCAGATTAAAAGACATTTCTTAGAGAAAAATGGGTAGTTATTCTCCAGATGTGAACTCAAGGTATCAAAGAACCAATGGCTTTACGAGGCTGTGTGTGGGCCAAGTCTCTTGAAGCCTGAAATTAAAGTATAACACCTGGTAAAGATTGGAGCTTCTGGACCAGGGTGCAACAACCTCCATGTCCCTTCTAGGTTTCCACCAGTTTTATTTAGTTCTTACTGCAAAATGCTGTCAGGCATAGGTAAGACCCTGAGATTAGGTCAGTTGGTTACAGAATGGTGCTAGTACCACCGCTGTCATGGGTTTAATCCTGGTACAGGCCACTGGTTTAAGAGTTGGACTCAGTGATCCTTGCAGGTCCTTCCCAACTCAGAATACTTTGAGAATAAGAGATATCATCTTTTGTATGAGTTTGTAGAGAAGTCAAACTAAGAATCAAATATGGAGTCACCTTGACTCATTATGTTACACTATTAATTGTTTTTAAACTTCATAGTTGCTAACAATGAGAGAAGGACTATATCTCAACTCTCAGAGACATATTTTGGAGAAGACTTTAAGAATATATGTTTCTTGGGATGTATATGACAGCACACACTCTTCACAGAGAGTGATTTGAGGTTCTTTCTGGAGTTGCATAGAGAACCATGTAAATTCATCACAGAGGGAGAAAACTGGTACAGACTCCTCCTTATTGCTGAAAAGGAGTAGTACTTGGGGCAAGCAATCTTCACTTGGGGTTTGCCTCAAAATAACGCGTAGGGTTTATTTCAGAATAATACTAGGAAATGAGTTAATGGAAGCTACATAGCAGACCTGACAGGGAACAAAGTTATTTGATTAGGTAGGACCTTAGTGGGTTTCTTCCTAAAGCTTTTCTGTCTCTCCTGTCTTTCCAATGCTTTTCTCTCTCCTAGCTGTCATAGAGTCATTTTCCATTGCAACATTTTCTATGCAACTAACATATTTGCAAGACCAAAGAAAAGCTGAACAAAAATGAAAAACTTTCCAAGCATGTTTATTGTGTTTATTTTTAGCAGTTGCTGACAGTGTTCATGTCCAGTGTTCATGTTCTGAAAATCCATTTTTTCCAGACTTAACTAGTTCCCACATGGGTCTCTTTACATGCCAATGTAAAGGAGGGGAATGGTTCTGATCCCTGACAATGTATTAGAGAGTTTAGAGGTTTGGAAGTCAGCTCATATGACTCTTCTTATAAAAAGACTGGACAGACTGATGAACCAAAACCAAAGAATGGTAAGTAGATGGTTTACAAAAACTGGGTTATGTCAATTTAATTAATTAATTTATTTTTATTTAGAAGTCCATACTGTCATTGTCTATTATTTGCACTGGTGAGGCCACACCTCAGGTGGTCCAGTTCTGGGCACCTCACTGCAAGAAAGACATTGAGGTGCTGGAGAGTGTCCAGAGAAAGGGCAATGAAGCTGGTGAAGGATCTAGAGAGTAAGTCATATGGGGAGTGCCTAAGGGAGCTGGGGTTATTTAGGCTGGAGTAAAGGAGGCTCAGGGGAGGCCTTATCAGTCTCTAAAACTACCTGAAAGAAGGTTGTATCCAGGTGAGGGTCAGCCTCTTCTCACAGGCAACAAGCAACTGTACAAGTGTTATGATCCAGTTATTAAAATTATTAGAAATGCTTCTGCCCAAATTAAGATGCAGATGAGACCAGATGCCAAAGTCAATAGTATGGATTTTATTTAATGGTAAATGTGAGGCAGAGAAAGAGAGAGAGAAAGAATGGGAAAAGGAGGGGAGGAAGAAAGAAAGAGACAAAAGAGAGATTAAAATAGAAAATGTATCACCACTCTGTGTAACGTGGTGGTACTCTGTTGGTCTGGTTCTTCAAGTCTTCTTGGTGGTGATGGTTACACAAAACATAGAATCCAATGGAATAATATACATTCAGGAGATGCCAGGCACTTCCCCTGGGGTGGGGAGGAAGCTTTGCAGTCTCTTGTGACAGGCTCTGGATTTGTTACATCACTTGTGCAGTCCTCTGGTGGTAGACGGCTTCAGAAATGAGTCAGGGGGCGCTTTGGGGGTCTTTGATGGTTTATGACCTCTCACATAGAGTGTGTATGTGGTCTTTCTTGGGGGTATGAGGGGTTACTGCTTTGGTTTGGTGTGGAGAGATTTTGCCACCACACACCCAAAAGCCTTCTCCCCTGCCACCCACTGAGCTCAGCTAGGGCTGATTCTTAACACAGAGACATTCTTCCCTGAACCTTGTTTACCTCTCTTCAGACCGGATATGATTAGACAATAGTCCTATCTCAAGTTCCCAGTCACAGTCCAAATTCCTGTCAGGAGACATTGGGAAGGGGGGGCATCTTGGTGGTCACAGACAGGCAGTTGCTTCCTTGAAGTTTGACAATAGTCTTTCTATGATTTTGACAATGTTTAAGAGATTAATAACATTCAGTCCATCACAAAAGAGGACATAGCTTCAAGTTGTGCCAGGGGACATTGAGGTTGGATATCGGGAAAAAATCCTTTACAGAAAGATTTGTTCATCATTGGAACAGACTTCCCAGGGAGGTAGAGTCACCAACCCTGGAGGTTTTCAAGAAATGATTGGATGTGGCACTTAGTGCCATTGTCTAGTTGACATGGTGGTGATTGTTCAAAGGTTAGACTTGATGATCTTAGAGGTTTTTTCCAACATAAATGGCTCTGTGATTCCGTGTTTCTGAGTCCTTAATGACCTAATTAGAGCTACTTTTGTGTAACAATTATGCTATGACATAAAATTTAAGTAATCTATAGATGTGCCCAATGCATGTACTGATTATAGCTCAGTAATGTGTTTAAACAGTAATGAATCATAGAATCTTTTTCATTTACAATACTACTAATTTATTTAAAAACTATATTAAGAGTAACTGTCGTTGTATAAAGTCTAAACATTTTCAGAGTTCAATCACACAAACATAAAAAACCCCCGCAAAGTTAGAATTTCTTCACTAATTATTGCTATATAAAGAAATTTCAAAAGCAGGCATTAGAGAAAATGCAAGCTTTCTGTGGATGCTTGAGAGATTTTAGAAAAAAAAAGTTATATTTGAAGCTAGCAAAATTAGTACTATTCTGTACTGCCAGCTATTAAATTGGTGTTTGTAGTTAGTGATAATCTCTGTCTTCTAGGCAATTTATCACACACTTGTTGAGCAATATGGGGTCTGAAATCCTTTCACATTATCCTGAGGGTTTTTTCTTTTTGGTTTTTTTTTTTCTTTTTTTTTTCCTGCTGTATAAACCCTTTCTTTTCTTTGGTATATGCATGATATCACTGAGATAATGCCACATCTCTAAGATGAAATGTAGTAGCGTATACTGTCAGAATGCAATAAGACTTTTATCATCTAGTTTAGGATATAAAATCATGTTTCTGTGAATAAATGTGTATCCCCCTCTGTGCTAAGGAACAAGGTCACATCTACCAATAGAATAGTTAACTATTCCAGTAAAATCAAACAAAAAAGTAATATGGAAATTTCATTGCAAAATAACAAAATAACTTAATAAACTTTATCTGCAAATGTATGTATACATTAACACTTTGAAAATTACAGAGATAATAAAAATACAGTAAATATCATTCCCAAATGCAACAACAATCCCAGCTTTATTTGACAACTATATTTTAACTGCTGGGAATAAAATCATATAGGAAAAAAAGATTTCCTAATTCATTATTTAGATATTTTTTCCTTCATTTCAAATGTGCACATCGACAATGTTGTATTCATTAAAACAGAAAAAATTATGAAGTTCGGACTTTTTTAGCAGATCTAATTTTTTGCTTTTTCTAAGGTTTTAGAGGAAGAATTAAATTACATTCTTAACATGTAATTCCCCTGAGAGCAGGAGAACCAGACCTGAAATGGTTACCTTTTATAAATTAGGATATATGACATGTCCGGTGACTGCCAGACCTGAGGTGATGTCCGAAAAAAAATTCCAGAAGAAGGAAAAAATAGTTATTTCTGTTATATGCATGTTGTTCAGGGATAATTTTATGGGAATTAAATACAAAATATTGAGAATAGTCCTTGCCTATCTAGGCAGTTTGTTACTGTTTTCAAATGATCTCATGAGACTGAGATTTTAGATTGGAAGTCATGGTTCTCGCAAGCAGACTGAGGAAATGTAGATAAATCAACAAGCCCACTCATTTGCATACCATTATACACATATGATTTCCAAAATAATATTTTAAAACTACTTCCTATTTTGAGGTTTCTGTCTTCCTGAAAATATATGAGTCAAAGAAAACTCCAATTTGCTGAGAATTAGGTTGAATTGAAAGGGCCTTCTGTGACCTTTCCTCTATTTCATAAGGTTGCTGAATTTTTCATGCAAATGGCATCATATGTTAAATATATGCAGCTAAATCAAGCAGGAAATTTCTTTTATTTCCAGTATGATTGTTATTAGCAAAATATACTAAAGAAAATGTCTCCTAGGATTCTTCAAAGGTTTAATGGTGGAGGAAAGACCTAAGAGATAATTTTATTCTTTCTGACCCATAATTAGCTTTCATTTTTCAAGTGGCACACATGGTCTTGGTCACATTACAATTATGCAGTCCTCATTCAAAATACAACAATGTCCACTACTCCTATGACAGATATTTTCTTAAGGAACAAAATAATTAGCGTTTGTCATCCTTGGACTCAGTTGTAATTATCTGAACTGAGAATCATTGTAAAAACAAATGCAAACGGATGTGGGGTTTTTTTGTTTGTTTGTTTTTTTGTTTTTTTTTGTTTTGTTTTGTTTGTTTGTTTGTTTGTTTGTTTTTGTCAATTGTGTTGAGTGACAGCTGATTCTTGCCATGCTGTGCAACAGGTCCATGACCTTGGAGAGAGCCACTGAAAGTTTGGAGGTGAAAGGCATAGTACTTCAGATGGTTATGTCCTAGTCTTCACATACAAGTGATGGAATTTGTTCTTCAATGGCGAGTTCTGTATGTAGATCCATACGAAGATGCCTGGATCAACAGATTTAATGTGATAAATGTGATTTCATTTTACTTTCGTATTACTTTGGTTGCAAGGGAAAGTATGCTGAAAAAAAATACTACCTTGGTATAGAAGGATTACTTTTAAAAAAAAGTTATTTTACTGTATTTGCTACAGGATTACTATAATCCAACATAGTTTTCTATTTTCTTTCCTGAAATGATTCATTATTAAAAGGAAATATTGTTGAATCTTGTATATGTGAGCTGCTAGGACTAATAGTTTCAGGCAAATAAACTGATTTGTTGTATTTTTTTCAATTCTATTTCATGAGCATTTGGAGTAGAAAAGTTTAGGCTATAGAATTGTTAGGAAATACTGGGTTAGCATTGTGGACCACAATGCCAAAGGTATGCCAATAACCTAAATCTCCATTCAACTGACTTTCAGAGGCAGAGATACATAGTACCATCACAGGTAATAGGGTATTTGAGAGATGTTTTATCATGGATGAAGAATGGGTAGATCAGAGTCTGAAATGAAAAAAAGTGATGTTATGGGTTTAAAATCTTGGAATTTTTCTTTCATCTACCAACCCTGCACCTCAGAGGGATCACCTTCTGTCTC
>JAWWEU010000001.1:62667022-62678578 GCA_035583155.1 Acropternis orthonyx | reverse complement strand
AAAAAAAAAAAAAAAAACCCCCCCCCCCAAAAAAAAAAAAAAAAAAAAAAAAAAACCAAAAAACCCCCCTTACAAATCCTTTCTGCCAAGCCATTGCAAACAGTCTTTGATATATAAATATGAGTGTCATGTCTGTTACTTTGAGTAATAAATCTTTTTTTTTTCTTGAATATATGCAAGCATGAAAATGAGCTTTTTTGTTTTTTTCATCATACAGCACATTTTCATTCACCAGTATGCACTAGGAATATTTTCAGCCACAAATCACTAAAATTGTATTTGCATCAGTTACAATAACTTAGGGGTACATTATCTGAACCACTGTGGTTTGATCAGCAGATGCCTACACCCAAGTCACTCTTGGTAGGCTTGCTTTATAGTCAATGGAGAGACTGGCATTTTAGGCTAAGGTGAATTATGCACTAAAACTACACATCTATCAAAGGACAAATTAATCTTCATTAAAATGTGCCTGTTTCTTTCCACTGAATTGTAAAGGGAGTCTAGAGGGGCTAAATCCCATGTAGTCCTATAAACTCTAAGATTGAAGGAAATGTTTGACCAAAAGCTAGAGTTTTACTTTAAGATGGAATAATACCTCCCTAGAGACCAGTGACAAGTAGAGCACTGTTCAGTTTTCCAGTAGTAACTTCTTAGGGTTATTCCACATTGCTGGATATGAGAGAATTACAGAATGACTGATACTGAAAGGAACCTCTGGAAATCTTGTCCAAAAGTCCTGCTCAGGCAGGGTCACCTAGAGAGCTGGTTGTCCAGAACCACATCCAAGCAACTTTTGAATATTTCCAATGAGGCAGATTCCACAGCTTCCCTGAGCATCCTGTCATTCTCACAGTAAAAAATGTTTCCTGATGTTCAGTTTGTGGTTCAGTTTGTAACCCGTGCCTTTGTCCTGTCACTGAGCACCACTTGAAAAGCTCTGGGAAATGAAAAGTGAATTCACTGTTACAAAAGTGCAGCCCTACCTGTAACAGTTTTCCTGTCACTTGATATCCTAGGGTCAATGACTTGGCACAATTTAGACAAACAAAATCATACACAGCATGTGTATTTTGGTGTGTAACAGTACGTGTTTTAAAAAAATAATAAAAAAAAAAGAGAAATCATATTGTGTAAAGAAATAACAAGAATAGCATGAGTCTTTATTCATGACTCAAAGGCACGAACAAAATAGGAATAAAATCCAGCCAAGTTAAGTCTAGACAGATATGAAAACTCACCAATGCTATGGCTTCTGGAATGCCAGGTCATATACTGAGACTGACCACACTGCTTATAGGGTTCTACAGATATTGGAGAATGGGCACAATATGATATGAACGACAGAAAAAACAAGCTGTGGATGACCATTTTAACTTGTTTCCTAAAATAACTTTTATTTCCTTTTTACTAAAAACCTGATGTGTTTAAATGAGCCCTACCTGTAACAAAAGGTAGCTGAATTTGGAAATTGTCTAGGAACACTGACAAAATATTTTGCTTTACTCTGCTACAGCAGGCCCCATATTCAGAAATCATGTTTGAAAGAGATGAATGGACATATTATCTGGACATGAAAGACATGTCAAGACTAAGATTCACAACCAGAAACCACAAGATTAGATAATATCCAAAGGAAGGAAAAAACTCCATCAAAAATATGATTAAATGTGGCCACAGTCTGTAGAACATCATGTTTAATTTTGTGCACAAATGGTTGCAAAGAACTTTTGTAGAGCTGAAAAAGTAAATTTATGCTATATACGAATAAAAACAGAACTGAGATTTAAGTGAAGTTAATAAACGGACAAGTTTAACAATCAGTATGTAGAAACAACTGAAAAAATATTGAATTGTATTCTTACCCTACCTACCATAAGGGATAGCCAGTTACTTGCCACTTCAGAAGTAATTGAATAGATTATTGTAGGTCATGTCTAAGATAATCATTGCCTTTAGGATACGATACTACCTTATGGGGACATGAAATCACACAATAACTGTCTCTCTTCAATCTTGCTTCTACAGATAGAGAGGATGTGATTGCTGAGTCACTATTTTGCAAAAGGATGCAGTGGGTCTCTAAAGCAATAATGATCAAAAACTATTCAGTATAGGGCCTTAGGAAAGATGCTGATGACATGCCAGAAGAAGGACCTGCAGGGAACCATGACCTTGTTAATACTCTTCTTTGGGTGAGCAACGTTTAACTGTTGACTGCCCATCACCATCTCCAGACAGTCTGTTGCTGAGTGAGACTTTGTCCTACAATTTATCTTTCATGTTTTGTCTGATCTCATCTATAACACATCATTGTATTGATTCTGTCAAAAAGATGATGGCAAATAGCATTGACCAGGAAACATTGCCTGTGATTCTTCAAAAATTACATGTTACTCTTTGTGGGAAACAATGGGAAGTGCAAATAAAGGAACAGTAAGATAAATCACTGCTGGTGAAGCTGGCAGTAAAGTTGATTTTCTTCTTCCTCAGAAACATTGACGAACTTGTGTTTGCCATAAAAATATTGGCAAAAGAACTTAAAAAAGATTTTTTATTACTTTTTCCTTCTAACTGTTAAAGATATCCTACTACACTACTGGGAAAAAACTGGAAAAAAATTTGTGAGTCTCAGCAAAGAAAGAATCATTAGAGGAGGGTAGCCATTATCACTAAAAACATTTTTTGCTGAAGGGCTAAAACTACATACTACAAAAAAGGAACTAAGCTTCTCTGTGTCTTATCAGCTACAGTGCCTCACCCCTGTCTGTTGCACCCTGTTTTTCAGCTCTGTTCTGCAGCACAGTGGTTTAGTTATTTCTCTTTTTCATTTTTTTCCATTTTCTGGTCAAAAAAGTAGACACTGCAATATCCCATGAATTGATGTCCTGCACAAGAGACTTTCTCAGGCCACATTTGTTTATTTCATTTCAAATAGTAAGCATGGCGCTAAAGAATTCCTGTCCCACATGCCAACATTTCCTCTCTCAAACTCTGAAGATTTTTAAAAGCACAGAATTTCCCACTTAGTCTTTTTATAAAGTCCAATAATGGCTGATTTATTGTTTCTTTCAGTGAAGAAAATGGATGTCGACAGAGATTTATAAATTTTCTTCTCTTCTGAAGCACAGAAACTCTATCTAGAAGCTCTATAATAAATTAAAATACTTTTAATCTTTAAGGAAAACTAATGAGTCTCTCCCCTCTAAAAGAGCTAAACCATAGGAGTAGCTAACACATGGCAAGGAACCTGTTACAACATGAAAAGAAATAAAGCAAAAACAGGGGGAAAAAAAGTAAAAAAAATACTTCCTGGGGAACAAGACAATGAGTCTCAGATGTAAAAATGATCTGACAAGCACGGAATCATAGAATGATTTGGGTTGGAAGGGACCTTAAAGATCATCTAGTTCCAATTACAAAGCCATTGCCAGAGACTCTTTCAACTAGACCAAGTTGCTCAGAGCCCCATCCAACCTTGCCATGAATATTTCCAAGGATGGCACATGAACAACTTCTCTGAGTAACAAAATGAACCAAAACTTTAGAAACTTCTTGTTTCACTTCACAGTCATCTGAGACTTACAGAACAACATATTTTGTACTATTATGTCTACTCTCTCTTGTTTATATGCTTTTAAATTTTAAATATTATCTAATCTAATACAGAAGTATTACACTGCATTGTTAACGTAAAATTAGACCACACTATGAAAAGCACAGAGTGTCTTGGGAAAAAAATTGTTAGAACTTCTGACTTCTGCAGCTGATTTATCTGGTCAAAAGTCTATTGGAATGGTCAAAAAATTAAGTTTTAATGAGTTCAATATTTAAAAGGGTTTTCTGGGATAACTGTGTGCTAGTTTTCCATTCATACTTGTTGTATTTGACTATCTGAGGCAAATTCAATTTGGTATAATGTAACACAGCAGGGACATGTCCTTTTTAATGATTTTGTTTTGGTAGACCACAGTTTAGAAAAGGAATTAAATTAAACAAGTAATGATTACAGGAAATATTAAAAACCAGGAAAGAGGACGTTTTGCAATATATAACTTTTTTTGCATACTTTAAACCTGCATACCCCAGTCAGCTACAAATACTTGTTCTTCCTAATATCTCAGACTCTACTTCTTAACCTCTTCCATACACTACGAACTGCAGAATCCACAGTTTCACACATAGACTAGTTACTCTAACATTCACACCATTAGTGTCTGCCAGATTCATTTTGGATTTGAAGTCTCCTATCTAAATTGACACCAACTATCCAATTGCAGAACACTTTACTTTTCTGATGTGTCATACTGCATTACATTTTCTGTGTCACCATCCATCATGTTATATTGTGTCATGCAGAAAAGCCAATGTGAGTTGACATTATACAAGATGATGCGATCTAGAAGATTTAAAGCTCTGCAATGCACTAAAGCAGAAAGGTGACACTTTGCAATCAAGGTGTAAATACCTGCTTCTTCTAGAGCACCAGTTATCTGCTAAAAAAACATACTATATGACCTTTAAAGGTTCCTTCCAATTCAAGCCATTCTATGATTCTGTGATTCTGTGATATGTCAGATAACTTTTAGAGCTTGAGAGAATCGGATCTGAACACTTTTAGTGTAATACATAAAATACTAAACTCCAGGAATACTGCATATTCAACTTAGACATACAAAAGCAAGGACAATTAAATTAAAATTTTATAATTTAATTTCATAGGTGTGGTTTCCACTAATATAATCTCTTGTACTAGCAAGTGGATGCTACAGAAAGTCATGTTACTCCTCCAGAATGCCATTTCTGATCAGAATCAGCCCCTTCTTGTAGTTCAGGTATTATTTTTGCCTTTCTGGTAGACCCATTGAAACCCAGAACAGATATAATCTAGTGAACTTTGTTGAGTCACTGTAAGCTTTTCTTCAAAGACTCAAGGTAATTCTTCACATAATTTTTAATTTTGAATTTAGGTGGATCTTGGTTCTTTCTTCAAAATTCACCCCTTTATAATGCATTTAAATCTATTAGATGGTGAGACAGTTAGCTATTCCATCATTGCTAGTTACTCCCTAAAATTATTCACTTAAATATTTGTCATAATAATTTAAGAATGTGATGAATGGTGTTTATAGCAAGTTTAAAGCAATTAAACACTTCAGCACTTTGATATTTTATGTACGTCTGAATTTTTGTGGTACCTCAGACACAAAACTGGTTGTATTCTATTAGTATATAATGAATGCAATATTGTATAATTTGATTGCATGCAGTAGGATTCATTATACAGAGGTATCCTTGAAAACACGTATCACAACTCTGCACTCTGGTATGTGTCACATTTCCATGAAATACATCTTGAACGCAGTTACGTTGTTGTTAGTTTCACTGTCATACTCAGGCTGTGTACGGGAATTGTAGGCAGAGAAGGAAAAATACCAACATCACACCAGAAATTGCACTCTTCATTTACAGTCTGAGATGAGAAGAGATGAGAAGAGAAATCTAAAGACTGAGATGGCTTGATGGAGCAAATATTTCATCAAGATGCACTTTCATGACTTACTGTCATTACTGCCAGACCAAGTTAATAAATTAAATGAAGAGTGATGTATATTAGGTATAAACTTTAATAGTTAATATTGCTACCAAAGGATATGAAATACAAGGTTTAAATGGCTTTTAAAAGATAATATTGATTATACACCAAATGTAAGGCATCTTGGTTTCTGATGTGGGATGTTCAAGAAGGTACCTGAATTTAGGCTTAAATACTCTCATATATGAAAAGAGCTAGAGAGCTTATAAAACAAATGACCCAAATTAATCAAAGGGTTATTCCATACCATATGATGTCAGATCAGATATAAAAGCTAAGGGAAGGAGGAGGAAGGGGGAGTATTCTTGATTTACAATGTTTGCCTTTCAGAGCAACTATTGCTTCCCAGGAAGTGGCTGATCACTTGCTGATGGGAAGTAGAGAATAAACTATTTTTTCTCTCCTTGCTTATGTGCACACAAAGTTTTTCTTTAGTAAATTGCCTCATCTCAGTCTATGAGTTGTTTTTCATCTTATTTTCTCTCACCTGTCCAGCTGGGAAGGGGAGTGATAGATCAGCTTGGTGAGCACCTTGCATCCAGTCAAGGTCAATGCGCCACAGTCCTTTTTGGTGTCCAACATACACCCCTGTAGCCAGGGGTGAAATGTATTGGCCAGGTTTTGGTAGTTGGGGGGCTAAAGGGGTGGCTTTAGTGAGAAGCTGCCAGAAGCTTCCCCCACGTCTGACAGTGCCAATACCAGCTGACTCCAGGTCAGGCTGGCTGCTGGCCAAGACTGAGCCAATCAGGAATAATAGTAACACCTCTGTGATAACATAATAAAGATGGGAAATAAAAAGCTATTGCAAAGAAGTAATCCAGAGAAGAGAGGGGTGAGAATGTGGGGGAGAAACAAGTATGATACACCAAGATCAGTGGAGAAGGACGGGGGAGGAGGTGCTCCATGCACCAGAGCTGAGGTTCCCCTGCCACCCATGGTGCAGACCCCTGTGAGTCAGTTTGTGCCCCTGCAGCCCATGGAAGTCAACAGGAGTGCAGAGCTCCACCTGCAGCCCATGGAGAAGACCCAAACCAGAAGAGGTGAATGCCTGAAAGGAGGATGTGAATCTGTGGGAAGCCTGTGCTGGAGCAGGTTCCTGGCAGTGACCTGCAGATTGATAGAGAAAGGAGCCCACTCTGCAGCAGGTTTCCTGGTAGGACTTGTGACTCTGTGGAGGACCCACGCTGGAGCATACTGTGCCTGAAGGACTCTGCTCTGTGTAAAAGTGACCAGTGTTGGAGCAGTTCCTGAAGAACTGTTGACAGTGGGATGGACTCATGTTGGAGAAGTTTGTGAAGGACTATCTCCTGTGGTAGGGACCTCATGGGGAGCAGGGAAAGGACTCCTCTCCCTGAGCAGTGGTAGTAACAACTTGTGATGAATGACCATAACCCCCATTTTCCATCTCCTTGCACTGCTGGCAGGGAGTAGGCAGAGCTTGGGAAGAAGAGAAGGTGGGGGGAGGGGGGAAGGGGGTGTAAGGTCCTTTTTAAGATTTGTTTTACTTCTCATTATCCTGCTCTGACTTTGATGAGTAATAAATTCAACTGATATGCCCAAGATGAGTCTGTTTAGCCCATGATGGTATTTGGTGAATGATCTCTCCCTGTTCTTATCTCAACTCACCAACCTTTCATCATATTTTCTCTCCCCTGTCCACTTGTGGAGGGGAGTGATAAAGCAGCTTTGGTGGGTGCCTGCCATCCAGCCAGGATCAACCCACTACAAAGTTAAACTACATAAATATCTTTTAAAAAAATCACCCTACATTTTACCTTCCAATAGCACATTCCACTTAAACACTCCTAAGCAGAAACTTCTAAATCAACAGGACTATAACTGTCTGTTTTCATAATTTCTGATTTATTTTTTTAATGTGGAATTTAAACTGCGTAATGGATGGTTCACAGACCCTTTGTTGTGGTGCAACAAAAAATCATTTATTGTCTGGCACGTGCATGTCATTATAGCCGACTCAGTTTCGGTTTCTGTTGCAGTTCTCCAATCAGCATGTGACATGCAAGCACACTCCCTCAATCAGCATGCAGCACGTGTCCCCTTCACCAGTCAGTTCCCAACACATAGTGTTCAAGCGGTGTTCACATGCCCAGCTCCTGGCACCGGTCCCTTCCTTCCACCCTGCAGATGCAGCACCAACATGCAGCAATGTGGCCCTGATGTCCATGAATTCTCCTCCACCTTGGCTTTGTCCTGATTCTCCAAAAAACCTGCATATATTTAATATTATTTAAATTTTTAATTGGCCACAAGGTTTGTTATGTGAAGGTACAATTTCAGTGAATAGTGCCTAGCAAATATTGACCTGTATATCATTATCAAGTGAAGAGGTCAGACACAGCGTTGCTATCAACAGTTTTTAAGGTAACTTCCAGAACAAGGGGTTAAAAAAAAAAAAAAAATTACAAGTATTTGTCAGTCAGTGAAGGGTTTTTCTGGGACAAAAATATAAATGGTTGTAAATGTTTTTTGTAAGATATCTGTTACTTTAAATATATAGATAAGAAGACTGGTGACACATGTTTCTCAGAAATATTACTGAACTGTGCCTGAAAATTCTGTATTTAGAATTGCACAATTAACCCACCAGATTGGTGGTTTTTTTTTTTTACTTACTTGTTCTGAGTTGACTATGTTACATTTTCACAGAAATGCCAGAACAGGCAGGAAAACAGAAGGCAGTTATTTCCAGTTTCTTAGATACTCTAGTCTCAGTCAGATGAAACTTCCATAAAGGAAAATAATTATGCTTTCTCTGACACCTTTGAGTATGCACAAGTGTAGCAAACTTCTGGATTTTTGTGTCAGAGGAGATGAGCAAAAGAGAGAGAGGCAGACAACAGGGTCTTCACAAAGAGTAGCAAGGTAAGGAGATTAGGAATGAAGAATATGTAGCCAATACTCTAAAGAAATGAGGAAAAAAAGATGAGGTTTTTTCCCTAGAGACAGAGAGAAAGGCATATATTTTGTTGCAGTTTTGCAAGCTGCTGAATTGGAAGATTGAAGGTAATCCTTGGGGATTCACCTACTGAGGCAGAGAAGCTTTGCTTCCAGAAAATCTGTATAATTACATCCTGATGATGGGGAATGGAGGGAACTTTCACAGTATTGATTTCTTCTCTTTGGTGTGCAGTCATTTTTATACAAAATGAAAATTTTGATACTTTATTTAACAGGAAAAAAATTAATTTATCTCATTATTTTATATCAGTAAAAGAAACATATAGCAGATATCATTCCCAAAACTTATTTTACCTTCAACTCTTCAAATATGTATTATTGCATAAAACATTACTCATAGGCCAGCATAGTTAAAACTTTTATTTTTGTTAAATTAAGAATAAAATATTGTTTAATACTGAAAATATGAATAAAATATTGTGGCATTTCCTCGTTAAATAATAGCAAATCTCAAAAAATCCACATTTTTGTGAATGTTGATCAACATTCACAAACAGAATGATGTACAGGTGGCAAACTTTCATTTCCAAGGCAGAAACCCAGGAATCACTGATCTTCACTCAAAGTCTGTTATTTATGTGTCTAAAATTCTGTGCCATCCAGGTTACTACCAAGTAAGTGCCCAGTGGTTCTATTGTAGAAAATACATAAAATACTTAGGATTTAAGTAAAGTAGAGAGTTTCATATATAAATAACTTCAATACACAAGAATATTTGAACTATCAAAATAGATATCAGAAACTTAGGACTTCCCACTCCAAATGAAATTGCATAACCAGTCAAGTAGTTCTAGGTGTCTTCTCACTCAGTGTTTCTCTAGGTCCAGGACTCTCATTTCCCAGTCAACTGCACTTCTTCATAGCACTTTAGGTGAAATTAATCTGGACCCTAGCTGTAGGAATCTAGCAAATCAGTGAATTCTGAGTTACTCTTATGACAGGCTCCCTTTATCTGTAGTGAACATAGAGAGAGCCCCTATCCCACATTCAATATAAATCACTACATAATAGCAGTCTGTCAGTGATTCTTCCCTTGTGGCAATAATGCTTCTTTCCCTGAGCTACTAACTCTTGTGCTTTGGTGAGAAATTAATCCGAGAATAAGTGCCTTTTATATTTTGATTATCAGACTGGAAGCTACAGAGAGCCTGAAATGCTAGATGCTACCATGTCCAAGTGTTGAACTGAAAAGCTACATCTAGATAGGTAGATAGATAGATAGATAGATAGATAGATAGATAGATAGATAGATAGATAGATAGATAGATAGATAGATAGATAGATAATACAGTGGTGTTCTGCCCAGCTTCATCTTAGGCCCTGTGGTCTTCAACATATTCATACATTACCGGGACACAGGACTGGAAGGGATACTAAGCAAGTTTGCAGACAACACAAAACCGGGAGGAGCTGTTGACTCTGTGGAATTCAGAGAGTTCCTGTAGAGAGACCTCAACAAATTAGAGGGTTGGGCAATCATCAACCATATGAAGTTCAACAAAGGAAAGTACCAGATTCTGCACCTGGGATGGGGCAACCCTGGATGTACGTATGGACGGGAGTATGAGATGTTGGAAGGCAGTGCAATGGAAATGAATCTGGGGGTCCTAGTTGATGGCAAGTTGAATCTGAGTCAGTAGTGCCCTGGCAGCCAGGAGGGCCAACTGTGTCCTGGGGGGCATCAGGCACAGCATCGCCAGCCGGGCGAGGGAGGGGATTGTCCGCTCTGCTCTGCACTGGGGCAGCCTCACCTTAGATATTGTGGGCAGTTTTGGGCACCACAATGTTAGAAGGAGACTAGGCTATTAGAGAGTGACCAAAGGAGGGCAACGAAGATGATGAAGGGCCTTGAGGGGAAGCTATATTAGGAGTGGCTTAGGTCACTTGATCTCTTCAGCCTGGAGAAGAGGAGACTGAGGGGAGACCTCATTGCAGTTACAACTTCCTTGTGAGGGGAAGAGGGGGGGCAGACACCGATCTCTTCTCTGTGGTGACCAGTGGCAAGACCCAAGGAAATGGCCTAAAGTTGTGTCAGAGGAGGTTTAGGTTGGATGTTAGAAAACATTTCTTCCCCCAGAGAGTGGTTGGGCACTGGAACAAGCTCCGCAGGAAAGTGGTCACAGAACCAAGCCTGACAGAGTTCAAGAAGTGTTTGGATGATACTCTCAAGCACATGGTGTGAGTCTTGGGGATGGTCTTGTGCAGGGCTAAGAGTTGGACTCAGTGATCCTTGTGGGTCCCTTCCAACTCAGCCTATTCCATGATTCTGTGATTCCATTATATTTCAATATGCAAAGATAAAGTTTAAATGTTCTACTTAGCCTTCTTAGCTTGGAATCTTTATATTTTATTGCTCCCTACAGTATCTAAAACAAATGGTCCCATCTTTCTACAGAGCTGTAAATGCCTAAAATGTAGGATTATAAACTCAGTTTCTTTTTGGAAGAGAGACCTGAAACAAGCTCTATTAGGTTAAAGGGATCCAAGTAAGGACATAATGAGCAGCCTAAAGAATTAAGAAACTGCTGACTGAAACAGGCCCAGTTTTCCTTCCTGGATCAGACACTGCGAAGCGTAATTCAACTTTCCTAAATGTGATCTCTACTAAGAAGTTGGTAAAATCTTTCAGATTTTTTCTTTGTTACTTTTTGTTGGTCTTTTGTCATGGTTTAACCCCAGACAGCAACTTGTCACTACAGAGTCGCTTGCTCACTTATTCCCCCACCCACAGCAGGACTGGGGATTGGAAGAGTAAAAGTGAGAAAACTCATGGGCTGGGACAAAGGCAGTTTAATAAGTAGAGCAAAACTTGTATAGACAAATGTGGGAAATCGACTAAGCTATGAAGGGTGGAAAAACCGCTAGAACCGGAATCATCGCTGCTGAAATTCTATCAAGGACCAGAAGAAGCAGAGAGGCTGCTCGCTTCTCATGTTACACTGTAGCAAAACCCCTCTCTTGGGTTCTGCCATCCCGCCCCC
>JAWWEU010000001.1:62641886-62660278 GCA_035583155.1 Acropternis orthonyx | reverse complement strand
TATATATGCTGTAAATTTCTGTAAATATATGTGTATATACCAGTTTCAGTTTTAAGGGGTTTTTTTCCTCACTTCTTCTAAGTGAAACTCTGTCGCATTGGGAGGTGGTTGGCATTTTGCCAAGAGTCAAACCAAAACAATAACACTAGGTATTTAAAAATCTTCAAAATCAATAACTTCTAGCATTTTACTTCCGAATTACAGGACCAATTGAAATATATGGTCATAAAATCGTGATACTTATTTCTTTTGATATTGGTAAAATAACACTTTTGGATAGCTTCATGTACTTCAATTACACTGGTAGCTACTAAGAGTAGAAGCTAGATAGTATAGTGAAGCATCAAAAATTAGTAATGAAATTGAAAATGAAGATTAGTTAATTAAAGTAATGGACATAGTTAAAAAATACAGTATAAGGGCAGATAAATTTCTGCTTTGCAGCTTTAGAAAACTTCAGTAAGTGAAAGTAAGATTACTGAAGTGAAAAATTGCAATAGCTGAGTAGAAATACAGTCAAAGTTTTAATAATATGATGGCATTTTAGATGAGCCATCTAGCTTAAGAGACTATATCTTTAGGGCTGTTATTCCTATTTCTTTGAAGCTGAGTGGGATTTGTCATTACCCTGGTTTAAGTCATGTTCAGTTAAGGGTGGTAGAAGTGGGCTACATGCCATGTTATTCTTTGTCCAAGGAACATACCAAATAGTCAGGTTTCCCCTGAAGGAAGACTTTGAGTTGTGCAAGGTATGAATAGGTCATCAGAAATTATTTGTACCTGACTTGATAATTGATTTAAAATTCTGTGGTTTGTAAGGAAGACATGACTGGTAGAAAGCAAGGAAATAAACAGTTTCTACTGCTTACTGATCCCTTTCTCTGTACTGACAAAGGCTTTGAAATTTATTTAGAATTTCTGTCTGAAGGTGAATATGGACAGAGGTGAAATTTACATTATCAAGTTTTGTCTCTGCAGCTACATTTTCTTCCCAGTGTGATTTAAAAAAAAAACCATAAAAATTCCCAAAACATCACAAAACAAATAAGAAAAAATCTATCTATTAGTAGACAGTTTGAGGTACAGATCCCTAGGCCAGAGCCGTAATGAATGTCATTATACCCATGGCTTTTCTTCCACTAGGATCAGCTACCGATCTTTTATTTTGCAATGGATTTTTTTATTTTAGAGATAAAATGGCAGATGGAAAGCCCAGCCTGTAACATCAATGCAGTTTGCAGGTAGATGATTGCAGTTGAATGTTTATGGTTGCCTCTCTTAGATGCCTGCTGCCAAACAATTTTTTTTTTTTTGCATATTTGTGAAATTTGCTTATTATCACAGTTAACAAATTATCATTATAAATAACTGGATTGAATTGTGCCCAAGCTTCTGATATGTGATTTTATAATCTCCAGCGTACTAGTTATTTTATATTGTTGAACAGGACCCTCAGGCTTACATTTGAAAAGATTTTTCTTTAACACACTTGGATTTTGAAAATGTTCAGTACACTCAGCCCTAGGCATTATGTATGGAAAAGGATTGAAAGCAGAGTTGGAATTCACATTTTGGTCTTCAGAGATAAACATTTAAGACAGAGGTAAAATTATAGGATTTTTTTTTAAATCTAGATACTGATTTTTTATATGTCTTAATGAAGTTTTTCAGGTGTCTGCTTCCTGAGTGACATACTGACACAGTGATGGCAAGCACATCTAATGGTATCAGTCATCAGAGGGTGAGATTGAATAGGCTCACATTCAATGGAGTGCACAGAACAAAATGATGGGGGGAGGTGGTGGGGGCTGTTTTGTCTGATCAGGACACCCTTGCCAAAGCAGAGTGTTCCAGCTCCTCTATTTCTATGTCTCCTGTTTTTTTCTGTTTCAGATGCAAACTCTCTGACAGGTTGTCTGGTGGAAAAAGTTAGAGAGCAGAAAAAAATCCCTCTGCCGGCCTGCATGAGCTGGGTATGTAGAAAAGTGAAAGGCAGTGATCAGCTGTATGAGTCTTACACTCGACGCTTCAGTTGGGAAGCTCTGCTCAGAGTGTGTTTGAGTACAGGGAAGTTACAGCTTACTTTTTCAGCAGGTGTGTGTTTAGTCTGTTCGTACATCCATTTCAAAATGCAGATAAATGTTCCAGTTGGTGTAATTCATAATAAGTACCTCAGATTACTAGTTTTGACCTGCTGAGCATAAATCCCATAGGATACTTTCATAAACACTGGGTTTAGAATATTTCAAAATTGAATCAGTTTCAGAATTTTAAACACCCAAGATTTAAATTCTTTGTTAAGACCATTTATCAGCTTTCTAGATAGAAAATGGTATAACTAAACTATTTTTAATTAAAAAAAATACATTTAATTATGCAATAGTACAGATTTTAAATGCCTGAAGAGATGAATAAATCTAATTTCTCATCTGTTTCACAGAATTCACAAAAGCTAGCACACTACATAGAAGATATCTACACTTATGACTGCTGAGAACAATTGGACATTCTACAGACTGCCTGAATAACCATGTGGGATTAGCATTCACAGCTCTAGACATCTGATTTGATATCATCTTCAAATCCCACTGCCCTGAACCAGTGGTCTTTAAAATGTCAAAAGACTGTGTTTATTGTTTCTGTTATTATAGTGAAGTAAAAGAAAATGCACCTAAAAATGTGTTGTCTTTCTGAACAACCAAAGACATTATGCCCTGGCAAAGACTTTAGTTAAGGAACATTAAATCTGCAGCACTTGAAAAGCTACAAGTCAAGCATTCTATTTAAAATATAATGATATCATGCATACTGAATAGCTGAGTTTTGGAGTACTGTCTAAGACACAGCTCTAACTCTGCTCCTCTGATCATCTGAGTACAATCTTCATGCTGTATACTCATACAGACAGAACAAAATAAGAGCAATAATACACTATGAGATCTTTGGTATAACTGATTTTTCAAATGCAACACAAAGCAAAAAATATTAGAGAGACAATGAAAGCAGACTTTCAGGAAAAAAATTCAAACAAATGGTCTTTTTCAATACATTTACCTGGAAAAGATATATTTCTACATCCATCTACAGATACATATATAGATAGATAGATAGATAGATAGATAGATAGATAGATAGATAGATCTACATATGCAATTTTTGGAAGGTGCAGGATTTTGCTGGTTTTGGTAGAAGTTCTGAGAATGCATTTATCAATATATTTATTTTGAAATATATGTTGAAATCTAGACTTCTAAACCAATTCAGTAATGATCTTGTGTTTTGTATTTTAAGATGAGTTACCTTAGTCTGCTTTAACTAATGAACTTATTTATGAGGGGGAGAGAAGTAAACCTGAAGGTATATAGTCATAGAAATTTTGTCTCGAGGACATAATCTAGTTTTACCTTCTGGCTGAACCAGGACTATCCTTAAGACTGGATTGATCTTCCCATGTTGATTTCCTCCAAGTGTCTGCAAATACATTCTAAAGAGAAAATACTCACTGTATTTTCTGACGCTGACCCAAGGCTGACTGATCTACAGTTTTCTTGTTCCTCTTTCTTGCTCTTTCTGAAGAGAAGTGTATTTTATAACCTTTTGTAGATGTCAGACACCTCCTCCGGTCAACAGAAAACCATGAGTTCTTTCAGCATCCTCAAATATTTTGTGTCTGGCTTCATGGATGGGAATAAACTCAGCTTTCTCAAATGGTCCTTATTGCTCTTGCTTATTCTTTTCCTTTCCAATTCATTATGATATCCCCAGATGTCTGTGACATATATATATATGTTTTGTATGCACACCCATGTGTACATGCAGATAAGTGCACACAGTGAACATAAGAAAGATGAGTACAAAACCCAAAAATGCAGACTAGGACTAAGTGACTGTTTAGAAATTGGTTTTTTTATTTGATAGGAGAGAACTGAGAATAGTTAGTGATCATTTTGGTATTTTCTTTATTAAACAGATAGAAAAGCTGAGTATGCTTCCCTGGAGGGAATGTAACCACAAACTAAGAAAAAGTTTTCTTTTTTAGTAAGAAATAAAACAAGATGTTAAATGGCAGGCCCAAGTAGAAAGTTACGACTTCTGGCACTACACTGTGACTCACCTTCATCCAGTGAATTAATTTGCCATAAACATTAGAAATATAATCCTTCATGTCAGAACCAAAAGCATTAGATTCTTTTCCAGAGGATGAACAGAATTTCAGAGGTATCTAGAAGTTCTTATACTATTGTAATGTTATTATTCAGCAACTAAATACTTTGGATTCTAACTCAGTGTTTAAACTTATGGACACCAATGAATTAAATTGATATACCAAATACAATGTCTCAAAACATTAGTTGATATAAAAAGAAATAGAAAAATTATTTCAAAACTCACATATGTATTTCTTTCAAATTTTATGTTGCCCTGAATCTATCTTTAACAAAAGACAAAGTGCCACTGCTAAAATTTTCACTATGGTTTAATTTCATTACTGACTTTTGTTCAATTTTGACATAATACTTTTGGAGACTGATCTGGAAAATTGCTTCATTTAAAAAAAAACAAAAAAAACTAAAAACAAGGAAAAAACTTAAAATATATCTTAATTAATTTAAAATGGAACTGGATTTTTCTAGTAATCAATAACATAATATCATGAACTACCTTTTAAAAAACAAATAAACAGAACTGACCTGACATATTTGACTAACTTCCTTTCCTAGGAGAAATATGGGGGGTGGAAGTTAAAAGCTTTACTTAAAAACACAAAAACATTATGGTTAATTAGAAAGATACAATCTGGCAATTATTTTGCAGCACTGTACTATATATAAAGCCATACATTTGAAACAAAATTTTCTCTTGTAATTTTGTTTAATTCAAGCAGTCTACTGTAGAGCTGGGTGAATTTTTTTGGGTTTTTTTGAGTTGAGAAATCCTCATTAAAAATCTTTGTTAACCTCATGAGCCATTAAGCTTTCAGCTTATCTTCCTGCAAAATATAGTAGACTAGCATTGAAAACTCATAGAAACTTACATTTGAAATATAGCTTACATTTATTTGAACCAGTTTTACTCTTGAGGAAGGTCAGTGTTCTTCATTTTTACTGTGAGGTTTGATTTCTTACTCCTACAGATTAGTAGGGTACAGAGTATGCTTCATTAATCTAGATGCACAGTAAAAATAAATAAAATAAAAACCTGTTGGCCATAAAAGTGATGTTTATGGTTTCATACAGTAAAAATACTCATTCTAGTTCCAGAAAATAAGGTTAATTTAACACTTTATGTGAAACTGAACTCCAGATTTGGGTATCCAATTTTTCTGTTAACTGATTGTTTTCTATGTATGTGCTACATGTACAAAATTTCATTACATTCAGTGAAGAGCCAAATTTGCAGTCAATAGAATTTATCCTATTTGAAAGCAGACATACTATAACCCCAAACCTTAGAACCAAGCTCCGTGATAAAATATGCTGCAGACTTTTACTCTCCTTTTCTTCAAAAATTGCCCAGTTTGAATTCTGAACTGTAAATAGAACACAGAATAGCTGAAGCTGAGAGGCATCTCTGGAAGTATTGTAGCCCTATTGAAAGTAGATCAACTAGAGCAGGTTGCTCACAATGGTGTTGAGCTGGGTTTTGAATATCTCTAAGGGTGGAGATTCCACAACCTCTCCAGACATCTTGTTTAAGTTTCTGACCACTATCACCATAAAAAAAATGTTATGGTGTGGTGTGATCGGATGGTATGTATTCTTTTTGTTAGGGATTAAGGAAATGATGTTATCTAAAACCATTGAGTGAATTATATTTTATATTCAATAAATGAACACAATACCTTTGAGGGAAAGAAAAGAATATGAGAAAAGTACATGTCTAAACATGAAATCACACAGTAGAGTATAATGCATTCTGAATTTCTGTTTCTTTCACTGGTATTCAAAGCCTTAGCAACCTAAGACAGCAGCCTGTTTAGCAGTTTCTAGTCTCCTGAACAAACTGAAGCACAACCAACATTAGCATTATTAGGAACTGCATCCACACACAGTTGTGTGAGGGCCAAGCAGGAGTCATCAGGCAGCACATATTTACATTTTAGATGCTTGACCCTAAGCACTGAACTCAAAGCCTGAAAGTAGGTAGCTGAAGTTCCCCAAACAGGGAGGAGCTAGGAATTTCAGAGTGGTGAGCTAACTGTATGAGAGACTTCTAGAGACAGCCAACAAGAAATACTGAGCACAGAGGGAAGTCAAAGTTACTTCCATTCTCTTTAAAATACAACCACAAAAAAAAAAAAAAAAAAAACAAAAAGACTTCAGAAAAATTTCCTTTTGTTCAAAATTCGCTATGGAGAACCAACTCCTGCAGAACAGAATTCTGCAAATTTGCTCTGCAAGACATGTGCAACACTCACTATTTCAAAAATTATTTCAAGAAAGAAAAGGATGACAATTTTAAGGGAGAACACTCATGACAGAACTGGGACTTGTAAAACGAGATTTTTTTGAAAGTCATGTACTTAACAAGTGCTCTGTGACCACAAGTTTCTTGATTATTCTGAGAAATCACTTATGTCCTTTCCTTCTCTTGAAGTTTAAAATAAGAAAAGATATTGTAGGGATAAGCATGACTACAAAAGCAAGTGGTCAGGCTATTATAATGTGAATTGCCACTCCTCCAGGTAGGACAGCCACTTTTGAAGCCACTCTCTTGAAGTACACTAAGAATATTCTAAGCATCAGATCAGGCATTCAGTATCTTTGCCATTGTTATGGCAATGTTATGCTTTTGCAGCTTATGACTACATCCATCTTAATAACTAAACTGGATCAGGGTTCATTCTCTAGTCTTCCTGATATAGAAATGCTTATTCCTACAAAATTATGCTCTCTTGCCTCCCAGAATAAAATGATTGCATTCAAGTTGAATTGTGGTTAACAAAGCTGTATTTTCTTATTGTGAGAGTGTAAGTTTGCTTTAGGAAAAAAGTGCTAGCAAGTATTGAACAAAGATTTGTCCTGATTGATTTACTATTGTAAATGTAAACAGTAGGGCTTAGACAGAAGCTCAGACTGCTATTTCTCAAGCAGAATAGTTACAGATGTTTAAAGATACTACTGTATGAGTATATAGATTTCATAGGATGAATAAGATGTAGCATGTAAGAAGTAATAGGTTTTTTGCAGATTGTATATTTGAACTCTGCTCTTCAGTTCCACCTATCTTTTTAAATGTTGCTTTTTAGTCTTTAAGTAGTTTTACATTTTCTTCAAGTTTTCAACAGAATATATGTTCAGGGTGTTGCTGTGGACTCCAGGAGACCTTGACTATAATCCTTATTGGATGCAGGATTCATTGCCTTGCTCAAGGCTCTTGTATGCCTGCCAAAGATCACATAATTTTCTACTAATCTCTTAGGGATTCTCAAAGGATTAATTAGCTAATGTGTTGTGAGGTACTTTGAAGATGGAAAGTGTTATATAAGTGCTAAGCATTAAAAGGAAAAGGTTGGGGAGGGGAACTGGAGTTTGACAAGTAGCTGAAATACAGCTTCAAAATCCCTCACTTGTTATTAAGAGCCTTAATTCTCCCTGAACTATCTATGATCTGGTTTTCAGAACAGTAAGAAAATCATTAAAACATCACCCTATTGTGTTTGAACCTGATGAAGGTTACACATTTCCCCTCTGTTCTTTCCCTTTAATTAATTGTGATAAATACAATGGAACTTGCTGTTCAAAGGGTTTCAACCGCCTAAATGTTACCTTGTAGTAAATATAAAACACTGTATGCTTCTGTGACTTTTCAACAGCTTACAAAAATGGAGAAAAGAATTGGCAATATGCCCCAGGAGAAGCAGAAAAAGATTTGAAAGCACCACCATTGCAGCTGGAGTCACTTCAGTGGTGTTTCACTTTATGCCTGAAGTTTGTTGCATCAAAAGACCTTAAATCTCCACCGACTTCTGCTTTTCAATGGTGGTTCAATGGATATAGTATGGAAGGAGTTCAAGTTTGCAGTTTAGCAGGTGGACTGTAGGTAATATTGTTTAAGACTACAAGAAGAAAGGAGTTTAAAATTGCTCCCATTTTGTTCAAATGCTGAAGTTATGCCCACATGCTTTCGTCTGTACATGACTGCTCTTTGTCAAAGCAAAGGTGACCTTCCTTAGCCCAGATTTCTGAATCTGCGATCATCAAAGGACTTTTGGGGAAACTGTGTTTTCCAGAATCTAGGCTGAGTTTTTTAAATGCACTAAAGAAGAGCAAGCATAAACAGTGTTCCACTTCTGCCTATAGTGCAATGGAATGTGCTTCCACTTCTAATGAGAGCAGATTGTGTCCAGTCTTCCAGAGACATCCTCCCTTAGATTCTGCTGGTGACTGTAACTGGTACAGTATCAACCCATGTATTGTAAATTAAGATAGAAATGCAAAACAGACCCTCATCTAATAGAAGTTAAATTTACTTAGCCCTTAGGGACCACTACTTTATAAAGGTTATAATAGTGAAAATAGAAACAGAATCTGAAGCCAAACAACAATTAAAAAAAAAAAAAGAAAGAAAAGAAAGAAAGAAAGGAAAAAGCAAGAATGTAGAGTGAAAACTATTTCTCTTGGTAATAAGTTGGTTCTGCAAGGTGGCATTCTAAATTTTTTAAAAATGTCATAACTGAACTTCAAAATAGGTATTCTTCATCTTCTGCCTTTACTGTGTCCTTTCATATGGTTTCATACCTTCTACTTTAACAGAAAAACCAAACCAAAATGAAGGGGCAGGGAGTTTCAGTGTTCTCATATGACATAAACACGCAAATTTATGTAGTTTTCGGGATTTGGTGGTGATTTTAATATGGATAGAAGTAGGCAAAAAGTCCTCACCCTATCAATATTTCTAAAAATGTTTCGAATTACCTATTCTAATTTGATTAAAAGAGACAAAATTATCTCTCCACAGCCTGCCTAGGTGATAAACCCATTGACTTTTTAATGGAGTAACTTACAGCACGACTGCTAAAATCATACTGATAAAATTGTGATGTGTTTGAACTAGTGAGATGATCTTGCTGTAAAAATGAGCTGCCCAAAGAAACGTTAACCAGATGATTAAATTAGCTTCACAAATTCATTCTATTGTGTATGGTGACCACACTTTAAATTTTTAGAGTGGCTTTAGACCCTCAGTAAACAAACCTATGAAACTCCCTGTAAATAACAACAACCACCAATCCAGCAGTTCCTGTATGTCTTAAGTATTTATCTGTTTGGCAGCCTGGAAAATGCTTTTGACCTGTGTTTCAATACCACAGCAATTATTCTCCACAGTAATACTTTTTTAATTTTACCTTTGCAAATTTTTCATCTTTTATTTCATCATTTGTAATTATGATAATCAAAAATGCTTCTTTGTACTAAGGTCTTAACAAAAATGCAAAGATAATCACACAAAACAAGGCAGTTGAAGTGTTAAGTTTTCAGTTAGCAGAATATTTTAGGATCGGGAGTGAGTGAAAATTTGAAATAGATAGTTTTAAAAATCAAGAGGTGAATATTAATGATAAAATGGCAATATGAGGTCAACAAAATACTTTTTTGGCCTGATGATTTTTCTCCAGCACTGATCAGTAGCACAGGGTGTGAGAACAGGCAAATACATAGCAATAATTCCAATCAGTATGTAGTTTAGGCACTTTTTGCACAATAAATGGTACAGCCTTTTGTGATTTTTTTTTTTTTTTTTTATTCCATGTATTTACTTTGTTCCTTTTTGAGCCTCCAACAGTTTTGTTATCAACAGTATCTTCTTCACAAGTTGCTGTGTAAAGCAGTATATCCTTCTGGTAGCTTTGCATCTCTCAGCTGTTATGGATCTACACAGCTCAAGCTTTCTAAACACATAAGATCTAGAGAGGTTACTAAAAGAATACTTAACTGTGGCATCATAATATTTAAAAGTTGCCTGTTCTGAGCAGAATGATTCAAATTGTGTACAGCAAGTCTGAGACATCACAGCTGCAGCTCCTGACACCCCCACAGTGTCAGATCATGAGCTCAAGCACTCACCCATACCACTTAACTGTAGGCCTGATCCCATATGTGTCTGTGGCTTGTGCTAGCTAACACTATTTCAGATAAAGTGTCTGGATCATAATATATGTTGATGACCATTCTCAAGAGTCTGATGTTCCCTGCATGTTTTATGGGTAAACAGAGTTCATGTACCTAAATATGAACTAGGCCGTAAAGTTTGGTCTCAGGGTCCAAGAATGTCTGTGGCTGAACATGGACATAGCCAATGAGACCAGCCTAGGTGCACTTTTGGGCAAAATTCTCAGACATCCAGAACAGAAGAGAATTAAACTAAAGAATATGTAAGGGCAACTTTGTTGTTAACATACCTTCGTCTTTATGAATTACTAAGATGCCTAATGTTAAATGCATGTTATTACTAAGTAAAAGCAACTGTATAAACATATTTTCTTAGTCTGTGTGGTCAGTGCTGATAATAGCAGTAAATTAAGCCTTACAACTAACTGAGAAGTATGGTCTATTCCTGTCAAAGGAATACCTTGACATCATGACAACACTTCACACCATTTGAAAACAAGAGTGATATATGTGAGCAAATACTATAGATATAGCTTAGCTGAATCATTGTGTGTGCTAAAGCTACCAAAGTCCCAAGTGCTATATTAATTGATTTCTTTAATGGGCACTAAAATGTTAGCCAATATTTCAGTTCATTGCCTTCATAAATCTAATATAAAGCCATTCCATCTGAATCAAACGCATTTTATCTCAGATCAAAATATTTTCTTCTATTTGATTAAGACTTTGCTAAAACATTTTAGTCTTTTACCTTAATATTGCCATAGATTCTGAAAAGATATTTGACAGAATTGATTGAACGTTTCTAGGTTTGTTGCAATTTTTTTTTTTTTTTTGAGACTGTGACTTTGTGAAAGCATTTTGCTCCTGACAGCTTTATTCCAACCCTAAGGCATCTGTGATAATTAATAACTGTGCCAGATCAGTTCATTCTAAGCAGATGTGCTATGCAGGGTTTTTCCTTATCGCTCCTGTTTTCTACCTTGGTAAGTGACCTTTATTAAATTACGTTTCAAACCAGGAATTCATGACATTCAGATTCCATAGGGCAGATGAGAATGCCATTATCTCAGCTCGTGCAGGAAGCTGTATTGTTCTCTATTATTCTGAGTGTATCTGACTCACAGGGTTTTTGTTTTGTATTTTAATGCAGGTTTTGGTGGAACAAGCATTAAGACCAAACCAGGATAAAATATTCCTGTATTATTTAACTTTATCCCTCCTTTATTTTTCTTTTTATCTTTTCAATTTAATGCATGCAAATTGTTTTTATCTTCCTGATGATTTCATACTCATTTTCTTCAACCTTTAAAAGATTGTTTCACCTTTTTCTCATTTATGCTATTTGTTGTCTAAACTAGAAACTGTTTATTTAAGAAATATAGAGCTATTGTGGATGGGGGTTTTATGAACTAATGTTTCGTAGCAATTTGTTCTCTTATGTGAAAAGAAGTAGGAATAAACATGATTGTTCATTTGTAATTCATGTATGCTTCCTGATTTTCTTGTTCCATTACTTTAAGATGAAATAAGGGGAGAAATTCATAAAGTGACCATACAATCTACAAAGTTATATCTTACTAGAAACGAGTATATTAACCCATCTAACTTACCAAGAGCACCAAGTAATCAGGTCATAGTTACTTTTAGAAAACCTTTTCCTGCTTGTACTCCTCTGTTTGAGCCACACTTCCTGACAAGATCCTGCTCCAGTGTAGGCTCTCCATGAGCTCACAGTTTCCTTCAGAGCACATCCACTTATTACAGTGTGGGATCCTCCTGGCTGCAGGTGGATCTCTGCTCCCCTGTGGATTTCCATGGTCTGCCAGGGGACAGTCTGCTTCACAATCATCTTCTCCACAGGCTGTTACCTGGAGCAGCTCCTCCCCATTGTTCAGAGCTATTTCTTTTCCCATGCTTTTTTTTCTTGCTCCTCACTGTTTGTGCAGTGTTATCCTCATTATTAAATACACTTTCCCTGAAATGTCATCCCTTTGGCTGCAGGGCCCAGCTGTGCCCTGCAGTGGCTCAGTCGGAGACAGCTGGAATCAGCCATGTCTGGCATGGGACAAGCCCTGGCCTTAATGTCACCCTTCCATATGTGTGTGTATTTGTATGGACATTTTTAACTGTAGTTGTAATTGTAGTCAAAATTGTCATTATTAGGGGAGTATAAGCAACTTTTTTCAGTAATCATGTACTGCCATGGTTTATGAAAAATATCATCACCTTCATGGAATTTTCAGGAATTCAGGCCTTAAATTTAAGTGTTCTTTATATAGTTACTGCCTTGAGTGAGATTGTACTATTTACTAACTCCTGCCTTATTTTGTCATTTTTTAAGGATTCTTTTATATTTTGGTTTATCCCTATAAGTAGAGATGCCATTAATCATGTAGATACCGTTCAAAACCAACAGTAAAAAGGAAAAAAACAGAGGGGAAAGGAAGCGGAAATGTAGCACAGTGTCATTACCATAAAAGCCATGCAGAAAAGATGGTGAGGAGTAAGAGAAGATTTAGAAAAAATATTCATAACAAGTTGATTCTATGCTTCAAATTTCTATTTATTTATTTGTTTGCATTTTCTCCATTTCTGAAATTTTGGAGGGGTAGCTTTTATGCTAAGTAACATTTAGTTCATTACAGCATGCAAACACATCAGAGTCCCCAGACAATCCCACAAACTTCTATTTGAATAAATGATTAAAATAAACAATTCCAGTGCATTTGAACCATCAAAGACTGCACCTGATCTCCTCTCCAGATGTGGAGAATCCTTTGCTGAAAGAACAAAATTCAGACTGAAGATTAAAAGAGCTGCTACATAGGTATCCCATATTAACCTGAAGTGGTATATTGCTAGAAGCTGGAGCCATAAAACAATTTTACCCTCTGCATAAGCATCTATAGTTGTTTTGTACCCTTAAGAAATTATTTATTTAATTTTTCCTCCTCACTGCATGGATCTTTCAGGGAAGATGAAAAACAGCATGTAAAATTTTCCTACAGTCTTTGTTGGAAAGAAGTATGTTTCATCACAGTTAAGGCTGGAAAGCCAGTGTAGTTTTCTTACATTAGATTGAAGGGATAGGCAACCTGTTTTATTCAGTTTGTGAATACATCATTCCTTCATAAATTTTTAAAAGGTACAGATCATTGGCTTTAGTAGCTGTGTTCACTTTTAACTGCTATCTGTGCACTTCTCTATTTGGACTGTTTGCCTTCTCTATCACAATGATTTTGTATATTTAAATAGGTTAGGTATTTAGTACTTAGTTCTAAATGTCCGATGTGTTCTCTGCCTGCATACACATAATTTGCTATTTCTTTATCTTGTATGAGGTTGGATTTCTGAAGTTATAAGTATTTTCCAAATTTAATTTTTGCTTACTTACAGATTCTTCCAAAATTAGGAGATCATTCTTGGTTCTTTTCCTGTCTGTAAAGCATGTGTGGTTATTATATTTCAGATTTTCAACAGGTCAAGCAATGTGACATTGAACATATTTGGAAGATGGAGTGAAAGGGATAGCTTAGCAAGTTATCTATTTTCTGACATTTTCCTTTTTTTTTCCCCCACTGCCTCAAGTCATATTTAGTTCATCTCTCTGGCTTGTAAAGCTCAAGGTTGGAGCAATGTGAAGATGAACAGAGATAGAAAGCTAGTATAAAGTAATTTATCTTATGCTACTGCTTTGTAGTCCTTTTTTATTTTAAGAAATAATAAAATTTCTTGAAAATTTTGAAATAAAAATGGTAATGAAATAGATGATGAATGGTTGGATGCAGCCCTGTGGATTCTCTGATGTGGAAGTTAAACAAACAGATAAAATAAATAAATTAACTAATTATAGTTTCACTAGAAAACAAGCTGAAGCCTGTTGGAGGAGTTTCCAGAGATTCTACTCCTCTTACTTTTTAATGCTAATAATTCCAATTCTTTGGGGGATAAAAAAAAAAAAAAGAGGTCATTATTATTTATTTTAGTAGTTATTAAATAAAGATATATAAAGAAATCTGCATACTAGAATGACTCTAAAAGAAAAAGTGGGAAAGAGGGAAAAATAAAATCTGATATAAAATCTGAGGCTTTAGCATATCCTTACAATGTAAGAATACATCAGAAAGAAGTCCGTTTTTGTTCTTTGTTGTTGCTTACCAATTCTGCCAAAACCCCTTTTATTTCAGGTTTCAGATTACTGACTTATTAGCATTTAAGTTAAAAAATCAATTATGAGTCTACTACCTTTTTCTTGCTATGATGGCAAGCCAAATATTTGATAAAACAGTGAAATGTTTTTTCTCTCTCCTAGGAAATTAATTGAGACTTATTGAACAAACATTTAGGCTATCAGTTTGATTTAATTACCTAAAACCTAGAAAACGCTCATGCCATTTGAAATGGCAGTTACTGACCAGTAATATACCTGGACTTGGTACTGAATTAGAGTTATGAGTTTGAAGGATGGACTGTTAGATGGATAAGGAACTGGTCAGATGACCACATCCAGAGTTGCAGTCAGTTGCTCAATGTCCAGGGTCCAGTACTATTTAGTATCTTCATCAGTGACAGTAGGAAGTGGGGTAACACCAGGTAACACCAAGCTGAGTGGTGCAGTTGCTAAACTAGAGGGACAGGACGGCATACAGGGGGACCTTGACAGTCTTAAGGAGTGGTCCATGTGAACCTTATGGAGTTCAACAAGGCCAATTGTACGATCATGCACCTGTGTCTAGGTAATTCCAAATACCAGTACAAATTGGGGGATTGTTGGATTGAAAGCAGCCCTCGAGAGAAGAAACTAGGAATACTGATGGACAAAAATTGGGCATGAACTGGCAATGTGCACTTGAAGCCGAGGAAGCCAACTGCATCCTGGGGTGCATCAAAAAGAGGGTAATTCTGCCCCTCTCTTCTGCTTTTAGAGTGTTTTGGATTGGGCATAAGGAGGGACATTTTTACGGCAAGGATAGTGAGCTACCACAACAAGTTTCCCAGAGAAGCTGCGAATGACCCATCATTGGAAGTCTTCAAAGTGATGTTGGACAGAGCCTTGAGCGACTTAATCTAGTTCCTGCCCATGGTAGGGGGGTTGAACTTTAAATGTTTTTTCCAACTCAAATAATTATCTGATTCTGTGAAATATCTCAGTATTTATTCATACTGATAAGCCTTCAGTATCTGGTCCAAAGGATATAGATCAGCTATGGGTTCATATGGGTATTATATTTGCCAGGAAATAATATTTTACAAATTCTAAAGTAGCACAGAAAGGATCACATATAAAGTTTTCTCTGTTTAGGTAACAGAATTTAGTTTTGTCTGCGTCCTAAATATCCATGCTGAAATCTTCTAAATTTACACTTTGGTGACCAGAAGGATCTGAGTTATTTTCCATGATTTTTCAAATCTAATGCTGTAGATAGTCTTAGAAACACCAGGAAGTGTTTAGTGTTTTTCACAGTTTAGACTGTTGGCTATGATAAGGGTATTATTCTTTCCTCTTCTTTTGCAGAAGATCTGGTATATCCTGTACAGTGTATGCATTCCATGGAGAGGACAATGGGAGCTGAATTAGTTCTTTTCTTGAGACCTGAAAGAGATGAAATATGACTTACATGACTTCACTCTCCTCACTCTTCCCCCGTATTGTGAGTGTTGTTAATTTCAGGATCATTTGGAAAATATGTGTTGACAACAAATATACTGCAGAATATCATGGTGAAGCAGAACTTTCAGTTTGGATTATTTTGTAAATGCACATGAGAAGTAAAATATGAACTTAAAAAAATTATTCTCTGTACTTCATAAGATTAGTCACTTTTACTACTGGAAGTGCATGACTGAGGTCATACATGGTAGTAGCAAATTTTTTATTCACTTCCCAAAAGGAAACTGGCATCCCAGTCCCATCACTTTAGATGTATCCATATCAATTCTGTAGTTCAAAAATGAACCTTAGGGAAAGCAAACCTATCACCAGCTTTCGTGTTCTGCTGTGAAAACACTGATGACTATATAATTGAGGTGACATTGGCAAAAAGCCTGTGCATTTTTTTCTTAGCTAAAACAGTCCTCTGGTCCTTGTGGGATTGTTTTGAGACTTTGTGATAAGTTGAAAAGAAAGTTGGGTTTTGGTTTTTGGTTTTTGTTGTTTTGTGTGTTTTTTTTTTTTTTTTTTTTTTTTTAATGAAAAAGACTAGAACAGCATTAATAGGGAATACTAAATGGACCTTATCTGTAACCAAATATTTAACTATTGAAAATATAATTAATTCAAATCCCTAAATTCTTGTTTTATTAAACTTGCCTACAGCACAGAAGCAACACAAAAGCTGAAATGGATGACAGGAAGCTGGGAACTATTACTGCAAAACCTCAGGTGGATTTTAGACATACTGAGAGAAAAGTAGCCACTTGCGATTAGGTCATCTGTTAAAGCTGTGAATGTTTGCTTGTTGCTATGACTGGGTTTTTTTGGTTTGTTTGTTTATTTCATGCTGAAACTCATGCACGTTTGGTGACTAATTAGACTACTGAAAAGTCAAATCATTTTTCCTTTGAGCTGAATAGACTGGCCATATATATATAAATTATACTGACAAGTACTTTCTAACCCCTATAGCTTTGCCCTTCAGGTTTTGAGTTTTTCCCCATTTCAATTTTTGAGTAACAACAGTTGTTGCTTTTTTTTTTTTAATCTGATTTTTACAGTCAGAGTTGATAAAAAAAACCCTTTCAGTTCATTTCTTTATATATCTCATAATGATTACAGAAAATCAACACAAATATGACACATATATCCATAATCACTGGCACATCAGATGGTGGCTGATAGTGACATGTTTCTTCAGCTGCTTAAACTGATAGAAAAATCTTGATCCATGAAGCCAATCTTTCCTCTGATATTTCTCATGTACTACATTAACTGAAAGTTCAAAGAGGCAGAATTGACCTTGTAGTTCTAAAAATAATTTCCCCTGTATAGAAAAAGAAAAAAAAACGCTATTCTTTCTGAAGTCAAGCCATTGGAGAGGATTTGTTCTGAGATCCAGGAAGACTCTAAGAATGAGAAAAGGATAGACTGACTGTGGGGACAATATTGGTATTGTATATATTGGCAGAAGACTACATTTTAAATAAAATTATACCACTAGGGAACTATAGAAACACAGAATGAAGCACAGACCAAACATACAATAAAAGTATGCAGTTTAGAGCTCAAGTTTTGGCTGGCAAGAATAAATTGCTAGATTTAGTAAAGAAAATGGACACATGAGAGTTATCTGATCCTAAACCCAGCATTTCTTATTGGGCAAAGAGAGAAAAGGACATATAATAATGGCAAAATATGCAGGAATACAGAACAGAAAGACAACTAAAGTCATTAAGTTCTTTAGTCAACTCTAAGAGTTCACAGAAAGTGCTTAAAATAGTGGTGTTTGAAAGTAAACCATCTAAAAATCATTCATGTCTTATTTAAGGAGATTACCCAATCTAAAAGATAGCCCAGAATGTACTGACTGGGAGAGGTGATGGTGGTGAGAACATGTTTTTATACCTTTTGGCAGTGTCACTTTGGGATAGCAGTCACTGAGCAGTAGTAGTTCTTGAACACCTTTCCTGATCAGAACTATGCTTTTATTAATTGTCCTTAGGCCAAAGTCCCGAAATGCATTACTGGAAAGGTGCCTAAATTTATTAACAATCTGCATTTCTGGAAAGGTTTCGTGAGAGCAACCGCTGGTTTGTGTATCTCATTAATGTCCAAGTAAACGTCATGAAATTCAACAAGGCCAAGTGCAAGGTGCTGCACCTGAGGGTGGTGAGAGACTTAAAGAGGTTTCCCAGAGAAACTGTGGATGTCCCATCATTAGCAGTTTTCAGTCATGTGGGATGTGGCTTTTACCAGCCTGTCCTAGTGGAAGGCATCCCTGCCCATGGACTTTGGAACTAGGTGATCTTTATGGTCCTTTCCAACTCAAACAATTTTATGATTATATTCTATAATTCTATAACCTTCTCTTATATCTCCAAGTTTCAGGGGGTTTGAGTACTATATTTATTTTGTATTCCATTTTAAAACTTGGCTTAAAAGCCTGAAGATTGTGATGGGTTTGATAAATCCCAAAAAACTCAGATTAAGGTTTTAGTTTTAGCTAGACCCCAATTTTGTGGGTCATGTGGTTACGGACAAGCTTCAGCTGACTTAAGTGACCAATGAGGTATTTCATCCCATCTGACATCAGCTCATCTATAAATCAAAGAGCAGCTCCC
>JAWWEU010000001.1:62631465-62641649 GCA_035583155.1 Acropternis orthonyx | reverse complement strand
CACTTCTTTTAACTGAAACTCTGTCACACTGGGAGGTGGTTGGCATTTTGCCAAGAGTCAAACCAAAACAATAACAAGATATAACAGAATAAAAGATAAAACATTTATTCTAAGAAAGAAATTGGTAATTTTTTACAGAGTAACCAGTAATAATTAATTAGTAGGACAATAAGAATAAAAATATATCTGATGACGTCATATAGAGCAGATTTAAAGACAAATAAAGACAAAGAAAAATTTAAATACAAAATGCAGACAGCAAAATATGACTGTCCAAATACAGGTATCTTCATAAAAAATGCAGTGCTTGAGCTCTAAAAGTATGTCTAATAGCTATTCAATTCAGCTACCTAATCATATCTATTTGTTATTATTTGAGTTACTCTATGCTATTTAAGACACCCATGTATGTATTTTAGAGCCGAACTTGGCATATACAATATGAGCAAGCTGCTCAGCCCTAAAGATCCACAAGAGAACCTGTAAAACTCAAAAGTATCTCAGTGACCAATGGAAGACTTTCTTTGATCACTTTTCATTTTTCTAAATGTTTTCTGTTTGACATTTACTCAACATTAGTCTTCATTATATCTCCAAGTGTTGACACCAAATCAAAGCTTCTGCAGTTGAGGTGTCCCTTACGAAAAAATATGACTCCATTAAATTGTTCTATTGTTCCTGAAGATGAACATAAATTCCATAAAAGCAGGGAATATAACCACTCTTTGCTCAATTTGAGGTAAGTTTGTACTTGTATCTTTTCCATGCTGATGTTGTTCTCCTTTAATAATGAAAATAAAACATAAATGTAACATTTTTATTAGATATTGTCATTTCAAAGTGCTGACATTCCATCAGAATCATTACAAAGAAAAATGTGGATTTATTTGGGCTAATATTTGAAAGTGATCTAAGGCAAATGAGAACAGGAAGAGCACGAGAGATCATTTTTTATTCCTAGTGCTGGAATTCCAGTGTCAGAATTAAAGTGCATCTTTTGCTTAATTCAGTCTGATTTTACCACATGGGATGTGCATCCTTTTCTAGAGAATTTTCAGCTTATACAAGGTATATTCTTATTAGCATTCAAACTCTCAGTTACTCTGTGAATTGATTCTTTTCTACTGTATTTCTTAAACTGTTAAAGAAAAACAGTGTTCTGAAAAAATTGAGAGCTTGTGTTTAGAGAAAGAGAAAAAAAACCCCCACCTTCTTTCTTATCTTATTATGTTATATGGCAAGCTTAAATGGCAGAGAAGGAAGTTGACCTAGTGCCTTTTTAAGAACTCGCTACTCAGTGTCAATATTGACCACCTTAATTGCAGTAGGAAATTGTTTTAATGAGATGCTGCTGTAGGAACTTCCTCTATTCTGACTTTGGGGAAATGAATATGCAGAGACGTGTTCTTACTTTAAATAAGCAACTTGGTAATATCTTTGAGTCATACCAGAACTGAAGTTTGGAAAACTTGGATTCTCTTGCAACTCTACATCTGAATTTTCATTTCAGATATCTAATAAAACATAAGCAAAAATAAAAAATAAGAAAAAAGAAGTTGTTTTTTTTTTTGGAAAGTGCTACTTTTCAAACTTTGTATGTGTTTTTTCCAAGAACCTTCATACATAATGTTGGTCTTTCTTCCAAGAACTGCATGTATAGGTGCCAATAACAATGCTTTTATCCATTGCTTGAAATATTGCCTGAATGACTAAGAGCAGATAAAAGTGAAATAGTCACAGTGGTGCTTTTCTTTGAAACACGATGAATTATAGACTTGAGTAAATTCTTGATGCATTACTCAAATTCCACTTACTTTTCTGACCTACATTTTCACTGCCTCTTAAAATGAGACAGCTGATATGACACTGGGCATACAGAGGTGATTCAGACCTAAAAGAGGGTCTGAAACAGCATACATGAGAAGTGCCTCAACATACTTGCCAGTAGTTACACTTTAGAACCCTGATTATGAAATACTCCGTGACCCTCAAGCTGTGGATGTCAAGATTGAACTTAGTATACGGAAGCCTTGCTTTCTTCTGATTGTACATTACATTGCAACCTATACTTATGTCTTTGTAACAAGATCAAAATATTATGTTTCAGATAAGATTGTACTTTGCTGGTTCAGCAGGTAAGTTTTTGTGATCACTAAAGAACTTCACACATCAGTGGATTGGAACAAATCATAATGTCTCTTCTTAGTTTAAAATTGCTGGAGATATTTTTTTGCCAACTCTTTGGATAGGGCAAGTTATTTTTAAACAATATTGTATGTGTTTAAGTGAAGCTACTATTTTCTTTACATTTCACATATGTCATTGACAACTGTATGGGTTATTTTATTGTGAATTAAGAGGAATTCAATCTAATAAAACCAATATTTAGAGTTTATTGAAATTACATAATTTTTCAAGTGCAGTTTTATACCAAACTATTTCAATTTTAAATTCAGAGTCTAAGCCTTGATAAATTCATTTATTTCTGACTGAAAATGGGAATTAGTTTATTTTCAGTAGTCATTTTCATGTATCTGTTTCAACAGTGAAGAAAATTGAAACAAGCCTCTTTCTTGGATCTCATTTAAAAATTAACAATTATATGAATTGTTACAATTTTAAAAGTAGAAATAAAAGTAAGAACTGAAAAGAAATGTCAAGTCTATGATCAAGATAATTAACAGAATTTATTTTTGACTGCTTCCACTTTTAGCAATTCATACTTACTGAAAAATTATTTCTTACATCTATTGCCAGAACAGTTGACAGCAATACCGTACCTCTACAAATCTTTTTGAAAACATACATTTTTAAACATAGATACAAAAAAGTTAAATTAGTGAAAATGTGATTGAAGTCAGTGTTTTGGTTTGTTTCCCCTTCTAATATATGATTGGTATATACATAGCTACTTAAGTGTTTAATGCATTTGTTTAGTCCCTGTCTAGTCCTCCATATGCAGTCTGACAGGATAGGTGCAAAAATACTTTACTAGAAAGAATTGAAAGTACAGTTCTGTGTATATCTGCAAGTTTTTCACATAATTCAAAATAAATTCAGAAAAATGTTATATAGTGCTTTTTGGGGTTTTTTCCTAAGTGGGGTTTATTGTTTGTTTTGTTTTCACAAAAACTTACACACTTTTCTGTGAAATAGTTTAGGGTTGGAAAGACATTTTCCCACCTGAAAAATATCGCCATTTTCATACTTTGCCATATTCCTATGTAAAGAGATATACACTGTGGAAACACTGACAAACAACACAATTCCCTCCATAGCAATGTGATTTAGGACTTCCAAAAAACTTTAATCACCCATCATCATGACCGTTAACCATTTGTAATCTGCAAACTATTTCTACAAGGAACTAATGTTCACTTAACTTTTACAATTCCGTGGTGTGATAGATAAAAATACAATGGTTGAAGAGGAAATGAAGGAAACTACTGCAGACACAGAAAAATGTCAATAATGAATTTCTTTGCAACTAACACTGTCAAAAATTACTTTGAAAAAATTAAAGCCTACTATTTCATTTAAGTGTTCTAAAACTGTTTCTAAAAGCTAGCATATGTTTACGGACAATGTAGTAATTTTGAAATACATGAATTACTGTTGTTAATGTTCATTTTGTATGAATGAAGTACATTTTTATTTAGGTATTTTTCTTCCTCTTGAAAGTGTCAATAGAAATAATATGTTTCTTTTTTAAAAACCCTAATTTCAAAAAGGACTCAAAGGGAGAACTAGGCATAAAACACAGTATACAGTCTTGCTAGGAACTAGTTAAAGCTTCACAAAAGATATTGATGAGTTATATTTAGAATAAATTTTAACTATTTATTTCCATAATTAGCTTTTTATATTAGAGATATTTAAAAAAAATAGAGTTAATTTATGAAGAGATTTCTTGCTTGCATTATTATATCCCCAGCTAGTCATAATCATCAGTTTGTAACATTACAAGTGTCTGAGAAGTAAATGGCTTTGATGTCACAGTACACGTTATTACTTTGGTTGATGTACCATCACTGAGAACTGTTAAACAGAAAAAGGAAGAAAAGTTTATTAAAGTATCCTTACCATTTGAAATTCAATGGGAAGAGGGACAAAGACAGCATAATTTAAAAACACTGCATTATTTTTCTCTGGAGCATTACTTTGTGCTTACTAATAAAGAGATCTTAAAGCTTGAAATACATTTCACCTCTGCTCCTTCTTTATTAAAATAAATAAAAAAATAAAAAAAAAAATAAAAAAACCAACAAACGCCCCCCCCCCCCCCCAAAAAAAAAAAAAAAAAGTAAAATATAAAACCCAACTTTTTTTTTTCCCTCTCTCAGAAACACACAGGACATTTCCATCATAAAATCACAGAATATCTGAGTTGGAAGGAACACACAAGGATCCTCAAAGTCTAACTCCTGGCCCTGCACAGGATACTCTCAGAATCAGAGTGTACCTGAAGGTGTTGTCCAAATGATTCTTGAACTCTCTGGGGGAAGAACTTCTTTCTAACATCCAACCTAAACCTCTCCTGACGCAACTTCAGGCCATTCCCTCACGTCCTGTCAGTCATCACCATAGAGAAGAGATCAGTGCCAGCCCCTCCTCTTCCCCTCACAGGAAGTTGTAACTGCAATGAGATCTTCCCTCAGTCTCCTCTTCTCCAGGCTGAACAGACCAAGTGCCCTCAGCCACTCTTCATACGGCTTCCCCTCAGGGCCCTTCACCTTCATTGCCCTCCTTTGGTCACTCTCCAATATTTTTTTATCTTTCTTATATTGCAGTGCCCAAAACTGCACACAATATTCAGGGTGAGGCCATCTCAGTGCAGAGCAGATCGGGACAATCCCCTCCCTCGACTGACTGGTGATCCTTTGCCTGATGCCCCCCCAGGACACAGTTGGCCCTCCTTGCTGCCAGGGCACTGCTGACTCAGATTCAACTTGCCATCCACCAGCACTCCCCCAGGTCCCTTTCTACAGAACAAATTCAGTGAAATTTGAAGATGAGACCATCTGATATCTTTTGCTCTCAGAGCTGAATATGGACTAAAACATTTATTTCTCTCCACCAAAAAAAAACCAAAATAAACCCAACAAACTTTTAAAATGTCCTGGAAGTAGCTATTGGTGGTCAGGAGACCAACTTCTTTTGAGAAGTGAAAGTTAACACAGAGATCCAAAAGGACTACTTAAACATTGCAATGTTCATAATTGCAAAACTTAAAGGCAACAAACAGCAGGCATGAAACTCACCAAAAGAAAATGGTTTAACCTTTTTATTTTTTTTTTTTTTTTTTTTGCAATATAGTGTCACTTAGACAGGACCCCCTTCACAGTATGTGAGTAGAAAAGGACAAACTATGAAATAAAGGAAGAAAAAGGCATGATAGGATTAAAAGCTTGATACAAACCAAATGAATAAAATAAAAAAAGTCATCTCAATACTATTTTGGGGGCTTTTGATCTGGCAATTTTATGTGTTAATACTTTGAGAATCAAAATATCCTTTGCTCAAATGCATATTTTATCTGTGATCAAGAATCAAAATACATGTTTTGACTGTTAGACCAGAGCTCTAGACACACAGTCATACATACTGTTTTCTTTATAATTTTATTTACTGAAACTCAAGGGATGTTTAAATTTTTTGAGATCACAGAATACCAACTTTCCACCCCAGTCCTAATTCAGAAAGTGTTATACTTCTTATTTCTTGCATCCTAAGTCTGATGCAGTAGTTCTATATTCCATATCACAAAAGTTCAATGTTTTCTTCTCAACTTTTTAGTGGGATTATATCAGAGATCATTGTAGTGAGAGGAAAATGTATGTAAGGCAGGATTCAGATGAACATCCATTTTGCTCTCTAGCAAACATACAGCAGAAATCTGTCTGTGACTGACAAAAGCACCCAAAAGAGCACCCACGAGCACCTGTGCTAGCTGGAACTGCAGGTTTTTTTGGAAAGGACATATGCAGTTCATTCAGAATATCTATGAATACAAGTATCCACAAATCATCATAGGTTTATTTGTTTCTGATAATTTTGTTAGAAAATAAATCCAAACTGAATTAATTTCATTTTCATCTGAAGTTTATTGTTTTTGCAGTTGAGGTACTTAACAGAAATCTATCCTGTTGACCTTCACATTCTTTCCAATTTTCAGCCCACCTGAGCTTTGGTGTTCCTGACTATGTTGAGTAGCCCATCCTTTTTCCTCCCTTATCAATAATTCCTTTTAAAATTTGACCTCAGTTATGGAATACCCTGTGCATACAAACTGGCCTGCCTTACTTTTCTGTGTTTTATTCCTCTGCTCTGAAGAGATCATTCATGAAGATTAGCCAGATCTCCTGGGTCCCTTGGCCTTCCTGGGCACTCTCCCGCAATATCCTCTCAAGCAGATCATTCAACAAACCAGAATCTGCTCTTCCAAATTCCATGCTTATGACTCTAACATGTCTTCATCCCTTCTGTCCACAATCTTTGTTAACCCAGGCAGCTGTCAACCTTTACATATTCACCTAGTTCTTTCCTTTTTTGAGGTCCAGCAGAAAAAAACCCTCTAATCAGCTCATGAAGCACCTGCATCAAGAAATTGTCATTAACACACTCCAGAAATTTCCTTAATTGTTTGTCATGCTACTCATTCTGCAGCAATCCAGGTGGCTGAAATCTCCCATGAGTGCCAAGTTCTGCAACTGTGAGGTTTCTTTCTGTTGTCTAAAGAAGGTTTCATCTGCTTCCTGTCCTTGTTTAGGCATAGCAGGTACCCACCTTGGCACTCTGCCTGTCCTCTGACTCTTACCTAGAAGCTCTTTACTGTATCATGACCTCTCTCTAGCAAAAACCCCTTGCATTCCAGTCAACTCTTTACATCACGCACTGCCCCCTTACCTTCCTAGTTTGTCTTTTCTAAAGCACCTGTATCCATCCATCACAACTTTCCAGCCAGTGAAGCTACTCCAATATGTCTCCATAATCCAAATGATGTCAAAGCCCTGCAATTTCAAATTAACTTTCAATTCTCTCTGCTTGTTTCTGATGCAGTGGGCTGCAGTGTTGTAAACATACCCATTGCTCGGCCATCTCTAGGTCTGCTTCATCAGCTTGTGAAGACAAACACATTATATTTTCTACTCTTGTGCTGTCTGGTCTTAAATATCATCTTGACTCAAATTTTCTACAGAAACCTAATTTTTCTCAGTTCTTCAGGTAAAAGCATTTTTCTTCTCCCACCATGGAATATAAAGTCATATAGAAAAATGAAATAGATTCCCATGATCATGACTACTGCATTCATTTTTTTTTTTTTTGTCATGGAAATTAAGTGTATTTATTCTAGATATTTTGGGAAACTTCACCTATTAAATTTTTGAGTCTATTTCTGCTACCATGTATTTGTACTTAAGTACACTGAGGTTTGGTTTTATTTATTTATCAATTTTGTATGGGTTTTCAGTGTTTGGTATTTCCATTTTAATGTATATTTGACTTTACACAATAATCTGTTTTTTCTGGAAAAGGAGATATAGATATAGATATATATACCACAAAAAAAGTCAGACAAAAAATTGGGGTAGTGTATAGCTATATAAAGAAATAATTAGAACTATAGGAACAATGAAAGTTATGATACTGAAATAAATACACAATTAGGAATCTTTCAAAGAAACACTCTAAAATAAAGAGGCTGTTTAGAAAACCCATAAGTGAAAAAAAGTTTTATGACTGTTTATTAAAAGTCAGATTAAACAGATATTTTTCTTGTAGCTTAAGCAAAACCTATTAATTGAAGAATTGAATTACAAATCTTTTCCTGTTGCTAACCATAGATAATTTGAATGGACGTAATTCAGTGACCAATTTGCTCTAAAACCCACCAGTTATTTGGAAATTTCCTAGGGTCATCTGTCATGTTCAAGAATGTCATGAATGAGAACAAAGTCTGCCATGAAACATTCTTCAAAAACATATTTAACTAAACTCTCCTTTGACTTAAATTTACTGTGAACTTAGTTGTGTCAAGTTAATTTTTACAAATAGAATTTAAATTGTGGACAATTTTATAAAACATTTTTATTAGAAGTAAACAGAGTATTTACCTTTTCTAACAGAAATAAGTGGACATCATAAAATCCATGGGCAATTAAGGACAGAAATAATCTCCATTAGTTTTTCTTTTTTATTGCTGTACTTCACAGCTTCTCAGTACTATTTACATTTTTGTTTAGACTTCTGTAAATGCTCAGAAAATGTCTATTCAAATTGAAGATGCTGTCCATTATTGTCCATGGTTAATGTATTTAAATTACTAGTAGTAGCTCTGGGAAATGGTTTTGTGTGCTGCTGCCAGCTCTTTCTATTTCTGTTGACAGTGCTGTATGGTGGAGTTAGACATGAAGAAAGTTTCTGGATTCTGTCTAAGAACAACAGGACTCTCATCTTCTACCTCTACTGTCAGGTATGCCAGTCTGCCATAGTTTCACACTTACTCATTTGGGCTCTGTTTTCTTCTACAGATCTCTCTTGGTTTCATTGGGAATGAAAACTGTATCATGGATGCAGAGAGAATGCTTTGAATGTCATGCATTCCCTTGCTATAGCTTTGTTAGCTAGAAAAGAAAATATAAACCCCCAATATTCTTCAAAAGGCGGGGGGTGGGGGAAATTCAAGTTTATATGAAGGAAAGCACAGACAAGGTGAACTTGTACAGATGTTTTATGTGCCATAAACAATACAATATTGTTTCAAATCCATCCTGCTTTCTTTTAAATATTTTTAAAAATATAAGCTTCCTGATTCTTAGCCTCTCAACTGAGGAAATTAATGTTATCCCTCCACATCCCCTGGTAAGCCAAGATACACACTGCACAGGAACTGGCACTGGTCACAAGGTTATTTGCTGTTCACAGAGGTGGGCTTCTGCTCCTGATTGCTGCTTCCTGCCTGGGAGTGAGCTCACCTTCAAACTCAGCTGCCTTCCTTTATGTGGGAATGACAAGGTTCTAGTTTGGTGGGTAACACTTTCCTGTTTGATGGGAACCTGCTGCTTCAGAGCAATAGAGGCCATGGGAATATGACAATAGGACTCACAAACAGGAAACTAGACATTAAAGCACTGACTGGTGTAGGAGGTGGCCCAGAGGTGCTGCTTAAGACAGTAGAGCTCTGAGGTTGCATCAGAGGACATGACTCGGGTACATCTGAGTCCTTTACCCAGAAGGAGCTCCTAAGGAAGGACAGAGCCATCTAGATCTCAGGCTTCAAGAAGTGCTTAGTGCTTCTCTCTTAGGCTGAAGACACCGGTGACTTCCCGTATGGGACCCACAGGGACCCTGTGGTGGAAGCACTGAGCCACCAAATAAAGGACCATTGGAAGAAGGAGCAGGCAGCAGAGAACTGGGGATTTAAAACAGAAGATCAAACAGTTCCCTGCAGAAGTTCTGCACAAGGACATGTTCAAACCCAGAACAGCAAATAGGGAGGAACCATGAAAGGTTGTGCTTGTGCAAGTGAAGACTGTGAAAATGAGGTGGCTGGAAAGTTTTTGTCTTCTAAAAAAAAATGAAAACATTAACTATAAAGAGATGAAATTTATTTTTAGTCCAATTACTGTTTTATCATTGTTATAAGAACAGAACTGTTTTTAGCAGTCTAGTTGCAGTAATATCAACACTATCAATCCAAATACAGAAAACTTTATTAATTATAATGTTAAAATTGTTATGTGGGGGGAGGAAGAGGAAGGAGAAAAAAAAATCAAAAACACAAATTTAAAACAACCTTTCTAATATCTACCTTATTTCTCCAGACTTATGTTTTACCCATCCCTCTGGATCATAAGATTGTTAGTTTTAAACTTCCTCAAGTAAGGGGTAAGGGTGTATTACAGCTAGTCAGAAGCATCTTGAGATATTCACTGGAAGCAAACTGTTAAGAGAATAGATTTCTTCCTCCATGCCTTCTTCCTGAGGCATCTACTGAGGTTTTCTTATAACCTGGGTCTGAAGCTCTTTGGGTTTTCTTACTACAGTCTCTTTCAATAGTTTCCAAACAGGGTTTAGAAAAGCCTAGCAGCCTTTGCTCATCTCAGTGAACACAATGAAACACTGTTACAGAATAATCACTTTGAAGTGTCACACCTTGTCACAGGTTTCTCTGCAGAAAAAAA
>JAWWEU010000001.1:62611150-62622885 GCA_035583155.1 Acropternis orthonyx | reverse complement strand
CCATGTGTCATTGGGAGGGGGGTTTCAATAAGTTATTTTTGGTTTGTCTTTTATATTTATACATATATATGCTGTAATATGTGTAAATATATGTATATATACCAGTTTCAGTTTTAAGGGGTTTTTTTTCCTCACTTCTTTTAACTGAAACTCCGTCGCATTTGGAGGTGGTTGGCATTTTGCCAAGAGTCAAACCAAAACAATAACACACAGAAATGGAGGAAAGATCCCTATTATTTCTGATGCAGAAGTTCATTCCATATTTTAAAAAAAATTATTTTAAATTGCAGCACATCAATAGCACACAAAGTTATTTATAAATATTTATATTTCAGAGATGATAATGCTTATTTATAAGTAACTGACTACAAATATTCCAAATAGTTCCAGCTACCTAGAGGTCATGTTTAGTTCTGACATTATTCTGTTTCCCAGGTCCTGGGATACAGAAACTATATTCTTTCCATTTGTTATTAAGAACAAGATCCAGGATTTTTTTGTGATTGTCATGAAAAAGCTTGCCCTGTAATGCCTACACTGCAATAGAGTTGTTTTGCTCATATTTCCAGTACTATAAGATCTTATCGCCTTGCAGAACAAGAAATGTGAACAGCAGCATAAGGTTCTGTATGGAATAGATGCAGAGTTGCTTTCTTCTGTGTGATGGGTTTATCAAACCCCAGAAACACTTAGATTAAAGCCTTAGTTCAGTTAGGCCCAAAACCAAATTCAACCGGTCTCAGTTTTGGGCTGTGAGGCTCTCCGTAGGCCCAGAGAGACAGGTATCACCTGACTTAAGCAGCCAACTGGATATTTCATATCATATGACGTCAGGGCAAATATAAATCCAGGGGAGGAGTTGTTTCCAGGTTCCTCCTTCTGCCTGTGATGCTGACAGAGAAGAGGACACCCTGTCGTTTCTTCTAGGAGAGATAGGCCCCGCTGCTCATTGCCGAGAAATTCACAGCAGTTTTGGCCTTAGGGCAGTAAAATACTTTTGTTTTGTTTGGGTTTGCTCTATCCCTCTCTTTGCTAGCTGTTTTTCCCGGAAAACATCTTTTTGGGGTGTGTTTCTCTGGGGTTCTGGGTGGTGGAGTTTGTGTGTTGTTGGGAGGGAAGCTTGAGATAAGTTATTTTTGGTTTTTCTTTTATATTTGTACATATATATGTTGTAAATTTGTGTAAATATATGTGTATATATATCAGTTTCAGTTTTAAGGGTTTTTTTTCCTCACTTCTTTTTTGAAACTCTGTGTGGCTCTGAGAGGGTTGGCATTTTGCCAAGATTCAAATCAAACAATAACATTCTGTCAGATGCCCATGAATGTAAGACAGTGTGCTATGCATTGAACTTGCTATACTCTATGCATTTCCCACTTTATCAGTTTTTCATGTCAGTGGGAAATTAATTTTACAGCTCTTATTTGGAAAGTTATCAAATTAGTTATTCCAGGTATCAGGACATTATGAGAGTACATTAAAAAGCTGATAAATTATAGTACTTGGAGTGTTAATTTATAATCAAGTTGTCAAGAACTGCTACTCAGGAGTCTGATGCAAAGTTCTTGAAGCATTTTAAGACAAATAACAGGTTTGTTGTCATTGTATGCAGCTCATCAGTGTACAGTTACACCAAATAACTTCAGAATAGCACCTATGTGCAGCACTGACATGGTTGTACAATCTCTGTTCTTTCATTCTCTTGCAAAATATGTCATGAAGGACCTCAACAGGCTCAAGGAGTGGGCCCATGGGAACTTAATGAAGTTTAACAATGCCAGATGCAAGATGCTGCAACAATATATAACAATACAGTATGAAGAATGGACCAATGGAGAGCAGCCCTGTTGAAAAGGACTTGGAGGTGCTGGTGAATGAGAGGCTGGACATGACTTGGCAATGTGCACTTGCAGCCCAGAAAGCCAATAGTTTCCTGGAATGCATCAACAGAAGTGTGGCCAGCAGGCTGAGGGAAGTGATTCTTCCCCCCTACTTCACTCTGCTGAGAACCCACCTGGAGCACTGGATCCAGCTTTGGGGGCCTCAGCACAAGAATGACATTGGTCTATTGGAGTGGGTCCAAAGGAGGGCAAGAAATGTAAATAGAGGCACGGAGCATCTGTTTTATGAGGAAAGGCTGAGAGAGTTGGAGGTTGTTCATCCTGGAGAAATGGAGGCTCCAGGGTGAACTTATTGCAGCTTTCCAGTACTGAAGTTGGAAAGAAACTTTCTAGAGGGCATGTAGTGCATGGCTTTAGAATGAATGAGGATAGATTTAGATTAGGTATTAGACAGAAATTCTTTACTTTCTTTAGAAAAAAATTTAAGTGAGGCACTGGAATATGTTGCACAGACAAGTTATGGATGCCCCATCCCTGGAAGTGTTCAGTGCCAGGTTGGATGGGGTCCTGAGCAATCTGGTCTAGTTGAAGAGGTCTCTGCCAATGGTGTGGAATTGTAACTAGATGATCTTTAAGGTCCACTCTAACCCAAACCATTCTATGAGTCTATGATCTTAAAGTTGGTAATGAAACCATGACATAAAAAGTATTGACAATCTTAAAAATCTGGAAAATATTTTTCATAGATAGAGACCTATCACCCAGAAAAAAACATTGTATATATAGTTTTAACAGCTACAAATTCTTGTTTCCAAACCCCCATTATTAAGGCAATTCCTTTTTCTAATCCACAGGACTATGGTTGTAGAGTTAAAGGTGCAGCAAATGAGGGATAGACAGGTTGAATGAGAAAGCAAATGTAACCAATCAGACAGAATGAATACGGGCGTGCTAGAAGTACCAAAGAAAAGGCAGTGCTGAAGGAAAAGATTCTGACTCTCTGAGATAAACTGGCCAATGTTTTTCATCTGTTCCTCAGAATATATAAGCATTTGTTTGCCTGTTTGTGTATGAGCAGCACTAATACACACTCTATTATGTATGAAGTTCTTATTGATGGAGACTGAAGCATCCCAGGAATAACTGTCACATTTCTATTAATATTAAAGTATAGTAATCTCTCTATGTCTACCATGTTTATATTATCCCACCATTTGAAATGGCAGAATCAAGAATTTTTAAAAAATGCATACACATAGGACACACACACAAAAGTGTACAATTTGTTCTGGTGATGAAGGCTTTGATTTTTGAATATATGAAAGCATGAAGACTTAATGCGTATGTGCCATGTGATAATAATAGTATTGTCTTATTTTAACAATAAGAAACATTTTACTAGTGATAAATGCCTCTCATAATTGGTCTAAGAAGCTATTTAGTTAATGGACCTTCTTGGAATGAAGTGTGTAAAAACACATGCAAAATCCACGAATTACTCATTCCTAGTCCCGAGATTTTTTTAATGTCTAGTCATACCTATATTAAATTTTTTAAAAATACTTTGGTTTGAGATGGATTTGATATGTTTTATACCATTTTATGATCTGGAGAAAAACACAAACAAATAAATAAACATATAACCCACAACTCCCAAACAGATTAGTTTCTTTAACCTGAGCACTTTCTTGTCCAAACCCATTGCTAGGTATTATAAGCGTTGTTAACTCTGCTCAGTTACAACATTGTATGTCCCTCTTGAATTTGTTCTTCTAGTCCTCCTGTACAGACCAATAGTGTTAGATTTAAAATAGATCAATTTTCCTCTATTTGTTGACCATCCTTTATCTCATAATGCTAGACTTCAACAGGAAGTTGTTGGTGTAATGACGCAGATTTCTTTTTAGTATTTTATTTTTATTCATTCATAATATACTTGGAGATTTGATTAGTAAAGGATGGAAATGAAAATGCAGACTTATAATTACAAAGATGGGAATACATTAGCAGATAGGTGTAGTTCTGCCATGAACATTTATTGTTTTCTTTTGTATGTAGCCTAGTTCCCCCAGATAGCCAAATATAAATTATTTTTGTATCACTATATCAAAGTGGAATTCTCTTCTGCATGACAGAATGAGTAATATGGCACCTCTGAACAAGGAAATTTAATTTGATTAATTTCTTTCCACATCCTAGGGTTGCTTTAGCTGTAATACTGCAAATAGGTTTACTGTAAGTCAGTATTCCATTTGTTAAAATCCACATAATTGTAGATCCAAAGTTCTCATAAGAAGTTCAATATTAATAAAAGAAGTAAATTAAATATGTTTATATGAGTTTGTGTGTTTGCAGCAAAAACAAATAAACCAATTAGATTATTCATAGTATCTTACAGTATCAGAACTCTTCTTCCTATTGGAATATTTGTGATATTTTATTTGCTGCTTTAATAGATATAATCCTGCACCATCTTCTAGGAGACTACAAAGTAAATTTTAAAATGGTGAGTAGGAAACAGATCTGTCAGTCTCATTAATTTCATGTCTGTGTTTTCACAGTGGTCAGGTGTCATGATAGTTAGTCATGCCTTTATAAAAATTGAGGACTAAATTCTTCTTCCTTCTGCACTAATATGTGTTCCAAAAAGACATTTTGAGAACATGCTGATATTATCAAAAGTAAAAAACTAACCACGTTTATTCTGTGGTGAGAAAACATTCCCTTTGGCTAAGAGACTTCAGCCTTAGAGATACTTTTCTTTAAAATGGAAGATGGTTAGAATATGTTCAAGCTCTTTGGCCTCAAAGAAAAGATAGTATATATTGCTCTGGACCCCTAGGACAGTGTACACTCTCAGTAGATATATCTGGTCTATTTTGAAAATTCTGCTGTTATTCAATGTATGTGAAATTTTATTCTCTTCAGCCTAATAAATAATTTAGCAACCTAAACTTTTTTACCTTTGACAGGAAAATAATTCAGTACATACAAAACCAAAATTTAAACTTTACTACAACACGGTGCCTTTTGTTTTGTGTATAGAGTGCAGGCAGAATCAGGCAGGGAAACTGATCCCTAAGCCTAGACTGCTAAATTTTTATAATAAAGTAACAGACTGTGTGTTGCTTTTTATTTGGTTAGGGGTTTATCTCTTTTTTTCTCTATGTTTTAATAAAGGTAAGTAGCAAACATGGTTTACATGAAGAACTGATAATTATTTTTTTTTCTCGAAGAACAGAAACCTAAAACCATTATTTGGTTTGACAAAACAGTTGTAAAAAAAGTCAAAAAAATTCTGATTTGCTTTATCCCACAGCTTTCAATCTTGTCAGGGTAAGCATCAATGTTTACAATAACATTAGAAATTTCTCTGTGTTTTTGTATACACTCACAGACAAGGTAAGGATGAAAAGAAAGTGCAAACACTGGTGATTTTGTCTGAAAATGCCTTGATATTGCTTGACTGCAAGTAGATACCTGTACTGCTGTTTTGTCCGTCTTTTTCTTTGTCTGTCTACCTGTTACAAGCTGCCCCTGAAGGCAAGGGTAGCTCACGTTTTTGTTAGTAGATTCCTTGGGGTGGATTAGAGTGAAACAACACAGAATGATCAGTGTTTCTAATACATACAAATATATATGTATGTATATATGTATATACAGACATATATATCAATATATATATAATAATAATGGCCAGACTTCATGAATGAAGATCTGGGGAAGGGCTCTCCCCATGTGGGTATGCCCTTCCAGCCTGCGCAGTGGATTTTTTAGGTGAGGCACAGCATGCGCAGAACTAGCCCCACCGTTTAAGTCCTAAGGTCCATTTGCCACTGCAGAGCGAGCTTGAACAGTGACAGTGAAGTCCTTGGGACTGTCTACAGCACCTGGTACTAACCGGGGCTGCCCCTGCTGAGCATCTGAGATCTGACGGGATTGGATGGCAGGGAGGCATTTAACTGCCCAAGGGACAGTCCCTACTGAGACTTGAACTCGGGCCATTGGGATTCAGAGTCCAGAGTACTAAATTATTACTATATATATACACACATATATATCAATATAAAAGCATAAAAATAACTTCTAAGAAAATGTATAAGGAAAAGAAAGAGAAAGAAAGGATAAGAGTAGAAAGATATCACCACCGGTGGATCCAGCAACGAGACTTAATTGTTGCAATTTCAATGTCCACTGATCAAAGTGATAGTCACAGTCCTGATCCATTGAGGGGAGGGGAGAAGCCAGTGAAACACAGAGTTTAATGGGTTAATGTACGTTCAGGTTCAGGAGGGAATGCCCAGGTACCTTCCCTAGGGGTGGAGTTTTACACTGTTTGATGCAACAGTCAATCATGCCCAGTTCTCTGGTGGAAAGCCCCAGAAAGTATACTTCAAGGGTCTGTGATGGTTTATGACACCTTCTAAGACATGACAGCTGTCTCTCATGTCAGAGTAGTTGAGCTGGTTATGCACCATCAAAAGGGATGAATACCTTCAGGCCTATGTGTGAACATTCTGTGTGAATTTGAATCTCCCAATATGTTCCCTAGGGGGGCATTTTACAACTCGGCCCGTTGTGAAAGGGAAGACATTGGCATGATACAAAAGCACTGTCCTGCCTCTGAAGGCTTCTTATAGGCCTTCTCCCTTTGTTTGGGGTGTGCAAACCTGTCTTCAGCAAAGCACCCTGTCGCTTCCATAAATGCTGGATTGTTTTGAATCATTAACCATTAACATTTCAGCGTCTTACACCATCCTCCCCACTATACTATGGTTTACTGATTTCTTTTAAATTCACTTCAGTATTTGTTTTAAATGTCATGAATTCTTTCTGATCTCTTCTGAAAATAAAAAGAGAGATGATAGTCATGCTGGAAGGAACTGATAAGGTCATAATTATTTTCTCTGCTTTTTCAGTGGCATATATTGTAGTGCTTTGTAGCTAAGGAAAGCTTGAGTATAACTTAATGAGGCTCATTTTTAATAGAACTCTCTGGTTCTGATACAAATGAAAGGTTTTCCCATCTCTCTTATTTTTATATGTTAGTCTTATATATTGAGCACGTAAACATTTATAACAGAAAAGGTAGGAAAAGTATAAGCAATGAAAAGATAAATTGGGATATCACAAAAAACCTTAAAGCAACATTAAAGCTGTGTCATATCAGAAATAGAGAGGGAGCTGCTGTCAGAGATTATAATCTTTGTCTGTCGTTAATACTGACAATTTTCATGCTTCTTAAATAGAAAGTGCTGTTATCATGTCAAATCATTATGTATAGTGTAAGCCTCTGTTATTCTAGGATTGTAATGTAGGAGGGTTTTTTTAACCAGTTTGTGAAAACTTACTTTCAAAATAAGTATTAGATCTTTTAGAGCAGAGATAATAGATATGCTAACTAAGGAATAAGTATTGGCTGGTTTTCTTCCAAGTAATATTCAGATAATTTTTCCATGTTTTGTTGTTGTTGTTGTTTTCACATACAACCTCCCTTGGAACAGTACTCATGTGCACTGAATGCTCTCTAATGAGAGACAAGAGATGGTCAAACACTGATGCATAGGACAGGTAGATAGTTTATGATCATTTCATTAAAATTCAAAAACAGCAAAGAAGAATTAGGATTTGCTGAAGAAATTTTAATATTGAGCTGTCTTGCAAACTGAAGATCTAGTGTTCACTCACAAAGTGATTCTTTCCTAAACTTAGGGTATCCTTCAATAGTGTTCTACAGGACCAGCTGTTAGAAAAATATCCTTTCCATCCCTTCAGAAATGCAGCAGTCACAGAAAATGTTCAAAAACAGGTTTTATCTCTGATCAACAAAAATAACTCAAAGTCACATATGAGTAATCTTTAAAATAACATTTTAATAAGGAACTTTACTGAATGTCATGGTAAAGAACAAATTAAGCAGATGAAGATCCATTGCAATGACTTTCATGCATGGGATTAGAAAGATGACAGAGAAAATATGAAGAATTAAGGAGAGAAGGAGAGAAGATGAATGAATGGACAAAGATCAATAATGTCAAATGCATCTGAGCTGCCAGGCACCAGCAAAGAAATGATTGATCCAGAGCCTGAACTAATTAAAGTGTCATTGGTCACCTATAGCCCTCCAGTTCAAATACTGTGCAGATTTCTAAAACAAGCCTTGATCTTTGAAAGCAATAAATAGATGGCAGTGTGATTCAATTAGATTAGTATTCATCTGTCTGAAAGACTTTTTTTTTTTTTTTTGTGAAGGTAGGCTTACATCAAGGTTTCAGCTTTGTTGCTAATAACTATTCATTGCTTCTAATTCTTTTCACACCACTGAAATTCTATTAACAACAAAAAAGAAATATCAAAATAAGCTTTCTTGACACTTAGAAATTTATAATTCTTGTCATTCTTCCCAGTGTACACTCTTGACATGCACTTTTCAGAACACCTTTATGTAACTATTCTGTATAATAGTATGTACTATTGCTCAAATTATATTTAAATTAACTACTTGTTATTTTATTGTTTTCTTTGGAGTTGTCTTTCATTTCTTTTCATACATATGTTCTTTTCCTTAACTGTCAGATTCTTTTCCTGATGGATGAAAGTGTTGTTTCTTTACCTTCCTGACTGAAGCCAAATCTAACACAATATTCATTAAAATCATGTCTCACTACATTCTTACTGACATGAGCTAAAGAGGTAACACTAACTTCCTTTCCTTTCCCTTTTCGAACTCCTTCTCACTTTTCAGTATGTTGAGCTACACTTTCCCTTTCAGATCATTCCTGGAAGTTTTATCAAGGTCACACTTTGCTTACAAATTAATTTCAAATGATATGGTAGAGGTTTGTGAAGAAGTACAAGGATTTAGGTCCCTTCATTTTCTTTAAAGTTCTTTTAATGACCAGAGGTCTAGGAAGACATATTAATTATTTCATTTTTCCTTGACTTTTAATGTTCTGGTTTTGTATGTGTTGTTTGTTTAGTTTTGGGTTTGTTTGTTTGTTTATTTTGTTATATTCCTGACTACTCTTATTTCAGATAAAGCACAGAGCTATAACAGATGTTTTGCTCACATAATCCATCAAGTACCATAAATACTTTGTCTCTCAAGTATATCTCATTTTAACGTGAACGCCAACAACTGCTACATTTTAAAGCCAAATAACTGACTCTCATGAAGAAATTAATAAAACCCCATGAGTTTTAACTTGCATTAAAAAAAAAAATAATGTTAGTATATGTGAAAATTACTATGTTGATAGGTGTTATTTCACTGGTTTTTTTACATTCACTTATATCCATCTGGTGCCTCTTTATTTTTAATTATGACATAATCTGTTAGAAGAATAAAATACCTGTTTAAATCTTAAATTTGTAGCACGTAATTATTATTCCCCGTTACAATGGCCTAATTCCTCAAAAAACTTAATTGCAAGATATAGATGGTTGTTTACTTTAAGCGCTCACCTCTGTCTAATAACACTAATTACCTGCTTAATTACGGTAGAAAAATTGAGAGGTTTTAGTTATTTTTTCCTCAATTTATTTTTTAATAGAAGGTAGAAATTACTGTAGTGCACTTACAGGGCAGCCATTTTATGTTGTCAAGAATTAAAAAATCCCTGAATATTTCCTAGTAGGGTCTTGAGTAACATTCAAGAGTACACTTCAGTCTTCTGTATACACTCAGTATTCAGAACACAATGATCTACTCTGAGAGTGTCCCATCTATGAAACTGCTGAATAAAAGGAAATCTGGACTTGTTCTTTGATTGATATTGTTGTATGTGGCACCCATTTTTCAGATACAATAATGGCTCTTACTCAATATTTCAGAGAGAGAGAAAAGTTAGCAGATGCTTAGTCTATTTAATATCATTACTAGTTTTAGTCATATTTGATCTATGGGGCACTTTCACACTCATGGTACTTCACAGTATTCAACAGTCTGAACCTGGTCTAGTGGAAAGTGTCCCTGTACACGGCAGGAGAGTTGGAACTAGATGATCTTTAAGGTCACTTGTAACCCAAACCATTCTATCACTCTATATGATTCTACTAATGACAATAAGAATTTGAAAAGTACCAATATATCCTTTGCAGGATGGAGGTGCCAATGTGTATGTTTAAGTGTAACAAGACATTTGGCTTGATTTGGATTTCAACTCACTTATATAGCTTGCATCATCTGATACATGTGACCAAAGTATATAAAAAGAAGGAGAAAGTTGATCTTAAAGTATAAAATCAATATCAGAGCTCATTTACTGCTTTCATGAGAAAGGGAGCCTAGATGTACGATGTCTGTGTGCATGTTAACAGCTAAATGAAAAGAATCCCACCCAAACCCATAGTCAATGAGCTCCAATATCACTGTTTAGTCTCCTCTTTCAATGTTCTTTCTTACTTTTCTCAGTCTTATAAATATAACTTTGCATCTAGAGGCCTTTTCTTGTTTTGCTTAACTATGTTTCTTAGACATTTGAGTCTCTCATAATACTAGTTATGTGTATTTTCTTAGTTTACTTTCTAAGCAGTTATACCTACAGCACAAAATATGATTGAGACATGATTGTACCGTGTAAAAATTACATTATTAAAATTTATTTTTTTGAAGATTCTATTCTAAGATATTAAGTGACATTCATCCTGTGAAGGTTTTGTCATAAAAACTCAAATCACTTGAATTATTAAAACACTTATTTCCCAGATTAAAAAAAAAAAAAAAAAGTGTTACATTTGAACACAGTAAAGATTTCATTATCTTGATGTTTAAAATCCTTTACAATAAAATGTCTATAATGAAAAGCATGATAAGAAATAATCTGAATCATCAGTTGAGAGATATACTGAAAAATACAGTTTCAAAATATTTCTGGAACCATGGCTATAAATACGGTTTGTTACATTATCTCTCAGAAAAAGGAAGATTTAAATGTGACATCCAGAATTTTAAATGAAAATGGACTATATATTCTTCATATTTATAAAAATTAAGACAGCAAGCATGTGTTTACTTTGACAGTACAGCAACAAAGAAAATACATTTTTGTACTTACTTTCAGCAGAGACGTTAATTACTACAGGAAGAAGTATCTGCTCCAAAACTGATAAATCACCTGTGACCTCTCATAGCAACATCCATGATACTATATAGTAGTTTTATCTATTTTCTTCTGCTGTTCTTTTCGTACTTAATGGATAAAACCTATGCTACAATAACATTAATGAAATAAAGTAACTTTTCTGAAAAATATCCTCAGCAAAAGTGATGCAAAACACCTCAAAAACTAGGTGTACATTACTGAGAATACAGCTATTGGACTGACAATTAAAAATCAAGTAGTATTGCATTATCAGAATTTTCCTTCTTTTTTTTTTTTTTTTTTTTGCATGCTTCTTGGCTTTTAAAAACAGGTTTAGATATTAGAAGATTTCTTATTGACAGAAAAGTAAAAGCTACAATTTGATACAGTTTACATAGCTAGAAGAGGTCTTATGATGAAATGAAACAGGTTTTTTTTGCATATGAGATCATCTGCTGTCAAACTTTAATCTTCGTTTCTAATGAGTAATATTTTGAGAACAAAGTAGAATTTATTAACAGGCTCTAACATAAGTTATGTTAAAAAATATACCTCTGAACACCTACAACGTTCACAGCTTTTAAAGACACTTCTTGACGACCATCCAAGTTGAGGTGGATCTGAAGTCCTAGACATTTAACAAGCAGTATACTGGGATTGAGAAACTCAAATACAATGTCATAAGCAATTTGGGTTTACTCTCCTGTCATGCTTGCCTGTGCTGGTTTAAACGCAAACCAGCAGGAGGAATGAGTCTAACTCACAAACAGATTACAAGTCAGAATTACAGTTTAGTAAAAAAGATCACAAT
>JAWWEU010000001.1:62560225-62585563 GCA_035583155.1 Acropternis orthonyx | reverse complement strand
TAGCAGTTCATGAGGGGGCCAGGTGGAACTCTTTTCTATGGGGCATGCAGTCTCTTTCCAGGTTCCACAGTTGAAGAAGAGACAGAAGGTGATCCCTCTGAGGTGCAGGGTTGGTAGATGAAAGAAAAATTCCAAGATTTTAAATCCATAACAGATGCTCTGGTTGGAGACTGGGGAAGTTCTTAGTAAAAAATTAATCACTGGACATTGCCCAATTACCATTCAGATATAGCCATCCTCAGGCTCAGTCAAACATGTAAAGTACTATATAGCACAACATGTAAGACTGCAAATCCTTAGATTGTCCAACAAAATAATATACCCTTGGTCTTCCATTTTTTTTTACATCACTAGAGAAGAATTCCACCAGTTTGACATTGAAGAGTAGAATACATAATAAGTTGCAGAGGTAAAAGGGTGAGGGGGTGGGGAAGGGGGAAGGAGAGGAGCAATGCAAACGACACAGAACAAGAGAATCCTTATACAGCTGATAAAAGCATGAAACTCCAAAAGGGGATATTGTTAAAAATCTGTCTCTGGATATAGTTTGGAGTTAGTGGTTTTTCTCATTCTTCATCAGCTTATAGCACTTAATTCTGTTCCTAAAGATGTACTTTTCTTAACTATCATGAAAGTCTGCATAGTTTAGACCCCTAACTAATAGAAACGTAAATACAGATATTAAACTTCCTTTCTGCACCTGAGCATTCAATGAGTGAAGAGAAATGTCAGCAAAGGACTAAAGGCCAATGAGTATTACACTCATATGAAAAAATAGAGACTTAAAATCCAACTCCACTTCTGCACTGCTAATGCAAATTTCAATGAAATTTAATATTTGTTAAGGACTAGGTCAGTGGTCTGTCTCAGATTTTTTTTTTTTTTTTTTTTTTTTTTTTTTGCTCCTTCGAATAATATTCTTTGTCAAGTTCTCAGGCACTGTGTAAAGATCAGGTGCTAGCTCTGACCTAGGAATTTTTAAGTTCTGTTGAGAATCCAGTCATTCAGGGGGTTTTGCACTTTCCTAGTTCATCTTTTATTTCATGTAACTCAGAGACAAAAATCTAAACTTCTTCAGTAGAGGTATTTCACCAACTGGGCAAAGAATGCTGTAATTAATTTGAAATTGTCTGCTTCAGCCTGAAGTCAATAGTAAATTCTGCCCTCAGAACAGGATTTTTCTCCAGGGAAGAATGATATCTGTTTTAGGCTTAAATGATTGAGAAAAGACAAACTTGCCTCATTCTAGGAAGCTCTTTTGCTGCCTAATTATCTTCTCTCTTCTTCAGAGTCTGTTTCTGACCATAAAAATGCCCTTTTACCTCTCATAGGGTTGGACTTGATGATCTTGGAGATCTCTTCCAAACCAGCTGATTCTATATGTTTCAAATAAAATGCACACCTAAGATAAAATTCCCTGCTTCCCATCACTGGTTACCTGTCCCTTGGCAAAAGTAAAAAATAACATTTTTGTCTCATGATGTAAAGATTTTCAGGCAATGTAAACATTTCTCTCTCTCTCTCTCTCTCTCTCTCTCTCTCTCTCTCTATATATATATATATTTTCAATCCTTTCAAACTTTTGAAAGCTCTGAGTGGTGACTTGATAAGATGCTATATTCAAATACTGATGTTTGAATCGTCAGACCTACTGGCATGCCTAAGTGACCTTAAACTTTTGAGTACACCTCAGCTTGTACTGGTTGAAAAAGAGAACCTGAAGTAAAAAGATAAACACTAAGCTATTTTTGTCTAAGATTTCTTTTAATATTTCATTTTCCATATCAGATGTTGCTTAAATTTTGAGATTAATTTCAATAACTGCTTTTGCTTTAACTGTAATTTTTTTCTGCTTCTGGTCTTTCTCCTTGTGTTACAATATCACTCATGACACAATGACACAGTACACTGCATGAATTAAGAGCTGATGAATGGATATACCTCAGAAAATGGTAAATTAATTATCAGTGGATATAATATCAATTATTCATCCAAATTTTATGGAAATATGAAAAGCTCCACATCAGAAGAGAATTTTAAAGTTGAAAAATACATTAAGGCAGAAAGAAAAAGCTCTTACGTAGTTAATTGATATTTATATATCGTCTTCCTTTTTCTCTTCATACTCAGCTACTTCATAAGTAAATCTTGAAGCAGTAACAATAGCAATATCAGCTGTGTTACTATAGTACTATGTAAAATCTGCCTTACATGTTTTCCACTTTGAGTTCAACCTATATGTATTCTTGGAAGACATTCCAGTTATTTTAGTTTTCCAGAATAACCCACCATTAACAGAAAAAATAAGTGAAAAAATTCCCAACATAGTGACAAATGAAACCACTACTGTAAAGTTTAAGCTGTCATTTTCACTATAACATGTGCATTGCTCTGTAATAAACATTCCAAAGTGCTGGACTTCTGATTTATTTTCACCTTCTCTTCAGTTAATAATCCATAAATCCCGTTCATTACATACCTGTGTCCTCAGGCCACTTCAATGAGTGTTAAGAGATTTCTTTTTTCCACGCTCTTGTATAACTGAAATACCCAAATAAACCTTCACACACAACAGACCTAAGGCTGAAGTTGGTTCGGCACTAATCTTTTTCAGGATCTATGATCTATGAACTGAAGTTCTTCATTAAAAGAAAGTAAGGATATAATGATTTCTTTAGCTTTTCCTGCCTAAATACAATTTCTTTTTAACTTTTAGCAGTAATTTGGATTTGTGAGTCTGTATTTGTCATACAGATTATTTTTGCAGATGAGAGGGTGCTGACTCTTAAGTCCTCCAGAAAGACATTCAGTTTAAATATTTCCACTAAACCAAAACATTGGTGAATGAAAGGCAATTGTATAGCCCTGTTCTGAAGACATGGAGGGTTATGGTAGACTGCAGTAGTAGAGAGAGGTAGGTAATGGATTCTGACTGCAAGTTTTAAAGGAAGATGAATCATGTGCAAATTAAATCCATCAAAAATTATATTTACATACCTGTAATACCTCTGTCTCCCTAGTTCTTGTCATGAATTCTAACTTAGGATCCCGCTGACTATGGCAGTTTGTAAGCAATAAGTAATTTAGATTTCTTAAAGGATGACCACCAAAGGTATTAGCAAAAGCAGTTTTAATATGATGCCAGAGTGTGATTTGACAAAAGTTAACTTTATTACTTACTATGTGGAAGAAACATACAAAGGAAAATTGAGGTAGAATTGATCTAGAATGAATGACACGGATATTGAAGATGAAAAAGGGTAAACGACACATTCCTGTTTAGTCACGAGATTCAGAGGAGATTCCATCACCTTCTAAACTCATGATGGATCTTAGGTGTGGCTAAGTCCAATCTTAGTCTTGGATCTGGACAATGGTTTACATGTAATGGAAGAAATACAGAGTAAGAAGGACTTTCTGGTGAGTCAATGAGGTTCAGAGTAGAATCTCTTTGCTTTCTAAACCGATGGGACTAAGGTGCAGCTAATCTTAGGTTCCGGTCTTAGATTTGGGCAACAGTTTATGTCTATTGGAATTATCTATACAAAATTCATAATAATTGAGTATCATTTTTTTAGTATTAATTCAGCACTCTATCAGTCACTTACTGAAGATCTATTGCAAACAAGAGGTTTCTCTACTTTAAATAAGAAGGATTTCTTAGTCTCCATTAAGGAAACTCAAACATTTAGAAGTGTTTTTGCTCAAAGAGGGAGTTACATGGAGTGCAACCCAGCAGTAATCCATGAATGCTCATATAAAGATCCATTCAGAAATTGGGCTTATCCAAAGATCTGCCATTGGTAAAGGGTCTCTCTTCCCCAAAGGGCAACCCTGAGAGGTGTCCCAGCTCAAGAGGAGATTATTGCCTAGAAGGGAGAGCTCAACGTCTATATGTACAACAAATTATCATGATTTTCCTAAAAGGTTTTAGCTGAGTTTTTTAAATTATTATAATGAGTCTGGACTCTTAAAGTAAATTAAAATGGGAATAAGGTAGCCACAGGAATATAACTACAGAAAATAAGATAAATGACAAATTAAGCTATTATACTGGTATTTAAAATCAGAGAATGCTCTGGGTTATGGTTTAGATAGCTGACTTTGAAATCTCTGGTGGTCTGAAGATATTTTGCTGTTTGATACAACTCGGTTTTCCAATCTTACTGCTACAGACAAGTAACTGAAAAACAGTAAAAAGCTTTCTCTCAAACTTCTAAATATAAAGAGTAATATGTCATAATATGAAGCTGACTATTTCTTTGAGCCAGAGGCCACCGAGTGGTAGCACAAGCACATTCTCATCACCTCTAGTATGCTCTTTCCAGAGTTATTGGATCAACACTAACAACAAGAATACCTTAAAAAAAACCAAAACAAAACAAAACAAAGAACAAAGAACAAAGCAACAAACAAACAAACAAAACCCCAAACAAAACAAGCAAACAAAAACACAAAAAAAAATCAAAAACTCAAAAAACCAAAAACCAAAATACAAACAAGCAAGAAAACCCCCACACTACAGCTTCAGATCTGGCTTCAAATCTCAGAAAGAAAAATCAGTTACAGCGAAGCATAGCTCAAGACTCAGTTATTTTTCTTTTTTCATTGCTGGTGCACTTGAAACAAACTAGTGACAAGACAATAAGAAAGAGATGTTTCCTGCAGATGCATTAGATTTTTTTTTGCATCTAGTGCATGTAATTTGCTGGAACACAAACATGAAAGCACATAAGATTAGAGAAACTAGTTACAGTTGCAAGCAGTTACTAAAGAAACTAGACCCAGCTCTAAATAAGAAATGGAAAGGAAAATGTGTGGAGCTGCTTATGGGAAGAATAGCATTTTAGCCACACCCCTGTGCCAGTGTCCCCACTTATGTAAACAGTTCCTTACCATTTGGGTTTGGAAAGCAATTCACTATAGCTTGTGTTACAGCCCAGTTCGGAAGCTCCAAGCTTTACCAGGTGTTCAACCCATCAGTGAGATAAAAATCTGGTCTCTGGCAGCTTGTAATTGCACTTCAAGTATTTTGATATCCTCAAAGAACTCAACAATTTTAATATGGCTTTATTTTATACATCTGCACAGCTTTTGATTTTATACAGCTGTATACTGAGACATTAGTCTCTATAGATGCTTAGAATTTTTAAATGTGTTTTTTCTTTTTTTTCCCCATTAAACCAATTTAATTGAACATGATGCATGTACATATGTTTATATGTGTGTTTGTATACACATATATGCACATCACTGGTTAATATGAAAACTAGAATTAAGGTGTCAGATTGTGAAATATAAAGTCAAGCTGGGCTGTTAAAACTAGTTGCCTGGTCCAAATAGAATGCATTGGGAACTTCCAAATTAATAGACTCTGTTCTTGGTCCTGGAGAAGGTATCCTGCTGCAGAAGGGGACTCTATGGTTCCTACAGAACAATTTTCCCACTCTCAAATGTGTTTTCTTCTGATTGCTTCTTTCTCGGATTCTGCTTACATAGCACAGCTCAGAAGTGAACCAACGGGAGAGACAAAGCAGTTGAGAAAAGCGGAAAGAATCTTGCCGAGCAGACTCTAAAAGTGTCTTAGAAGGAATTGCCATACTAGGAATTGCCAGTCCTGTTTTCAAATTGTAACTGCTATTCAAAAAGGAAAAAAAAAACCTCTGCTGTTTTTACACTTACAACCAAAATTAACCACTCCACATGTCCCTTTGACTTTCTTCCCAGAGAGCTGGTTCTTAAGAAAGGATGGAACTTCCCTGTTGTCTTGGTTTGAACCCAGACAGCAACCAAGCACCACACAGCCTTTGCTCATTCCCCCACCAGCAGGATCAGGGAGAGAATTGAAAGAGTTAAAAATAAATAAAAATAATAAAACCCACAAGAAAACTCATCAGTTGAGATAAAGACCATGTAATAGGGACAGCAAAAGCTGTGCGTATGATCAAAGCAAAACATGAAAGTTATTCACTGTTTCCCAAGGGCAGGCAGATGTTAATCCATCTCCAGGAAAGTAGGGCCCCATTAAGTGTAATGGTGACTTGGGTAGACAAGCACCATCACTCTGAAAGTTCCCTCTTTCTTCCTTCTTGCCCCCACTTTATATACTGAGCATGATGCCGTACAGCATAGAATATCACTTTGGTCAGTTGGGGTTAGCTCTCCTGGCTGTATCTCATTCCATATTCCCATGCACTCCCAACCTTATGCCAGCATGGCAATACAAAACGCAGAAAAGGCCTTAGCTCTGTGTAAGTTCTGCTCAGCAATAGTAAAAGTGTCTCTATATTATCATCACTGTGTTCAGCACAAATCCAAGACACAGTCCCATATTAGCCACTGTGAAGGAAATTAACTCTACCCCAGCCAAAACCAGCCTACCTGTACAAAAAGCACTACCGAGAATACAGCGACCAAATTGAGAAGCTGTAGTCAGAGGAGAGAGTTTAAACATTTGGAAGTAGAACAACTGAGAAGCTTTTGAGATAGCTTTCTGTACACAGAGACTGTATAGAGAGAAACTGTCTCTGAAGACAGAGACTGTAAAGGAGGATTCCCTCACACATACTCAGTGAGTACTGACTATCCTGAAGACTTACCGAACTGGGTTGCTCGGGGGAAAAAGGTGCATGCAAAGAAAATATGTATCACAATGGGTATATTAGGAGAGGATTTGGGAGGTTATTAGATAGATAAGCAGCCACTCACGCATTCTATATATTTTTTAAAATACGACTTTGGAATGTTAGTACTTCTACAATACCATATGTGTTGTAATGAAATAATTCATTCACATACTTTCTCACAAATATGTAAAAAATGGCTGCAATGACAATAAGTAGAAATGCTGACTACAACAGAAGTTCTTAGGTTTTTCAGTATTTTTGCTTCATTGAAAAATGTCACTGATAAATCAAAACCACCTCTGTAATGGTTTGGAGAGATATACATGTATACATATCAATATGTATATCTATATAGAAAAAGTGTATTGATATCATAGCAGTCTAGAAGTTGGCATCTGAAATGAAAAAGACTGTACAGGGGGTCACAATTTAAATTACTTTTAAAAAATTGCCAGAAAAGTCTGCTCAAAGGAAATAAAACAATAGATTCTGTTGTGAGGACATGGATAAGGGTTGTGACTTTGCTCCTGACACTATTCTTAAAGAAATACTTCTAAAGGCCATGTCGACATATCCTCAAATATAGAGTTAAAATTACTGGATAGGATTTCATAAACATATCTGTTGAGGTCAGAGAATATTTTGCTGCATATTCTCAGGAATATAATTATGCTGATCATGGTGGAAAGAGATTGAATTACAGAAATGCAATATATCTATGTTAAGGATTCGCTCAATCCATTTTGATGATGCCTACTATTTCTTTTGTTTAGCATGTTAGACCTATATTTTTTCCTTTCTTTCCTTAAAAAAAAAGTACACCAGCTCATTTAGAAAAGATTGTAGCAAAGTAGAAAAGTTCATAACTTTTTTTTCAAGAAAGCAAAAAGAAAGGACTTCTTGATCTTAAAATTTAAAGAGTGCATGAAAAGAGACAGAGAAAACCTGAAAGACTTAGGTGATTTAGAGGCTTCCTTCTTAGTGCTCAGGAATAGAGATTTCCTAAAAGAGAAATTAATTTCTGAACAGAGATTAATTGATTTTGTAAGATAATTTCCTTGTTCTGATTCATTGTGAGTACATTCAGAGTTTTACCTGCTGATTTTAGCCATCTGAGAAAAGATTTTGAAAGCACAAAAAGCAGTTAACCTTGCAGCTTTAAATGACATTTGAAAAATATCTGTGAAATTATCTTCCCAGCATAAATTCTTACTTTCTTCTTGGTATAATGGTGCTTGGAATGCTCTACTCTGGCTCAAACGTCGATGTCAGAGCCTCCAATTAACTTCATACTACAGGCAAAAATCGTATTTGCTCTTTTGCTGTCCATGGTCTCATTCTTTATCAATATTTCTTTTCCCCCTGCTTTAATACTCTTAAGTGAGTTTTTCTTTAGCTATTTTATCAACTGCAAGGTATTTCGACCAAGTAGTGTTTGTTGCAGTTTGGTTTTTTCTCTTTAGATATCCAGAGGTAATTTTATGAGAAATAGCAACAATGTAAATGGAGGCTGCATTTGCTTTGCAGAATCTCTATGACTGATATTACAATTAAGGTAAAAATGGAGAGGGGAATAAAGAGAGAAGTAGGCAATCTGATGGAAAGTACTCCTTTAACAGATGGCCCTGCAGTTATTCAGATGCATTTAATTGATCTGAATTTTTCTTATTTCTTCCTGCTTATGTTCAGGTGCATTGTTCTCTTCAAGACTTCAACTGGAAATGTTGATGTGTGCTGAAAACACCTGTAACAGGCAGAAATCTCAAAGTTTGCCTTGATTGTCTAGTGCACCTCTGTTTGCATGAGATACCAACTCTGTCAAACAATTATGTAATTGCTTTAGAGATTTCTGGAGAAAGCTGATTAACTTACTACTTATCCTTCTGTTGAATAAATACTACAGCTGAGTCAGGAATTCGGTATGAGAGGAAAATTTCATAAGAGTGGCAATTATGAGTAACTGATTATATTCCCACAGCAGAGGGTGAATGAATTAGTCCCCAGATCTCTTAAGACATCTTTGGGTAATCTTGTGATGCAGAAAATGTATTCCTCAGCTATTGATTTTGTCCTAACAGTTCACAAGGGCCTTGTTCCAGAATAGCTCCTGGTTTGATAACTGATAACTAAGAAGCAATTGCTCACGTAAACACATTTATCCAAAACCAGACTTTAAGACTCTATGAAACTGAGTAGTACAGGAGCTATTAAATATTTATTTTACTTGACTGAATTCTTTTCATAGAATCAAAGTTTGAAAAAAACACAATTGTTTAGAAGAGTTCTTTGGATGATATGTAGTCCTCACATTTATTTTTTCTTCTTTTTTTTTTTTTTTTCTTTTTAATTTCTGAAAGAATTTGAAAATAAGATCCCTTTAATTTTCCCTCTATGCACACATGTAAATGCATAAAAACAGTCCCTAAATGACTTGTTAATCCCATATACTGGAAATTTATATCTCTGAAATTCAGCATTTTAAGTTAGTTCCAGTAAAACTTCCTACATCATATATTTTCATATATTTAAAACATGTTGCACTATTTTTCTCTTCTTCACCAAACACAACACTGACATATACATATAAATATTTTTGTTCATAATTTTTTTTTGAGTTTTGACAGGTTTTCTGGTGGCACTGATTACACATATCCTTTTTTGTTCATTAGAAAACAGTTTCTGTATTAGAAAATAAATTTTGAGTTATTAAATTTGTATTACTAAAATTTGTATTAATGTGGTAAGGAAGCCTTTGTTGCTACTTGTGAAAATACATCTGGAAAAGTATTTATGAGAACTGATTTAAATACTATAGTACAGTGAAAATACAAGGATTTTTTTTATTTTTATTTTTTTTTAATGTGCCAATCACACTGACACATTCTGGTAATTGCATTGAAATTTTAAGTACTGCCAAAGTGACTATTCAGTATAGTTTAGCCAGTGAAGTTCTTGTCTTACTGATATATTTGGAAGTTGTGCCATTCACTTCAGGACACTGAACACTTAATTTTGTTGAACCCATGAAGAAGGCATAGACTTACCTCTATAATGTTTCTTTTTGTCTTTTTTTTTCCTTTGAAATTTACATCTTTCATTTAAGCACTGTGTTTTTCTTCTGTTTAAGAATTTTAATTATGGATCTGATCCCTGACATAACATGATACATAAACCAATGATGAAAAAACAGATATTAAATCTTAATTCGGACAAATACTCTTCTAAAACTACTGAAGTATTTAACTATCCAAAGTTAATGAGCAGTTACCTATTTTCCACTGAATTTGTTCTCACTCTCTTTGTATTTATGAAGGTGCTTTTTCTAACTTGACTGTATTTAGATGAGTTATTTTAAACATGTGAGATAACACTGAATTTCAAAGTAAGCAACCAATGCTGCACTAAGACTTTTCCAGTAGCATCTTTTTCCCCCTCTTGAGCTATTGTTCTATTCGGAGAAGACAGACTCTGAGATAGATTTCTTCCCTTGAAATACAGGGTCTTCTAATAAGGGGCTTGATTCAGCACATAGCTGAAATTTTTAAGTGAATTCTTTTTTTTCTTTCTTAAAATAAATACTTGGAATTTTATATTGAACATTCTGAAATTGGGAATGTAAAAACATTAAAATAGCACCAAAAAATATTTAGCTTTTCATTCATCCAGGTCTACTGTTTATGTATTTATCACACATCTCAGGCTAAGTATTTCTGTAAAAACTTAGTCTAAATGATTCCTGAGATATTCTTTATAACAGCTGTTTTTTTATGTAAACTGCTGTTAAACCTTAGTCCAAGATTCCTCTCTACCCTCCTTCCTTAGATAGAATACAGCAACATATTTCAAAATGATAACACTTGCTATGTCTCTCAGATTTTTATGTTTCTTTTCACCCTTTTTATGCACTGTCAAAAGACACAAAAATATGACTGCACTAAGGTTCATATATGAACAGAATACATATATTATTAAGATAAATGTAGAACAAGAGGTGCTGTATGTGTTTCAGTTCTTGCTGTTCCTGCACTATCTAGCTGTCAAATTCTGAATAATACTTTAGCATTTTAAAAACATTACGAATGTGTTATGAATGCTTTAATATCTCACAGGATAGTTTTATATCCCAATAAAAGGAGCTTTTACATTTTGTTGTTTGTATTTTTATGCCACTTAAGTGCCCAGAAAATGAATATAGGAGGCTCTATATTTATTGCAGTGAGGTCAGGAGAGAGATATTCTCTCTGAAAAGTTGCTGTACCTTTGCATATCATGGTTTCATAGGTGCCCTTAGTCTAACCTTCAGATAGACAGCTATTCCCTGTGCAAGATAATTCATCTGGGATGTTCCTCAGTGAACTGTCAATTATGTTAAACTGTGTCAACCTGTATGTACTGTGTAATTTTCCATTCTGAATTATTGTCTACTAAATAGAGTCAGCTGCAAATATTGAACTCTTGCCATACACTCTAGGGGAAGCAATGTAAAAAATTTATTCATTCTTCTAACATCAGCCAACCAGCCTCTTGAAAAGATGTGGAGGATTATAAAAGTTATATAAATGTATTTCATATAGTATAAAGTTTTATGAAAGAAACAAATATGCTGTTTTTCATTTACTATATTAACAACCTCTTTAGTACACACTTGCCAGTGAGAACAAGTAATGTAAATGCTTAACAGAAGTATCTCCATATTTTCATTGTACTGCAACTCAGATCAATGTTTCTATATCAGGAAAATACCCAAGGAAGGGTCAAATGCTCAATTCAAGTAAATTGCCATATGACTATCAAATATAGAAATTCAGTTTACAGCAGTTGAGGATCTGCACTGGGATACTCTGTCTGCCTTAGGAGTATAAGTTCTTTTACAAAGCTACTCAATTTAAGTGTTACAGTATTCTATGGAAAACTTTTATGTAATTTTTTATTTTTCAAAAAATTAGTGAATCTGTTACATAATTCTACTGGCTTTAAATATTTCATTAGCTGTAAGAGGGAAAAGTCATAAAAGCATTTAGCCAAGAAAACAGTAAAAATGAGACAACTGTAAATATAGATTTAAAAATAATAGTGGATATTATTCTATAAATGTGCAGTATGTATTAATGATCCTATTGTTTTTTGTAGGTTTAGCTATTTTTTCTCATTTCTTTTTCTTTTGTTTTTTTTTTGATTATTTCATTCTTTGCAAAATACTGAGTAGAAATTTATTACTATGTCTATAGATATCTTCTTACAGAATGGTTAGGCAAAGCGTGCCTTGAAATATTGTTTCCCTATTCAATGAAACAAATGTTTAAAATAATTTTATTAAATACTTCACTAGTGTGTAAAAATTAATTCATCAACAACGTCTTAGCATCCAGAACACAATTTTTTCAGTGTTCCTATTAAGAAGAAAATAATTAATATGCTTATATATGAGCTACTTGAAAGAAAACTATTGAAACCACCAAGAATAACAATATTCTTTTGTGGTGTAAACAAAGGCAATTCAATAAGTGTAACTTGTTAGCAACTAATTTAACCTGAACACTACTTAGACTACCTTCAAAGCAATATGTGCTTTATAAGTACATTCAGCCATGCAGAACAGGAAATGTCAAAGGAAAAGGCTAATGGTTTCATAGGAAACCTTAAGAGAAACACTATGTAATAAGCACTGTGAGGCCTGACAGCTCTAATCTGTTGTAGGTAACCTTGAAACTTTAAAGGACAGGCTGGTGTATTGCAATGTTTTATTTGAGTAGTAATAAAATAAACTGTTCAGATTTTATGGATGAATTTGCTTAAATCAGATTTGTCAAATCAAGTCTCAGAAAGGTAACTTAAAGTAGTATGTTTGTTTAGTTCTAGCCAGAGCAAAGTCTGTTATTCTTTAGCTTCAGTTTGAACCTTTTCTATTTCCTTCTCTTCTGCACCATGCAGATCTTAGTAGACATTACAGCTAGGCCCATTAATGAAATTTTTCACTTGTGTTTTGGGCATGGCCCTTTGATATATAGAGTTGTTTTTTGATGAAAGCCATAAGTAAAATATGGTTGAAAGACCTCCCACTCTTTTCTTAGTTGCACTTTGGACTTTTTTTAAAAAAATAAATTAATCTTTCTCCCTCCCCTGATACCTCATTAAGCTGCAAGGTGTTTCTCTTCATAGATACAGCTTATCAAAGCAGTTTCAAATTATTTAGGTTAATTCCACAAAAGGTTTTAGACATGGCAGTGCCTAATTCTTGGGCATATATTCACTTTATGAAATCTACTGTTCCAGTAGTAAGCTGCCAAGGATGAAATCTCCTAACACTTCCTGTGTACACTGATAACGGGGTGTGGTGGAAAAACCCAAACAAATTCCATATCTTTTCAGGACTTAGTGAAATACTCTAGGGTGCCAACTCATACCCTAGCAAATTTTCTGTCTATTTCACAGGAATTATTAAGCTAAACAAGGGGAATTTGGAGGCAATAAATTGCCAAAGGGAAGGGAATGACTTATTCTCTACCTCCTTTCAGCAAAAGGCTTCTAATTGCTGGCAGGAGTGGGGATTTTTCTGTCTGTATTCTAGGTCAGACTTCGTTCCTAGACTCCTGAAAACATAAGGCTGAGGCCTAACATATTGATAAGAACAAAAACTAGTCATGTGCAACAGCAGAAATAGGAGCACATATTTTGATTGCCATGTTTGGAGCAGAGATCCCAATACTTTTAAAACTGTTGCTTTTCTTGAACCTGTTCCACTGGAATGTATGCAGAGCAGCAAAACAATGAAATTAGTCCATTGTTATCTAAACTATCAGATTGTAGGACCACTCATACTTTGTCTTTTTATCTTATTATCTTATCTTTTTATCTTATTTAGCATGACCACTCCAGCTTTACCCAGTTTGTGTTTTGTTCTTTAGAGAAATGTTTCCAGCTTAATTATAAGACATTTAGCTTACAGTACCTTAGAGACTAATGCTGAATAGATCATCTGCAACACGGGTTAGATGTTCTTCCTGTTGTTCCAAAGAAGGCAGAGAAGAAAGAAAACCTAGGGGTGGAATACATTGGCCCTTGTTATGAACTTGAATTTCTAAAAGCAAGTTAGACCTCTACATCTCTCTTTAGAAATCATAGTGTGTGATGACCCTCCCTTAAGGGGAAGGAAACACTTAAGATTTGAAAATTCTCATTAGTCAAAAAGAATGATAAAATTCAGAGGGTCTGCAAACAGTCAGAGGGTTTTATTAGTCAATTACATACTTGGCATGGAAATCGGTATGTTAGTCCCCAACCTACTGTACAGGCACACAGCAGTGGGTTTTGGATAAAAGAGTAGGGTAAAGGGAAAAGAAATTAAGCACATGGCAGTGGGTTTTGGGTAAAAGGTAGGATGGAAGGGGAAAGAGAAATTAAAGAGGTAAATTAAAAAGGGAGAGATTAATTAACGAAAGGAAAAGAGAAATAGAGAGAAAAAGAGAAAAAGAAAGGGAAAAAAGGGATAACTGTCCCTCACACCAGCATTGATCCAGCTGATGGAATGCTGATCCTGGTTTCCACACTGGCCCAGCTAAGAGGATGCCAATCCTGGTTTCCATGTCAATCCCAGCTGATAAGCAGCGATCCAGCTGTGTCATTCTGGTTGATGAGATGTCCAGGGTCTGAGGGCATCACTTGGGCCTAGAGAGGTATCTTTTTATGGACAGGTTTCTCTTCCCCAAGGACATGTTTCCTGCTTTCTGTGCTAATTAGTTATCATGCGAAGTCTGTACTTTCATGCCTTTCTAGAAATGTATCAGAGGGCTTTGGAAGTCTTTGGTGGTCCCAATACCACCTTATAGTCCATGTTCACTTCCTGTCAGTTATTCCTGCACTTGTGCTGTCCTGCACTGCAGTTCTTTCTCATGGAAAAGTGCTGCCCTATCTCCATCTAGCTGCCCTTCTCTAGCAAAAACTTATTCTTTCTCATGGCATGTAAATAACAATAGTACTTGGTTTCTACCAACAATTTGTGTCTATATTACTAGCAGTCCTTAGTTGGCTTCACAGCTATCCAGTTATCAGTGTTTGAGAGAAACACCTTAGCCTCTTCTGCAAATTGAGAGCTTATAGGTTCTCACTTGGGATTGCTCTTTATTAGAGAGTGGGTTGTAGTACACATCAGCCCCTCATAATCATTCCAAAGGAACAATTTTTATTAATTCAAAGCTGATCATGTAAACTGAATTAGATTAATTGCTTTCTAAAAATGAAGATAGCTCTACTGGTTATAAAAGGAGACTGTCTCCCAGTGACTAGCTCCTAGTAAGTACTGAATGCATATATCCAGATCACATGAATTCTAATTTTTTTTTTCTGTAACTGATCTCATGATCTACTTACCAGACTATGAAGATGAATGCTATCTTGTCTTTGGGTTTTTTTTTTTTTTGGTTTTTTTTTTTGCCGGTGAGTTAGACACTGAAAACTTATTTTGGGCAGGTGTTACAGACTGATTTGGAATAGGAACAGTGAGCTTCTAAGCCCTGCTGAGTTTTAGAAGTTGCTCAGTGGATCATTAGTGCAAACTTCAATGATCACGCAGGTAATCAGAGCGCTAAGCCATGGACTTTCAAGCAAGAAAGGAAGTTTATTTCAGGAACGCTACACGGCTGCCAGAACTCACAGCTGGGTGGAAAAAACCACACACACACAGGCTACAGGTCTTCTTGGCTACATATATATATCTATATAGATATACGGATATATATCTCAAGGGGCTTTAGACCTGAACAATGCTGTTTTCCAAGCCAATTACCTTCCCCTACTTGTGAGCAAAGGAATGCTTCTTCTCAGATAAGAGCTATTTGCCTTATCTAGCTTAGTTGAGAAACAGCTTCTGAGAGAAAGACAAAGAGGGCTTGTTCTCACAGATTCTCTCAAGGTATGTTTCTGTATGTTTCTTTTAGCCACAACAGGTTTCTTGAGCAAAAAGAAGTTTCCAAAACATTTACCTCCTCAACCATTTCTTGCACAAGGTCCCCTCAACCTCCACCATTAGCTTTGTCCAGGAGCAGAAATAAGGAATATTAGGGGGGAAAAGATCCCACCAAAACCACAAGAGAAACAGAAGTTCACATGAGTTTAGGTATTTGTGGTTTAGGCAACAACTGAAGTAGAATCTTTAGGATCTAAAAAAGTCTGTGTCTTTGTCTTAGAATTAGCCCCAGACTGAAATACTACCTATGTCCCCTTCTGAATTAAGCCATTGCTTTGAAACAAAATGTGGAAAGAAAAATGCATGGTTTAAAAGCCCACAGTTACTAGATGTTTTAGCTAAGTATCACTCAAAAGTGCAGAGGAGATTTGACTGCCTCCCAATTCACATCAAAGAATAGCAATATCCAATTCTGAATGTCTGTAACAAGCAAATTAATTGAAGAACCTTTTATGTTAGAAAGATGTAAAGTAGACTTGACATGTTGGCATGAGTCAGTTAGTAAGCTGTATACTTGATTGCTTCTGGGTACACATGTCATTACCAGTTCTTTCTGTTGTCCTTATGCAGACAAAAGTTGCATCTGAGTGCAATGGAATATTTCAAAGATTATAAGGAGGAAGAAAGAGACTTAGGTGGACAGAAAGCTAGAGACATGAAGTATGTTTTGGCTATTAAGAAATAGGGAAGCCACATGGATATCACATTAGTCTGATATTCTGCAAAGAAAAATAGGAGTTTAAAAAAAAATTGTGTGGTATATATTGTTTTGTAGTGTTGACTGCATCTACAATTTTATAGTAGTAATAGTAGTATATATTTTCCGATATTTATTAGAACAATGACTTCCTTGAATTATAATTTCTGAAGTCCTAGCATCTATTTTTTTGTCTTGTGCAATATATGCTAACTAAATGAAGAATATTAAAATGATTTACAGAATCACAGAATCTATTAGGTTGGAGAAGACCACTGAGATTATCAAGTCCAAACTATGACTGAATACCACCATGTCAGCTAGACCACGACACTAAGAACCAAGTCCAAACTTTCCTTAAACATCTCCAGGTATGGTGACTCCATATCTCCCTGAACAGCCCATTCCTATATCTAGTCACCCTTTCTGTGGATAAATTCTTCCTAATGTCCAACCTAAACCTCCTATGGTGTAGCTTAAGACTATGTCCTCTTGTTCAATTGCTAGTTAATAATCAGTCACAAAAAATTTCTACATACTTTTGGATTTTGCATGTGACACTTTCTTTGCAGAGTTCTCTAAGACAATAGAGAAACATAGACAGTATCTTAACTCTCTCAAGTTATCAATCCTCTCTCAAGTGTTCATTCTCTACAGAATACATTACATCAGCTTTACAGCTTTTACAGAGTAAATCTGTTGTCTGAAAGTGAAAAAGAGATAGTTATATAGGCTTTGTTATGCACCAAATTGACCAAAAGTGCAACTGAAACAGAGAGTGTCACATTTGTAAAAGTAGCTGCTTTGATCACATGAGGTCCACCTGGTTTAAGGCAATTACTGAAAAATGATTCATCATGTGCTCCTGAATGCACTTGAAGCACTTATCAGGCATGCCTTTCCAATATTTTTGTGATGACACTTAGAAATACTGTATATTAACATTTCTGGTTTTATTTATTTGTTTTTAACAAATACTTAAAGTAGCCTTTTCTGGATACAGGCCTGTATATGTTCTACTTGGTTTACTATTTTGTTGAATTCTCATGTACCTGTTAGTGGGTTGCCATCAGAAGTAAATATCATTTGTAGGAAATAGCTTTCAGCCTTACCAGGTACATTACTTGCTGATTTTCTTAGCCAGATATGTGTGTATTTTCAGCCTCTTTCCTTAAACAACAAGTAATAACTTGATCCTGAACATTTGTTATATAACATGGACAAGATATGGTAAACTAAATGTAAATGTCTGCTGTCATTTGAGATGTTTTAGGAAATCTTTTTCAGGCCTCCAGAAAGATATGTCTCATGTAAGAATTTCATCATTCCCCCCAGCTTTGGGTGGATTTCTCAGATTTGGGTTCTTTTTACCATCAGAAATCCTGAATGGCTCTGGACACCTGCAGTTGAGGCTCTGAATCCACAGCAACATACAAACTCTGTGTATAATCTCTTCTAACACACACACACACACACACACCAAAAAAAAAAAAAAAAAAAAAAAAAATTTCCCCAACATATTTCAATGTTTCTGTCATTCTTATCTGAAGAGACACAGTGTACTGATTTTGTTCTGCTTTTTGGACTGATGAAAAAATAAACCAAAAAACCCACAAAAAAAATTAGTGAAAAACATTAGAGGTCATTAAGAATGATGAATTTAAGGAAAGCTAATAATTTTAGATACTACTAACATTTTCAGATTTTATATTGGACTTAAAAAGGCTTGGAAAAAGGTCAGAAAGCCATAAAGTAATTGAATTTGGAACACACCTGTTCAGGTCAGCTGATACTACTTCCTTCCAATGTAAATCAGGGCTGCTTTAGGTCAGGATATTCAGAACACAGCAAATCTGAGTGATCAAAATTTAATTTGGTTAAGCAAGCAATCCTAGTATTCAATAGTTCATTGTGCATCAGAGTAAGAGACAGTATTAAGATTCAGAATATGGAAAGCACTTACCTGAGTCACTATAGAGTGATAAGATGGCTTTTTCAAGCCTTCTGAGACAAAGTTTCCACTCTTTGCTCAGCTTCCCTGACTTAGACATCTGGTAACTGCCTTTACATCTTGTAAGCCCTATGCTACTCATTTTGTCTTTCAAATAGCTATGCAGTTCCTCAATATTTGGCTAAACAGTTGATGTATCCCAAGTGTTTCATAGTAGTAATGCAAAGAAGACTGTTTAGAAAAGTTGGCTTATTTTACTGGAAAAATTACTTGCACTGACTCATTAATTTTTATCCAAAATGTCCTTCTTAGAGCTAATAGCCAATCTGAAAGAGTCTCACAAGTGACTAGAAAACTTCTGAATGATTTGTTACCCAGGACTGACAACTAAACAGTTCACCTTGGAGGTGGAGGAGGGGGGGAAGGGGAGGGAGTGGCACAACAAAAGAAACCAACCAACCAACCCAAACCAAACATTGCCCACGTTCCTGTTAAAAAACAGTTATAATTTGTTAATGGATTAAAAAAAAAAAAAAAAAAAGTCACAATGCATGTGTCTTACAACATTCAAAAAGTATTCCATACAATTAGGAATATGTCTTCATGTTCCTGATTTAGACAATTTGACAAAGAAAGCCTTGAATATGAAAGAGGTTTCAGAGACAGAAAAAAAAACCTAGGAATTAGATAGGCAGCTGAAATAATGTAGACATAATCTAAAGTCTGGAATAAACATACAAACACACAAACCATAACAGTTAATGCATTATTTCAAACCGTTAAAAAGAATCTATGAAGGCAAAAATCTAATTAAAAAACACCACATTTGAAAAGATTATTTCCTTTGAGACTATTATGTCCAATATCCTATTCCTTCTGTCATATGCAAACAATTTCAATCCTAAAAATTTCTAGCATATGTTCTTGTTATTTTTATGCTCAGGACACCTGGTAAAATAGTTTGGCATGCTGAAAGTTCTGGAATTTTGAGATCCAAATTGATGGAATTCATTATATGGAACATTTTTTTCTTCATTTAAAAGTTTGACATTGTGTTATTTGTGACTCAAACAATAAAAATGTGTAGTGGATTGGGGATTTTAGCCAAATGTCTAAATTTTGTTAGACATGTATTAACAAAAAGAGTATTTGTTTTAAGTGAGATGTGGCAAAATGTGTGGCAAGCTTGATTTTTGACTATGCAGTTATGGATGCCAAAAAACCCAAACAAACCTTTACAGTTTGCTAGTTCAGGTTTGTTGTTTATGGTGTTGTTCCTGGAGCCCAAAGGACAAAGAAGTAAAATTATTCCTTTTTCTTTTTATTAATAGAGATCTGCCATCATATTATATGTAACACATAAAGATTTGTAATTGCTTTGGAGAGATACTTTGCCAAAGCTCCTCAGTGGGATTTTTGTAGAAAGTAAAATATAGCCATCAGAGAATAGATATTTCTCTTCTATTTGTAGTTCAGTCTCTGAGTGCTTGGTCATGCACATTGACTCAAAATTGATATTAACAAAAAAATGGAAATACCTTTAAATATTGGAATATAAAGTAGGTATGAAGAGAGCACAAAGGGAAGCTGAATATTATTATAAAAATATAAATTTAAACTAATTTGACTGTGTCAGTTTAGGAAAAAAACCCCAACCATCTCTGCATTGTTTGGATTAACAAAGAGAAAAGGGTGAAATTACAGAGAAACATCTTGCAAGGATGTTAAATGATTGATTTGTGTCAACTTCCAGCATAGGGAAGTTGAGAAGATATGTGATTTGGGACTGCTTTCTTCAAGTAATGAAGATGAGTTGTTGACAGATAATGAGAAGTCATATGGAGCTCAAAGTGATATATTAAGGAGCAAACATTCAAAGAAGCAGATGGTCTCACCTGAGAGTTCTTTGGGAGGACTTGAAATGAAATGGCTTAGTTACTAATGAAGATGTGCAATCAGTCACACAGTTATGACAGCAAAGAAAGAAACTGTAGGTTCAAACAATGTAGCTATTTTATTACCAAGGTACTTGGGATGAGTCACGGATTTGTAAACTAATGGGTCCCAATTAAATATTTATGAAGCAATTAAAAAATATGCAGATAAAGGAGAAGAATGAGAATAGAGAACGAAACAAACACAAACTACCTTTCTGGTCCACTTGAAGTCCCCAAATAGTCCTACATAATCCTGTATTAGGAGAAAAACTGCAAAAATATTGCATTCTGACTTTTAAGAAGTCCTCAGGAAGTGCTTTCACTAAAGACTTATATGGTGAGAGGTAATATTGGTGGTTGATTTAAAAAAAAAAAAAAAAAATAGTAGTTGAGATGAGGCAAGGATTGTGAGGAGTATGGTTCTTTTTCAACATGGTAAAAGGGGAAACAGCTAAGTAAGCAGCCTGTCAGGGTAATACTATCTCTTATGATAATTGCTGGTAGCCAAGCAGCAGGCTTGTTTAATATTACTGTGATGTGGTATGTCTCTTTTCTGTTGCTGATAATATAAAATAAAACATGAGGAAGTGCAGGAAATTGTTTTGTTTGTTTTAAGGAACATTTTGGAGATTAAAAAATTCATTACCTTCTTTAACATACATTAAACCAAAGAAAACTCTGCAAATGTGCAGAAGTCTATTGAAGTGGAAACATTTATACACAACAAAGCAAAAGAAGCTGAAGATCAGACAGAAATGTCACAAAACATGTAAATAAGAAAGATATTAACTGGAGTAGAGTTCATATGCATAAGTGTTTCCAGGTTCAGATCCTTAATATGGGAAATTAGATTGCTAATTATGGTGAAATTATGAATTTAGTTATGAACTGAATAAACACAACATAAGCCTTCCTAATATATCTGCTTCTGAATCAGATATAAAATAGTTTACTCGTGGGTCTCACCTTTCAAATAAAGAAAGTTAATACAAGTAAAACTACTGTCCTTAACATGTGTAATAATGCATAGTCTTAATCTCTTTTGTTAGTAGATTTTTTGTTTGTTGTTTGTTAACTAAATGCAGAAACTTTAAGTGTTAGCATGGGATTTCCATTTGAAGGTGGATTCTTTCTAATTATCTCTGCATTACTTCTGCAGATTCCCATTTGGAAGGATACTGCTATGTCTGGATTTTGGATTCTTACATTGCACTTAGTGGATGGCAATGACTGTGTACTCTGGGCTCCTGGTCCCTTCTATGTCTACAAGAAGTATGTTGGAGCATTGCAGGCACATGACAACCAGCAACATGTGTACTTGTTTCCTTTCCACGCAAACCAGGTAACAGAGAGTCTGTTAAACTCAAGTCTTATTCTAACTTGGAACCAAAAAATGACTGACATTTGTGCCTGTACCCCATAAGTCCAAAGCTATTGCAGCTTTGATAAGCAAAGACACCATGTTATGCACACGAATAGGCAGGGATGAAGGCAAGCATTCTTATCTAAGAATGCTCTTGACATTTACCCAACACTTGACATGCACAATTCTCAGCTGCAATTGAAATTAATTAAATTCATCTTCATTGTTTTCAAGGTTATATTTTAAATACTCAGAACCGTACAAGTAATTGTAAATAGTGTTTTAAACTGCTATCACATATGTAATTTTAAGAAATCTGAGGGAAATATAAAATGCATTTATTAAAAGAAGAAGTATTTTTTTAAATTCAAAAATACATTCTAAAAACACTGGATAATAGACATTTTCTTTGGTCTTAAAATGGAAAGATCTGAAAAATATCTGCCTCATTTTTCCACTTCTTAACATGATAGTATTAAAGCCTCAGGAAGGAAACAAATCAAAAAGAGAGAGAAACAGAAATGTTATAGCTAAGAGAGCTAAGATGATGAAGACACTTTAAGTCTTAGAAAAATAGATTAAATATGATGCACTTGCAAAATATTAAACCTGAAAACAGTAATTTCAAGTATGCACAAATAAATTCCTATAAAATGATTTAAGAATCTATATGTAGTGTTAAATTAATATTTTTATTGTCTTCTATAAGGCAAGAAAGATGCAGACTCAAAAGTATCAGAAAAAATTGTATTTAATAATAATAATATTAAAAAAATTAATAATTATTGAAATTATGCTCATTTTGATCAACATTTCAACTATCTCAGGTTTATACTCTGAATTCATTGTAACCGAGCAACAACATAAAGAAATCTGCACTAGAGAAAAAGCCCACATCAAAATTCAAAACAAAACAAAATCACACTCAAACCCAAAAAACCCTATGGGGAGAACTCCAGTGTGAACGTGGACTCTGTGCTGCTGACTGGTTTTACAGCCCTGCTGCTAAACATTTTTACTAAACTTAAGGTTATTTTCAAGGTGGTGTATCTGGACTGAAAACAACCAAACCACTTGAAGAAACTATAGAAAAATATTAGTGTGGTATTACATAGGACAGTGTTTTTATTTTAATGATACAATGTTGTTACTGCAATTTGGATAAAATAAAATATTTTCAAGAAACATTGCTCTCAATCATTATTGCTAACATATAATTTTCCTGTGCTTTTGCGTAGCATAAGAGAACATAGTTCTCTTTCATTTACTTCATGGCCTCAGAAACAACAGGCGGTTTGGTGCAATAGACTTTTGGATCAGAACTTCTCTGACAGCATAATGTCAATTTATAGAATTACAGTGGCTATATATTTTTATTATTGTTGAATTTATTCTTTGAAATGTGAGTCAGAGTAGAGACAATCTGGTAGCAGATAGCTGTGTGTTTTAAAAATCTGCAGAATTCAGAATTTAAAGGATAAATCTCTTTAAGACTGTAGAATAAACTAGAAGACTAACCTGCCTGAAAAGTACCTTATTATTGATTGCAAATTGGTATCCCAATTCTGAGTTTTCCTAATGAAACTATTATATCTGCTGGTATTGCTTAAAAACATTGTGCAAAGCCTCTGAGAAGAAAAATAAGGCACCTTACAACATTTTTCCTAAAATATGTAGCTTTAAATATTTACAGTTGATTTCTTTCCCTCACAGATTATAGTCGATCATGATCATGTATTGTCATGATTCTTATATTAGTTGACAGTAAGAAATTGGGCAATTTTAAATTAAGTAGTCTATGAATTTAACCACAGAAAAGGTTTCTGAAAGGACTGAAGGAGCAAACAGCATTCCTTTTTTTAATTTCAAATGTACTCAACCACTTTATTACTCATAATGATATGTAAAAAATACTAAATTTCACAGTCATGGAGGTTCTTTGAAGAGAATACCTAACTATATTTCCTATGAAAATATACTAATTTTCTTATGAGTAATCAAAAGCAAATTTCCAGATTGGAAGCATAGAGGGATAACCAGCATGAATGACCATGTCTGGGGGAAAAGAAAATCAACAAAATATCACATCTATAAATGACAAGAAAATCATACCTGATTTCCAATTCCCAACCTATGAACAGATGGGCATAGGAAAAAAATGCTGAAATAAAAACGTGGTGAAAAAAATGGAGAACTCCATAAAACTTAGAAGTCCAAATTTGCTGAAGTTAAAAACAAAGCAAAACATGGATTGCATAATTTTTGCTGCCAAGACTCTATTTGTTAGGCTTCCTAGATACAGTTTTACAGTTGCGTTGCATTACAGAAAATGCAAACACTTCACCATCTTGGAGTGCCTCACTGTAACTTTGTGGAATAGTTCCTGTATGATTGATACCCTTTCAGCAGAACCATTAAAGTGTGCTTCGGGGACTACACAGAATACAGCAGATTCTTTAATCCAGTGGTTTGGGGAGTTTGTAAGGCTTAAAGCCCATTATCACCAGCTTCTCCAGGTTATAAATTCTTGGGCAGCAATAAATGACAAAAATTTCCAGAAGCTATACTGTTGAATTAGTAGTCAACAAGCATAAGCTATCCTCTCACATTTCATTATATTAATATCACTGTCTTTACAATGGGGCAAAGAGAATGGATTTGCACTTATAAAAGACGGTTTAATCATTTGAGTATTTAGGGTAAACATAAAGCCTACTAGCAAATAGAACTTGCTTTCTGATTCCATTAACAGAGTTTGTTGATATGTTTTCTTTCAGTAAATAGAAGGGCCACTGTGTGCATTTTAACTACCTCTTGTAAAGAGTGTTTTTTCATAAGTATAATTACCACACAATGAACAAAACCAAAAAAAAGAGTAATATGCATCCTTAGCATTTACAAATGGAAAGTCTTAGGTGAAGAGTGAATCAGACAGTACAAATACAGTGATCATCAACTTCAAAATAGTAATAGTGGAATTTTAAATATTTCAGATGGCATTCAAGTGCCCAGAATTTGAGATGGAGTAGTCTTATTTTCAAGATACCACATTTTGGATGTGCACATATAAATCCCACATTCCTACTAAGACATACCAAAATATTTAATCTAAACATTTACATTTACATGTCTTTATCCCATTTTCCATACTTAGTCAACCTCTCTTACTGCTGCATTTAATCTCTAGAAACTATCACAGTTATTGAGTCTCACATATCCATAAGCTGTTGCTGCCTTTGTTAGATGAGTCCTCTGTAGAAATAGAGGAAAAATTTTCTAATTTTCTGGAAACTGCACACCATGCATGCTTCCACCCCATTCTACAGACAGGATGAGAAGCGGAATTCTGTAAACACAACCACTATTCATATGCCAGACAGCACAGCCACAAAGTTCACTTCCTGAAACACATGCATAATTGCTGTTAGAGAGAAATTACTATGTTGTGGGAAAACTGGGAAGAGATAAAAAAACACTTGGAAAAGATATTGTGGTATTGCAGTGCCAAAGCCCATTCATGGGTGAGTGCGGGAAAGAATAAACACACCAATATGGTGCAGATTCAAGCCACTTTATTCACATAATTGCTACACTTTTATACTCTCTAAGAGGTCGTTCACACAAACACGCGCCTTTCCTTGCTTTGTGACTGGCCAACAGCCTTTGTCCATGCGCCTTAGGCAAGCATTTCATTGGTTGCTGGTTAAGCGCTAGCTCCGGCTCCGCATCCTGTTATTCGCATTATCTTCCTCCTTTTGCTCTTGCATCAGCTGTTTTCGACCTCCATGTTGTCCTCAAAATG
>JAWWEU010000001.1:62544680-62555137 GCA_035583155.1 Acropternis orthonyx | reverse complement strand
GGGGCGTGTAAGGGGGGTGGTTTGGGATAGTTTGTAGGATGGGCTAATTAGACATTGGCTATGTTCTATAGATAAGACAATTAAGTAGAGTTATAAAATTGTAGAATGCTGTATGCCTGGCGCGCGCATCATTGTACTCTGATTGCTGAAAGCTTTCAGTCAAACTTAGTAAAAGACCTTTTTTGCCTTCACCCTGTCGTGGAAGTTTTCTTCCCTTAGATGTACGGCAACACAATCATATAAAAAAGAGGATAAAAAAAACCCCCAAACTTTTATTTTGAAAAGCATTGCCACACTAAGACTCTTCATTTCAACCAATTCTGTTCTGTTTTATAAGCTCTGCATTCTCAGGTGCATACTTTGGAATAAGAATACTGGTGAGCAGTTGTCAAATAAAGAATTGTTAAAAATAACACACAACAGATAATGCTGGAACAAGCCTTTTACTCATCATGAAAAGCAGAGCTGTTTTCTTTTTCCTTGTTCATTTCCTTATTCAACAGTAATTTGTTCTTCCTTCCCATTATTTAAAAATATTTCCCAAAAGTCTTGGAGTTTGATTTCAATTTTTTATTTTTCCTTTACTCCCTTCTTTATCTTTTAATTTGGAGCAGGGAAATGTTTGTCTCTTTGCAATTGCCTACATGTTTGGATAGAACAGGGGTTCTTTCTTTTCTGTGTCTGCCTCCCTGCCATCCTTCCTTCTATCATTCTATAATGCAGACATACTATTTAATAATTTTTCTAAATGTAAAAAACTGATGTACAGAAAACTGGTTCTATCACTGTAACTCCTCCCAAAACTTCAGAAGCTATTAAAAAAGTAGTGTGACAAAGCAAAACATTAAAGCAGCAGTAAAAGAAACAGTAAAAGTAATAAATTATATGGGGGAACTAAATATGGATATTATACATGTTTTACAATTCCAAGGCAGAAAGAAAAAAAGTGAGAATAACAAGAAAACTTAATAAATAAACAAGTGATATGTTGTAATTATAGTCCTCTCTGATATCTGTGAAAATATTAACAACCAAATCTTTATAATTTCTCAACAGAAATTATGTAATATATGGGGCAGAAGAGGAGTACTACACTCATTTTCTTTATCTGTTTAACTTCTGCAAGGCACAAAAAAAAGATAGACATTCATGACCTCTTTTCTTTTTCAAAAAGAACAGAAAACATTATATATAATACACCTCATGCAATGCTGCAACAGCTGTCCAAAGGAAAATAATAGAAGTGAACTTTGTTAATAGCAGTTTTGAATTGTCATTTGATGTGACATTGAACCCAATATCAAATTAAAATAAAAGAAGTTAGATAGGATACATCGTGGGGGAAAGTTCTTTTTATTACTTCCCAATCATCTGAAATTTTTTCTCAACAATACTTTCAAATAATTTATTCAATACCCACCTGTGTATATGAGAGAAGAAACAAAAAAGTGAGAGAAGCTGAAAAAATCATAAAAGGGCATCATCAAGGCCTTCAGTAGAAAAAGCTTGGCTGGCTGTTTCAAGGTGAGTGACAGTACTTCAGCTGGTGGTCATAAAAGTGATATACCTAGAGAATCAACCAACTGCAAAGGCTTGAAATAGGATGAGTTCATCCCCTGAATGTTTTTTGTCTTTGTAGTTTTTAGCAACCCTCTGCAGAAGCTAAATTTATGGTTGCAGCTGACCCCAGTGCCCAAGCTTCTCACATCGGGGATTTTTTTTTTTTTAAAATCTTGAATGTCTTTCTGGCTCTTCCTCTGTCAGCAGACTGCAGTGTGCAATTCCTACTTCTTATTAGTATTTGAGACCTAGGTTGCCAAAGAAAAGCACAAATGAGTACTTGCTGCAATGGTGAAACAGACAAGCAAAGAAAAGCTTTTCCTCATATTTTAACTTCACTCTCAATGCTCATCCCTTCAGGCCAATACAAAAGTAAACTAGTAATACCAAAACAAAACAAACAAACAAACAAAAAACCTCGAAGAAACAAACAAAAAGCAAGGTTAAATTGTGTGTCTTAGGTTTTTTTGAAATGTTGTTGAATGTTTCCAGCAATTTACAAGAAATGCACAACCTTTCTTGTGCAGTTTGGCAGCTGAGCTTCAGTCAGTGAGAAATGTATAACCAACAGAGGTGTGGGAAGACTCTCCTGGATGGTCGTCTTTAGTTGTAACAAAGATGACTTAGTGATCAGAAAGATCACCTGATCAGAAATTTAAAAGTTTCAAAGTTCTCAAACATTTAAAGAAAAAAAGTTACTTCACTGAAGCAGAAACCGTGTTTGCCACAAAAACCAGTTTGAGTAATGGAATAGGAAGCTTGTCCTGAGATAGAATAAAAATTTTTTTTTATACTATTTGTATGGTCCTGTACTCCAAGAAGAAAACTAACAAGTCTCTGTATTCCACCATCCCAGTGCATAACCATGGATATTTCCACGTTCAGGACTCCACACACCCGACATGCATATCTCTCTAAGAGAAGGGACTGAAAAAATTGGATAAATAATTACAGGATATCTGGACTAAAGTGCTTATGAGTCAGATGGGTCCTCTCCTGACTCTCTAGAAACTTATTAAATATGAGTGCTGTCCCTCAGTAAAGCTCAGGTTTTATTATCACAATCTTATTAGTAGTTTAATGATAATTTTGTTGCTCCTCTGATCTCCTCCTGAGTTTACAGAAATCACCATATGAAATAGCTTTTTCTTCTTATCTTTTCTGTTGTCACAGCTAATAAAAACTTCTGATAACTGAGATATGTATGTCATCTTCAATGACCGGGACAACACAGTATGTAATTCTGGGAGTTTGGTTTTTTTTCCTCTTAGTAAAAAGTGTATTTTGTCTATTAATAGAGCTACTGTTATTACCCTTAAATGCCAAGATACTATAGTGTGACTAACTTCTCAAAAGAATTCCCATAAAATATGTACCTTATTGAAAGGTAAAGGTTAATATCATTTTCAGCATGTGCTCTAAAGAGGTGCTTGGTGAAGTTTTTTTGCAGAAAACACCAGGGTGCATGTGCCACCAGAAGAAACACAAGTTTCAGTTCTGGCCTTGCAGAGGCAGAACCAAACCTGATATTGTTCGCAGCAACATTCCATTCATGTCTCTTATATAACAAGTGCATAACTGTACCACACATGAAGTGGGGTCACAAATAAGACATTTAATTTGGGGGTATTTGTTTTATAGGACCCCCAAAGTAGACCCCTGACAACTACCAAATTGAGCCCCAAACACAAGCAATGGTGAAACCACACCTACCCTTACCTCCCATGCTCATGAGAGAGGGTATAAATGTGACTCAGAAAGTGAAATGGGTGGGATCTACCATCAAGAAGCAGCCCAGGACACTGAAGGACCAATGGGATACTGTTGGATCCACGGTGTTGACTATCTTATGCTTGCACTGTCTCTGCTTCTCTCTGCTACTTTCTCCTCCTAAAAATAAAAGTTATCATGTTAAACTGACATTTGGTCTCCTCTGCACCTTAATTTAGGCATAGGACTTTAACATTTAATTGTAACACTTTCCTTGTATTTTTATCAGCTTTCCTCATTCCTTAAAATAGAGCAGTTATGGGACTTGATCATTTATGACTGATTGCTGCCTGATCTTTGGTTCCTAACAATTGTACTGCAACTTTTGAAATTGTTCCTGTCTTGAAATTGAGAGCATTTATAATACTTCTGCTGTGTCAGCCTCATAGGTGCATGACTATGAAGGGTAATGAATGTTTCACCCTTGTCTCCTACTCCAACCTTCCTTTATGGCTGATCATTTATCTAGCTCTTACATAATTACCTTTTGATTTGATGAGATTCTTTTATAAAATTGTCTTTATTGTTTCAAATTAAATTTCATAAAATAATGGACTAAAAGTTCTCTTTTTTTTTTTTTTTTTTTAATTTGTGCTTTAGATAGTTTTCAAAAATCCTGGTTAAGTACAATATAAAAAATAAAGTAGTAGATTTGAATTTCCTGTATGTTTATTAATTACTTTCCCATTTTAAGATACTTTCAAATAAGTTTTTAGCCCTTCTGAAATTTAAATTTTACTTTAATCTCTTTCATTGTATTATTTGTTTTTGGTTCTTTTATCTAATATTTAGAACAATTTGTTGTCTTCATTGCATGTTACATGATGAAGGCAAGTAATTATTGCATACATATAACATAGCTACATGTATTTTAATGAAATTTATAGCTTAAATAACAAATTAGTGTCTAGAAAATTCCATGTAAAATAGGGACTCATTGTAATGCATGTCCTTCTGTCATCAAGTGTGGGAAGGTAAAATTATATGGGAAAATATTTTGGTATGTCCAAGAATATCAATGCCCAGAGCATGAATGTGAGTGTACTTGATTTACTTAATCTATTTCCTTATGTTTAAATATTTAGTAAATTGCCATTCCAGAAGTGCTGTGGAGGAACTCTGTGGGGGAAAAAAATGGCTAGTTCAATTTATACCAAATTTATCTTTTTGTTAGTTACTTCCAGAAGCAACTTTCAGAATATAGGCAGGATAAGAAATAATAAATGTTACCTCAGTATTTATTGGTAGCCTTCTCCCAGCACAATGAGTTTATGTCCAAGAATATGCATGTTTAACAGATTGCATCAGACTCTAAGTCATTAATCACTGCCTAGGAACCCAATATGCTACATAGAATTTAACAGTTTAATACCATAAATGATTTACATTCAATTTCTTTAACATAAGATGACAGAATCATCAACATCCTTTTCAAGTTACTGTCATCCCTATTGATTCCTTGATCAGATTCTTAAGATGATGCTTAATTTCTTGAGGCATGTGCTTTAGAATCAGTGGAAAGGTGTTCCTTCAATTCAATCAGAACTAAGCAAGGCCTGAATTTGAGGATTTGATCCTAAAACTGGCCACAAAGAATCCTGCATTTTCTGGCCATCATTTGCTTCTGCTTATGATAGGATCTAACATACATTTTGGCAGACAAAGAGGATGATAAAGAGCAGATTATTGAATTTCTAATTTTATTATTTTTTGTGAGTTTTTGACATGGCTGGTTACAGTTTACTTTTTTTTTACCAACAGATAAAAAACCTAAAAACATTCTCTCATAGCTACTGACAGTTCATCAAGAAAAACTTTGGTGAACATCTCTGAAAAGTCAGATCAACTTGGACTATTTAGAAAAATCTCTGGTTATCTCTACATTTCACTGTTTTTAGAAACAATTGAGGCCAAGCCAGCAGAGAGTAATAACTTGTAGAAATTTTTTTAAATTTATTTTTTAACATGCTGCAATTACAGTGTTTAGAATAAATTCATGTTTTGTCTAAAAACCAGAGCCTGAAGATTAACATTTTAATTTCACAGCTAAAGAAAATTGCACCATGTAAAAAAGTAATTGTTGGTGGGATTTTTTTTTTATTCCCCTCCCCCCCCCCCACCTCCCTTTAAGGAAATAATAGTATTGGCACAAAAGGTTTGGGATAGCTGTGAGCTCTCAGGGTGCCAAGTTGGGGTTTAAAAGCCCAAACCCACCACAAATAACAAAACCTACATTTTTTAAAAGTCTGGAGGAATTTACTTTGGGAAGTAAAATACCTGGACCTGGCGAGAGAAGAACAGAGAATCAGTATTTTGTTCTGTTTGAAAGATAAATTATACAGATAAGGAAGAGAGAGAAGAAGAGAGGGAGAGAGAAAGGAAGACAGAGGAAGGAAGGATTAAGAGGGAGAAAGAAGGAGAGCAAGGAAGGAAAGAGGGGGAGAGATGAAGGAAGTGAGACAGAGAAAGGAAGAGATTAAGAAAAAAAGCATGAGTGTTCTTCAAGAAATTGCACAACTACTAGTATTCAGTCAGGTCAAGCCCAGTGCCAAACAAGACAGGGGACAGTTCTCAATACTTCTGAATGCATTGATCACCCTGCAGTTTTTAATTCTGTTCTTCCAATTCTGCTTTTTGGTAGTATTGTAGAATCATACAATCATGGAATATAGAACAAAAAAAAACATAGAGCAATTTGGGTTGGAATAAACTTTAAAGGTCATCCCTTGAAATGACCAGGGACATCTTCACTTTGAATGGTTCCAGGGATGAGGCATCTACCACCTGTCTGGGCAACCTGGTCCAGTGTTTCAGCAACCTGATTGTGAAAAATTTCTTCCTTATATCTAGTCTGACTCTGCCCTCCTTTAGTTTAAAACCATTTCCCCTTGTCCTATCACAACAGCTCCTACTAAAAAGTGTGCCCCCAGATTTTTTATAAGTCCCTGTAAGTATTGAAAGTCTGCAATAAGGTCTCCCTGGAGTTTTGTCTTCTCCAGGCTGAACAACCTCAGCCTGTCTTCACAGAAGAGGTATTCCAACCCTCTGGTCATCTTTGTGGCCCTCTTTTGGACCCACTCCTACCAGTCCATGTCTTTCCCGTGCTGAGGATCCCAGAGCTGAACGCAGTGCTCCAGATGGGGCCTCATCAGAACAGAGGGGTAAAATCCCCTCCCTTGACCTGCTGGCCACACTGCTTTTGATGCATCCCAGGATTTTGTTGGGTTTCTGGGCTTCAAGGGCACATTACTGGCTCATTTTCAGCTTTTTGACCACTGGTACCCAAATCTCCTCTGCAGAGCAGCTCTCAATCCCTTCACCCCCCATCCTCTATTGATACTGGAGGTATCAATGTATAATGGCCAGACTTCGTGAATGAAGATCTGGGGAAGGGCCCTCGCCACGTGGGTGTGCCCTTCCAGCCTGTGCAGTGGATTTTTTTTTTTTTTTTAGGTGAGGCACAGCGTGCGGAGAACTGGTCCCACCGTTTAAATCCTAAGATCCATTTGGCAGGAAGGCATTTAACCGCCCAAGGGACAGTCCCTGCTGAGGACTCAAACTCGGGCCCTTGGGGTTCAGAGTCCAGAGTGCTAACCATTACACCATGGGACCGCCCTGAGGTATCAATGTACTGCTGTACATTTGACATTGTTGAATTCCATGAGGTTCCCGTGGCCTCACCTCTTAAACTTGTCCAAGTCCCTCTGAATAACATCTTGTCCCTGAGCTGTGTTTTCAACTTTACTGAGAGTGCACTTGAGCCCTCTGTCTATGTTGTGGATGAAGGTACTAAACATTATTGGTCCTAGTATGGCCATCAAGACATTGAGCTCTTGACCATTACTGTCTGGATGTGACTATCCAGTCAATTCCTTATTCATCGAATAGTCTACCCATCAAATCCGTATCTTCCTAAGAAAAGGATGCTGTGGGGAACCTTATGGAAGTGCAAATAGCTGACACCCATAACCCTTCCTTTGTCCACTGATGCAGTCACTCCATCATAGAAGGTCTTTGGTTTGGTCAGGTAGGACTTGCCCTTGGTGAAGCCATGCTGGTTATATTGAATCGCCTCCCTGTCCTCCATGTGACTTAGCATAGCTTCTCGAACAATCTGTTCCATGATCTTTCTGGGCACAGAGGTGAGGCTGACAGGTCCATAGTTCCCAGAGTCCTGTTTTCTAATGTTTTTGAAGATATGTACAATGTTTTCCTGTTTCCAGTCACCTGGGATTTCACCTGACCGATGTGACTTTTCAAATTTCATAGACCGTTGCTTGGCAACAACATAAGTCAAATCTCCCAGGACTCTGGGATGCATCATCAGGTCCCATAGATTTTTTAACATTCAGGGTCATTAACACTATATTCTCTTCCCATGGGAGTGACTTTGTTTCCCTAGTCCCTGACTTGAGGTTCATTCAGTGCAGAGGTGTGGGAAGAGAGGCTGACATTGGAAACTGTGACAGAACAGTTGTTGAGTACCTCAGTCTTTTCCTCATTCATTGTTACCAGTTTGTTAATCATGTTCATTGTGGGGGTAAATACTTCATTTGACCTTCCTTTTCAGACTGACATACCTATAGAAACTCTTCTCATTATATTATTTTTGTGTCTTGCTAAGTTCAGCTCCAGTTATGCCTTGGCCTTCTTCACTCCATCCCCGTACAACTGGGCAACATCTCTATACCCTTCCAAGGGCACCTGTCCCTGCCTCCACTGCCTGTGAATTTCCTTCTTGACCTTTAATTTGACCAGCAGATCTTGATTCATCCTTCATCCATGCCCATATCTTTCCTTCCATTCCTGATTTCTTACACTTGGGGATGGAGCACTCTTCTGCTCTATGGGAATCATTCTTAAAGGTCTGATAGCTCTGTTCTGCTCCCTTGTCCCTGAGGGCATTTTCCCAGCGGTTCCTATTGACTAGCTCCTTGAGAAGCAGGAAGTTTTATTTCTACAAGTTCAGGGTTCTGAATTACTCTTCACTTGACCTGTATTCTCAGGACTGTGAACTCTACCAGTATATGATCACTGCAGCCCAACCTGATGTCTTTGTGTCACTGATTAGCTCGCTTGCAAAGGTGACTAACAGGTCCAGTAAAAAAATCCCTCTTGCAAGGCTGTTTTTCTTGATACTTTCTTTCACTGGAATGTTGTTCTGTAAGCTACCCCACATGACTAGGCCTCAGAAATAGCAAGTTATATATGCTTTGTTTTGGGTTTTGTTTTGTTTGTTTGTTTGTTTGAATATCTTCAGAATATTTTAGTGTCTCCTCACTTTTCACTCACTAACACCTCATTAAACATGAGAAAAAATTTCTTTTCCATTAACCTTTAGCAACTTGTTTGGAATTCTGTATTTTCTCTGCTGTTGCAATGCTACTGAATGGATTTAACTTGAGTCCCTCAGGACACGTATGTTTTTCTTTAGGTCACACAATTAAACTCCTTAACATGTGGTTCTGCTGATCAGTGGGATCTTCTATCACTCAGTGCACACAACAGTTGCAGCTGGAAAGCTTGCAGAGAGCTTCTACCAATAATTAATGCCAACTGTGTGAAATATAATTACAATAATTATAGTTTTACTAATTTGCATAGAACAATTATTTATCCTTGATTTGTAGAAGAGATGTTCTGAAGTGTGGTGGTTCAATTGCTTTGCTGATAGCGATTTCCTAGTAAAAGATATCTAGACATTGGTTAAACATGGAAATGGAAATGTTTACATCTAAAGTATATGCGACAATTCCTATGCAGTTTCATTCTCAAGTCCAGAGACTACTTAATTACTGCTCTGGTACAATAGATTGATCCAGCAGCTGGGAGGGAACGCTCCCCCAATCCCCCCGACCACTAGGCTCCATGGGACCCCACAAAGAGTCACACAGAGACACAAGAGAGTGGCAAGAGAGAGAGAGTTTATTACGCAGAGACACATATATATAGACCTTGGAGGGATCCAAATTCCTCCAATAAAAGGCCAAAAGGGATTTGGAATACCACCAATAAAAATGAAGGGTTAACAGCCAATGAAAAGTACTACTTAAAAACCAATAAGAAGGCTACATAAAGTTTTTACAAGGACAGTGCCTGCATACCTTTGCAAGCAGATAAGGGTTTTCTCAGGGGATTTTGGGAAGAAGAACAGTGACTTTGCAGAAAGAACAAGGAATCCATTTTGTAGCAGACATCATACAGCAATAAAAGTTTCTGTTTTTAAGGTATTTGGGTTAGCTTTTTCATCTTCTTCACAAGTCATTTTCTGACAATACTTTTTCTATTCTCACTATTAAAAATCTATTGCTACAGACTGAGAGAATTTTATTGTTTCCAGTGTTGACTAGATCTTCCACCTTGAAGAGATGCAAATTCATTTTTCCTTTGATCCAGAGGGCTCTTCTCAGTTTCATAGTGAATGTTTGAATTGTTCATTTGTTGAATTTAAGATTTCACTGTTTTACAGAGAATATCAGATAGAGATCACAAAGTTTACACATCAAGAGAGAGAATGCTCCTCAACATAGGCATCAAGCTGCTTAATACTGTCAAATTTGGCCACTCAAGATTTGAGAGGACAGAACTCCTCCATTTTTATTACAGCCATATATAGACACCAATCCCTTTTCAGATCTAATTGCAATAACTATTTTTTTAAAATATTTGTTTATATGTTCACTGTTAATAAATCTCTAGGGAAGAGAATTTATATATCAACACAATTAAAAAAGGTGGGAATCTCAATCCTTATTATTGCAAAATTATAAATAATAACAATTGAATGAATGCAGTCACATGCAAAGCTCATTTCCAAAATAAAAGACCATTTTTTTTAAGTCCTTCATGAGTCCTTTACTGACTTCACATAAAGTGCCCAATATATCACCCTTGACTTTTTTTCGTCTTCAGTGGAGTTGTATTAAAATTTATTTGTGTGATGGGTTTGATAAACCCCAAAAAACTCAGATTAAGGTTTTCGTTATAGCTAGGCCCCAGTTTCATGGGTCATGTGGTTAGGGACAAGTATCAGCTGACTTAAGTGACCACTGAGATATTTCATCCCATCTGACATCAGCTCGTCTATAAATCAAAGAGCAGCTCCCAGTGTGCTCTCTCTCTTCTCC
>JAWWEU010000001.1:62517486-62544580 GCA_035583155.1 Acropternis orthonyx | reverse complement strand
TCACTTCTTTTAACTGAAACTCTGTAGCATTGGGAGGTGGTTGGCATTTTGCCAAGAGTCAAACCAAAACAATAACAATTTGGTCCTTGACTAGAACAGCTGCTGCTACATGGATAGTTTTGCAGTTCGTAGTCTACCTAAACAATGTCTTAATCCAAAATAAATCCCATTAAACAAATGTGACATGAACAAATGAAACAGAATACATGTTTCTAGCAACAAGGAATTACAAACTATTGAGCAGGTTTCTACTACAAAATTCATTAAGAGGCCAGAAATATAAAGACCACTGGGAAGCATTCAGAATTTAGTACATGGATAGAAGGAGGCTGCTTTCCAAAGAAATACTTCAGGGATGATGTAGCAGCAGCTGGTTTCCTTTCGTTTGTCTGAATTTGTTTAAAGAATTCACCACATGCATCTGCATGTTCATGCATATGCATATTTCAACCTTCACTATTCTTATTTGCTTTCATTTGGTGCTGTACAGAAGTGCCCCATCCTGTCTACTCTGTCTCCTGTAATCCTGCAAACTCTCCACTAAATATGCCTTCACTGGAACTGCCTAAGTATACTCCCATTGCTTTTTATAGGGATGCAATGCCATGATAAACCTCAGGTGTCTCCGTGGTGGTTTTTTTGGTGGTTTTTTTTTTTGTTTTTTTTTTTTTTTTTTTTTTTTTTTTTTTTTTTGGTTTTTTGGGTTTCTTTTGACAGTGATGTGGAATTTTGCCTCTTTTCTTGGAGAAATACTGTTAAATAAGGGCAGGGAATGTGTACAGTATCTTATTGGCACAAAAACCAAATGCAAGGATATTCATTATAAAACTTAGATGTTAGGCATATATGTTGCTAGACATCCTTTTGGTTAGCAGATTAAAAATACTTGGAAAAACAGTGATCAATGGGAATAGGAAAGAACATTACCTGTAGAGTGTATTTTATTCTGTTAAAGATATTCCTGCAGAAAGAGGAACAGATAGTAAGGAGATCATAATATAGAGAATAGAGATTGTTCTTTACTAATCTTTGAAAGCTATCTGTGTCAGTGGGATATGGAATGCCCCACACCAAAAGCTAAATGGAGATTTCTGGAAAACACTGCATTTCCACTCCATTAGATAATATGGAAATATGGGGTGGGATTTAGTTCAGCTGTCTTCACTGTTCCTCAGGATTTTCCAGCTGTGAGTTCTTCTGCAGAAAAGACCTTTGGACATCCTGTACTCTGAACAGTGTAAATTATTCTGAAATGTGTAAAGAAACCCTCACAAGAATTTTTCTGTCTCATCTGAAGAGTTTGATACTACTATTTCAAGGCCGACCTTCAAAATTAATCAATGTGAAGGGAACTGGGTGAGGAAATCAAGGGGCAAACCACAATTTTTCAGAGGAAAATGTAAATCTAAAATATAAAAACCAGTTCTCCTGGACATCAGTAGCATAGTTTTCATTTGAGATTCCAAGTCCATCTGAGAGAGCAACTACTATCTATAACTAAGTAATTTGGGACATCTAGAAGGGAAATATGGAAATAATTGTTCATTACTGACTAAATTTCTATTTTGTCTGGACATGGAACAATATTCCATTAGTCCCAGAAGTAGGAGAAAGGTAATTCTGACTAAGAAAGCTTACTGATTTACTCTCCACAGTTATTATATTTGTTGATGGTATAGCATTTCATGATAGATAATTAAAGTTTGAAATCCAATTCTGTCACAGGAGAGAGACTGTTGTCTAAAATCCTGTCAGCAATAACAGTGTCTATATTCCTGCTAATTTGTTAAAAGTGAATAAATGTATCTTATAAGTCCCAATAAGTTTTAGTTGCCTGTTTAGTGGCTACTGTTCCCAGTGAAATTAATGAAACTGTAAGCAGAAGCTAAACGTTCAGTAAATGTTATGATTTTTTAATACATTTGGGATTCTATATGTTGACTTACAGTGATACTAGTTTTAATTTGATTGTTAATGGATATAAAAATTTTAACTGATTTTTCTGTTCTACTTCCAAAGTAAAGTTCTCCATAGTATTTTCAAAATACAAAATCCATATAAAAAAAAATAAAAACAAGTTGTCTCTTTATTTTTTAACATTACCCTTCTTTGTCTTGACTAATAAAGTGAAAATCTAGCAGACTTGGTCATTAAGAAGCAGGACACAGTGCCATATAATCAATATGAGCTGATTAAATCTTTACCGGTTCTAAAAGACTTTGGAAAATACAAGTTTTGTTTCACTTGATTTATCTGAGTCAGAATATATATACAATGCACACTGTCTGGCTCACTCTTTGTAGTGCATACAGAGCTGTACAAAAGCGGGTGGGCATCCCCATCTGATCATCCCCTTGATATAAACACAAAGCATATCTGCTACTCAAATTTGATCACAAAAGAAAATTTTGTTTAAATGATGTATCAAGCAATGAGCATTATGCAAGCATATTGCTTAGATTTATTTTTTTTTTTTAGTGCTGATTTCTAGTAATCTGTAGTTCTTTGTGGTTTTAAGTGCTTTTAAGTTTTACTCAAGCTTGAGAAAATAGAAGGAAGAAAAAAATGCACTTTTTTACTTGAATGCTTACAGCAATGTTTTGAACAGGTTCTAAAAAGAAAAGATTTTCATAAAAGATGGATGAAAAGACACCTAAATTATTCTGCAAATAAGAACTAAAAATGTTAATGAACTTAATCATAGACAAATTTTATCATTAGCCAGATTTTTCATGGAAAGTTTCACAAGTCAGTTTTGTAAATATAACATCTCAAGGACAGAGGGCTCAGAGGCCTGTTAATAGGAAAACTTGCTTTTATTTTCATTATTACTCAATGAAAAAAAAAAAATACAGAAGACAATACTACATATGTACATACAGCATAGATGCTGCATACAAAAAACTCCACAAATATAACCTAATGAAAATATTTCTGCTTTGAAAGAGTACTCAGCTTGTGTGTATAAGTTACATCTTTGTTTATATTTTTGTTTCATCAGAAACTCCCAAATTTAATAAAATTGACCCCAGAAGTTAAATACTCTGTTAAAATATATGAGATTAATTCTGTAATACAAGTGCAGTAGTTTCAACAATTCAGCAAGTCTAGATCTAAACTAACTAGAACACAAGGTATTTTCAGGAAGAAACAAAACATATAAAAAGCAAGGATCTACTTTGTGTAATATGTACATTCATTTAATTTGCCAGGCTCCCCAGGGAAATGGTCACAACATCAAGCCTGACAAACTTCAAGAAACATTTGGACAATACTCTCAGGCACATGGTGTGACTCTAGGGGATGGTTCTGTGAAGGGCCAAGAGTTGGATTTAACGATCCTTTTGGGTGCTTTCCAGTTCAGCCTATTCTGTGGTTTTGCGACAATGTTACAAAGAAATCACCCCATGGCCTACTAGTTGTATTTCTAAGCAAAAGTGCTTAAGAGAAAGATTGTGAAGTATGAATCCTTGTTTCTATTTAGTTTATAGTTTTAATTATTTTTTGCTAGTCATTGTTTTAGCTTTCCAGCTAAATGTGGATTATTTCTGTTAGTCCCCCACAAATGAAGCTGTGAAGGAAAGCTCTGGTAAAAGAGCCACAGACGCCAGTAAAACTTTCAACACCAATCTCTAAGAGACTATTACAATTTGTACAACAGTCAAACCATGTAATGTACACACAAACCTGACACAAAAACTTATGTTATGCAAGGAGCATCAAGCTGTGGTGTGCAAGTGACATAATCTTCACTCTCAAGGTCATATCTTAAAAAAATGTATTTTAATAAGAAATAAATTTTGTTTAAGTTCGGAATATGCTTAATTGTTTTGCTAACTGAAGCATGACAGATCATAAACATTTTCTTCACTTCACTGTGCTCCACGAATTTATTCCTCTGGGTTTTATGTATTTAGAATGAAAGCTCTCTGATTAAAAGTTCAACTCCTCAGCTTTGTCAAAGCAGCTTTTGTGACAGGACTTTAGTGATAGTGTAGCACAATAGTAAGTTATTAGTCTTAAATTGACATATTATACAAATATATATACAGGCTCTGGAACTATATACTGCTTGAATAATAAATTCTTGAAAATTTTAATTATACAAATAATAGCATTTCCAGAAATCTCTCTTTTAATGTTACTTACATGTGGCTACCCTCCCATAAGCTGATGGAAAAATAAATGAGGATATATTAGCAGAATGAACCATTTTCACAGTATCACAGGTAAAATTTCTTATGCCTGTAAAAATAAATAAAACAAAAGTAAGAAAATGAAACCTTTTCCAGCTTCTCTCACCATTATTTATAAAACAACACCTTGTAGAAATTAGGCATAGTCAGTTCATTCTTATGTAAAGATGACTTCCTGAAATTGCCAAGATGATGAACTTGTTGGTTTATCTGATGTACATATGCCATGTATCCTATTGCCATGTCCTATAATTCACTGACTTCAACAAAAGTGGAATTGAATAATATATACCTGATATAAAAATATATTTTCAAACACATTTAATAGCTTGATTTGGTAGTTTCCCATTGCCCATTGCTTAAAGGAAATCTTACATGAGCTAACAGGAGAAATTAAAAAAAAAAATAATTAAAAAATCCTTGTATGTATCCATGAAAAAGTAACAAAATATAATAGTCTAGCTTCAAATTCCTTATGTAACTATTCTGATATTATGCTTAGTACATGGTGTTTTTTATTCTTGCTTCACATATCTATTTCCCTTTGCTAACATTATGAATCTCCTATTTCAACCTCCAATTTAATGCCTATAATATATTGAGGCAATTTTACATACAGTCCAGAAAAAGAAAGTCAGAAAACCAGAAGAGGCAGTTTTGACTTAGTCTCAGTCATAAAAGCAAAAGGAAATAATACAGTACTACTACTAATAAGCAGATGGATAGGTAGATAATACAGTAAATAATATTAAAATAAATTAATACAACAAATGCCAGTCACAACTTTTCCCCTAAAAAAAAAATCAGGTACTTAAGTCAGAGCTGTGGCTAAACAGGAGACAAGAACATAAATTAGGGTTCATTTTCCCAGATGATCACTCTAAATGTTAGACTACAGAGATTTCATTGCTCTCTTAGTTCAGCAGCTATCTGACAAACTGAGTCTTCTCAGCCCCAGTAGCTGGATCCATATCTAAGTTGAATCTTGGGCCAACCATGAGGATATACTAAACACATGCAATTATCTGTACCTGTCTGGGCTTCAATAGAGGGAAACCTGATGTGCAAGCACATTAAACAAAGCTTTTGACATTTTATTTTTAAAGCTATAACTCTGGTGCTAATTCTATACATGAAGATGTGTTCTAAAATGAAGGAAATGCAAACTGCAAAGAGAAAAAAGGTAAAATTTTTCTGTAAATTAATTACGTGTTCAAACAGTGTAGTTAGCTCTAAGCTTTAGAGTATTTATTTTTTTAATAAAAGTACAAAGATTAGATACATCGTACCCACCAAATTCTAACTTTTTAGGGTGTATTTGTTGTCTTTCCAAGGAAATATCACAAAGAAGTACTAAAAATTTCAAGCAAACCAGACCAAGAAATGGAAGTAGCTACCTCAGCAGTGCTGCAGAATTGCGAGTAATTTTTGCCTACTACTCGATGTGGATATACCAGCTTTTTCAGAAATACTATTCAGTTCAAACATACTACTAAGTTATGTGGAGTAAACAAGCCCTTGAGTTTACATTTAATTCTGAAGTAATGTTCTGAAGCAAACATGTATTTTTAAAATGCAATAACTGAGAATTAACAGACTGACTTTAATAAGTTATGTGTATTTCTTTATGTATGTACTCAGTATTGCAGCTCTATATTTAATATTTTCTGTACTTTTCCATATAACTTTTCTTTCAATTGAAACATTCCAGCAAAGAAAATAAGTAGAGCTTTGAACTGACAAAATTTTATTCCTAAGTATGCATCCTTTAGGGTTGAGGGTCTGGTTTGAATTCTGTATAGCTATTTTATAACAAAAAATCAAGACATCAAAAGATCTCACACTAAGTTTCAGTGTGAGAAAAGTTACATCTTTCAACTGAGTTAAATCTTAGGTCTGTTACAGACAGTAATAAAGCTCTCTCTTGACTTTAATAGAAGTTTTATTCACCACTACTTTGCTGTTCACTTATTATTCACTTATAATGAACCCAACTGACTTTTTAGAAACAGTATAGCTCATTAGTTGCAAAATTTATTCAGGAATTTTAATATTTACATCTTGTTTTCAGAGTTTCTCAAAAGCTCTTGGTAGCCTCATGGAAGAGAGGGCAGATGGCACAGTCTTCAACCACGATGCTGAAATTAATATTATTAAACATGATTTTCTGATTTAAATGTTGCAATGCAGTGGAATTATTTTAAATTTTTTCATACAAAAGATTTTTTTTTAATATCAGTTTGAGGATTTCTGTTAAAAAGAACAGAAATAAATTTAACTGTGCTACCAAGTTGAAAAATTATCTTTTACCATGTGGGTAAACTAAAAGATTAATAGAAAGGGAGGGGTAGGATGAAAGCACAGGACACTGTGCCAGGAGCAATCTTAATATACTAATATCTCAAGCCTTTATAGTATTAAGATTAGAAGTTGCAGTTTTAAGGAATTTGTATCCGTTTCTTAGTTTAACATTTTAGTTAATTGGAATTACTAACTTCAGTGAAGGTGTGGTAAGATATGTAGTGATGTAGACTACAGAAGTATGGATGATTTTTTCCAAATTTAAATCTCTTTATCTTGAATCAATAAATATAAATTCTCATTGTAATCAACAGTCATATACCCCATACAGATAGCCTATCTCCTATGCAGTATTTAAGACAGCTCACATGATTGTTCTCGAAGAAGTCTCATCCACTGTAAACTCACTATTAAATGTCATTGTCTATTTAGGAAAAAACCCCAAACAAAAACAAACAAAAAACCTAACCCAACAAAACAAAAAAACCCCAGAAGAACAAAAGCAACCAAAACTTGTTATGTATAAATGTATTACAACCATGTTTCTGACAGAGTAGATCTCATCTGAGAAAAAAGGAAACAGTAAGTTATTTCACATATAGTATTCTTTTCCTTTCTGTAATCTCATAGAGTGCTGCTATCTGAAGCTGCACTCCACATTACAAATACAATGACAGTCATTGCATACATGTTCTGGTCTACCTCAAGACTGATCAAATGTTTCCAGTTGTTTCATACTTCTAACTATACCTTTCCAGAACCATAACATACCAATTCACCTTGGAATAGCAGCCTTACTTTATGATTAACTGTGTGTGTGCCACTTGTTTTGAAAACGTTAAAAATAAAAGTACTTTAGTTTTTACTTCTGAACTGATGAATTTTTCTGAACTTCATTTTACCAACAATTACCTAGGAATTAAATATTATATATTCACTGATGCCCAAAATAAAGCCAGAGGGGTTCATACTGAGTGATACTTTCCAAATGTATTTTTCTGAGTTCTAATAGAAAGTTCTGTAACTGTCCTAAATGTATTTTTAGTTTACTGCCTTTAGTATTGAACCAAACATTAAATTATAAGCAAATGTAGTGATATTCCTCCCAGTGTCGGAACCTCATGAGTATCAGATATCTGCAGCACTTACTTTGCTACTCAGAATACAGGTTAGAAAATCCAAGTAGTATTTCCCTGATATATAATGTAATAAATGTCTTATTTGGCTGTACTAAATCAAGAGCCAGGCTACATGTTTATTTATTTTTAAATGCACTTCTTCATCAAATGTAGACCTGTATTGTGTGTATTTGCTTGTGGAATGAACTCTTAGAGTACTTTGTTTTGTTACTTCATAATTTTCTATTTAAATTATTATTTTATTCCTCTTTCCTTTTGTGGCTTTAATTATTACCTCTTGAACAGCTGATATGTTGTTACTGTCACAGCATGTTGCAGTTTTTTAGTCTGATTCACTAAATTCAGCATCCTCAGCTGATTTTGTCAGACGGGTTTTATTTGAGCTATTACTCAAATACCATATGCCACAGAAAATCAATACAGATTTTTGATTTTGAAATAAAATGGTGATGCATATTAACAGCATCTTATTTCCTTGAGGAATAATTCCATTGAATGGTTTGCAATTATATGTTGATTATTGTGAAATGTTATTGGAAACCTAAGACCAGTAGATGTAGATCCTACATAACATAATATTTGAGATATTCAACACATCAAAGAGGTGTTAAGGGCTAGGCTTCAGGTAGTTCCTGGGTTTTGTGAATGGAAGGTCTCATTTTGAGACTTTTAGTGTCACTATGTGCACACTAATATTGTCTCCTCCAGAAGACATGTCATCTGACGTATATTAATAAGCAGTTAGAATACAGTAAGTGATGCCTTTTTTTGTTTGTTTGTAAATGCATTACTTGGAAATCAACAGAGCTCCAACCTGAATGTTTCTTTGTTTTCTTCTAAAAGTTTCCTTTCAGGCATTGCACACAGATGCAGTCCCATCTTCTGCTTGTCAGACTTGCATTTCAGTGACTGGGAGCCAAAGTACTGCTTTTGCTCCCTTATTGCACATTCTTGGCCTTTAGAGACCTTCATTTTTTATTTCTCTCCATTGTAAATGACATTAGTTCTGTTGTCCTGTAAATAACTTGGCTTGATTTCTGCCTGATCCTAGAGAATTTCTATTTCTGAATCTCCACAATTACTTTAATCCTTTTGCCACACAGACTCTGCAGTTATCTAGGATAAAGTATTTGTACTGTCAGTACCAAATAGTGAGCAGTTAGTGTCTTCTCTTGTAAATATACTCAGAAGCATTGATTAAAAATGCTGATTATAAATTTTTGTTCATCTTGACATCATACTTCTGCTCCATGTTGCTTGAAACTTTCTTTACAGCGCATTTTTCTGGGATAAAGATAATGGTAGCACAGATCTTATCAATGTGTTTGACTCATATGCAATGTCTTATAAAGAGTGTCTGCCTTGTTATATTTCCTGTCTTTCAGCTTCCTTCTTAAGGTTTTCCTCTCTATTTGAAGCTTTTCTTCCCCTTCTTTTCTCCTTTCCTGCATCATCTAACTACATAAGTAAATAGACAGTATAATACATTCTATGTATACACTGCCAAGCTAGAGGAAAAAAACTATGTAGAAGGGAGACCTTATTTAATAGTCTGTAGGGGGTGAATAAAAATTTGGATTTTGCTTGTTCAGAATGTTCTGTGAAGTTGATTAAAAGTGAACAAGAAAAAACATATGGTAGTAAAAGTGAGAGAAGAGAAAGTCATATAGACCCCCATAAAAATAATTTTGTTGCAATCTGGGAGCCAATGGATGTCTGATAGAATGGAATGTAATGTGACTTGTTGTTGTTTAGGAACCCTGCGACGGTATGTTGAACAAGCTGCAGCTGATAAATAGGTTTCTGCTGACAATCCATGGGAGCTGAACTATGACAGTGTGGGAGTAGTAGAACAAATGAACAAATTAAGACTACTTCATTATCAAGTACAAGTTGTGAATGTTTTAGAAATAAATAACAAAAAAGGAGTAGGTTGTTATTGAATATTAATCTAAGAAATTTAGGAATCAAACTTTCCCTGCATAGTTACCAAAATCAAGTCTCTGGAGAAAATGCAGATAACAACTCACTGCTAAATAAAATACACACATGTAAGTACAATAAGGCACATAATGAGAGAAGTTTCTGTAGAATAAATTGCCTATTGGATCAGAGCATTATTTGCTTTTAAAAGTATATGCCCTGAGTCTCCCAAAATGTTAAAAAAAAAAAAATACTCTAAATATATTTTTAATATTTTTGCAAGTATCTAGTATGAACTACAATCAGGATTTCACCAATGTATTTCATTTTGCATAGTAGAAAAGCAGATAGCAGAGAGGATAACGACACATCTGCAAAGCACGTGTGTGAAAGGATCAGACATGTAAGTGGCAATGGTTTGTCTTTTGGGTTCAGACCTACCCAGAAAATACACCATGCATGAAAGCAGAATTCTCAGCCTTTAGCTGTCAAACCAGTACTTGCTGCTGGTCTCATCAGCCTGGAAAATTCACCAAAGCAGTCTTTGAGACACGTTATTACACACAGATATTTAGAATAGAAAATTATAATAAATTATGTAAGTGCCTAAGTAATACAAGGCTGCTACAATTACACTGTAGCAAGCTTCAATCTGTGTTGGAGGGCATTATATATAGATCATTAACTATGAAGTACTGAACAATAAATACAATTGTTATTATAGCAAAAGACTAAAAGCTTTCTGACACACTATGTATTATTACCCAGAAAAATGACAAATTGCTGGGATTTATAGCTTTTAGGTATTTAATAAAAACACAGTCAGGAGAATATGTCCTTCTCCTATCATGAAATAATTGAATTGCTGTGATGGCCAGGAATTTGACATTGGTGGTAATTTTAATTTAAAAGCTAGTGGAAGGTACTTTTCATGTTAAGAATCTGAACTGCAGATGGCATGTAGGCAATGTGTAAGTTTTGCTGGGAACAGAATCTCAAAAGTTCATAAAATAAGAAGCAAAATGAGAATAAAATATACTGAAAAAGTTTATAATTTCAAATGTTTGTAGACTTCTGGAACAGGTAATTTTATAACTAGATATACAGAAAGAAATTGGTCTGAAAAAGACATAAAGTGATCTGACAAAACCCAAGATAATTAGAAGTGCTAACTGTGGTTTTCAGTACTGTCATTGATTTCACATTGAGGCCAATATAATGACAGAAAAGGAAAAGTGTCTGATAGACAAATACTTTGTTTATATAAAATTCATGAAGAAGCCAACATAAACTAATAAATAATGGGACTTCCACAAAGACAATTTGCTCAAGAGGAATTATTACAATTTTAAATAATAAAATATTCATAAAATAATATAATTATTATAAAATAATGCATTTTTGGAAACAAAATTCTCTTTCTCTTCAGCATCACATTACAGTCTGTCTTAAAATACAGATGATAATGTTCCTTTCTGAATTATGAGAGATCACTTCCCCTGAATATCCCAGCCCAATCCCCTTCCTAAAAGTCGAAGATAATTTGGTGTTATTAAAGATTTAAATAAACAATGGCTCTGTTGTAGAATCACAGAGTGATTGATGTTGAAAGGAACCTCTGGAAGTCATCTCTTCCAAGTTCCCTACTCAAGTAGGGTTGCCTAGACTCACTTGGTCCACACTGTGTGCAGAGGTTTTGCGACCAGCCCACGGAAAGGAACCATGTTGGAGTGCTTTGTGCTCCAGATCTGCAACACATTGGAAGAACCCGAGGTGAAGTTAATGCGGGACCATTTCCTGTGGAAGGGACCTCATGCTGGAGAAGAGAAAGAGTGCAACGAGGAAGGAGCGGGGGACACAACATGTGATGAACTGATAGCAGCCCCCATTCCCCATCCTCCTGCCCATATCTCAGGCCCTGCATGAAATGCAACTAAGAAGAGATGAAGTGAGTCTTAATCTTGCGGTCAGTAGAGTGCATACTCACTCTGCCTCAGTCTTCAAAATTAAGATATTTCTTTTCTGTGGTACAGACTTTTTTTCCTTGGCAGTAAGAATTTGGACTAAAATCACAATGAGATTCCACAGGGAATCCTTTTGGAGTAAACCAAATGCTCAGATCACTATTTTATGGTTCAGAACCTCTTGAGATTGTTGCAAACTTTAATTAGGTCAGATTAAAGTATTGATTCTCCTAGGAACTCAAGGCAAATATTTTACCATGTTCGAACAGTATTAGACCTCATACGATTTACATTATGAATGGACAACTGATAGACATTCTTTCTATAGTGCATAAAAATTGAAAATGTAGGTTGCATATAAAATACCAGAACCACAATGGGATTGTGCAGACATGTTGTTTATGGGTGTTGCATGTAAGCTGATCATAAGTTGTTCCCAGAACGCCAACCACAATACAAAATTTTTCCACCATGGACTGATGGATTTATACTTCTTCAGATGTCTCAGATGCTACTCTGCAAGTGTTTTTGTGTAGTTTCTCATCCACATCTTTTCCACAGCAAGCATGAAGAGATATATTAATCTAAGTAGTTTCTAAAAAGGACATCTTTTTGTGTGTTAAAGAACAAGTCTAATAAATATAAAGAACTTAAGGATCACCTTTATCTAATTCATGATGGCTCTCAGTGTAACACAAAATAAAAAGTTCCTTAGAAGGAAGGAATTGTTTTAGAACTTGAGGGAGACAAGTAAAAGGAAAGAAATTGTCTAAAATTTCCCCTGTGTTCTGTATGGTTTTTTACTCTCTTCTACACAAAAAGTCTTCAGATGTTAAAATATTTGTGATAGTTACCAAAGGTTTTCTCAAAATAAATATGTGATAAGGGTTAAAATTTTCTGTGTTCTATTTTAAATCAATGTAATTTCAAAAAGTTGCTATAGTAAATCTTGAAAATTGCATTTTTTTAAAGGACCAGTTGAATTTCAAATCTAATGCAGGCTGTACACTGAGTGCAGGGCAAAAAGCCAAATTTTTTAAATTTTAATCTTGGCCCTTAAAATTACTTTCTCTACAGCTTTGGAAAGTCAGAGTCTCTGCCTTGTTGGACTTATATTTTTCTATTACCTTACAAGTTTCTTCTGAATATTAATTACCTAACACCTATAGAACTTTTTAAGACTACAGAATATGCTATATTTTTGTTACCTGTTATATCCACCATTTCATTTTATAGTCTGATATTCAGACATGTAACTTACATTAAGAGATGTGAAGCAGGACTACAATATTTTCACTAAACAGTGAAATTAGGAATTTAGGTAACCTATTTACCTCTTCAAATGATATTAAAAACTTGCAAACTCACTACAGAAAGTACTCTTCATCAAACTTGAAGCTTTTTTCTCCTCTTCAGCAAACAAATGTTTGCAACTCCAATATGCCTCAGCTGTGTGTGACTCCACACAGAACCTTCTCCAGACTTTGGGTTCTAAACATGCATCAATCCATAATTAAGCCTATGACTTCTCTGTTGATCTGTGAGACTATCTTGCCATCGATTTTGTAGTGCTCAAAGCAAGTTCTTGCCTACCTCAAAAAGGAAAAGCACGTATACTTTCCTTACTTTCCTCCCTGATTTAAAATATGAAGATTTCTCTTCTTAAAGAAGAACTGACACCTGGGGTCATGTTGTGTTTAGGAAATTCAGTACCATTTATTGTTAAAAAAGAAACAGAGGATAAGCAATTTAAAGAGCAAAATGTTTTCCTAGGAAGCTGGCCAATTTTGCATCTGTTATGATTCCTTTTTAATGAATCTCTACAAAAGCTTGATCCTAAACAATTAAAGTTAATGGGAATATTGCCTTTAAAGGGTATAATTGAAATGGATAAATCTGAGGGGGCAAAGTGCTGTTCTGTAAAATGTATTGGTAAGTAAAGTAGACTTTAGAATCAGTTTGCTTTAGACCAACAATATTTATTATGATCTATAAATATGGCAGTTTCTTGTACAGCTATTTGGAAAGCTAAAGTTACCATCAGAAATAGGAATGTTATCTTTGCAGTTAATTTAGGGTCCACATTGACAGCAATGTTTTGCTGAGTTGTTTTAAGTCAAACCCTGTGCACAAAATGAGTACCAAAAAATGACATCCATTGCTGCACAAGATAGACCATATAGATGTAAGTCAGGACAGAAATGTACTGACAACCCTTTGAAAATCCTTACCAACAAAATGCTGAGAAAACAGCTTGTTTCTGTAAGAATGCTGATTTTTAGGTTTCTCAGAATTACAAAATTCTGAATTTCTCAGAATTACAAAAATGTTAGATGGCAAATGATATGGGGAGGTTCTTTTTCAGTTGAAAGAGGCCAATTGCCAATGGTAGACCAAGTCAGCTATAACTTTGTTTAAATGAGTCTTGAAAAACTCCAGGGACTGATTCTCCAATCTGTCAAGACAACAATTTCTAGTTCATTATTGTCTTGGTAATGAACTTGTCTTTCCAAATGTCTGCTTTGAACCTCACAAGAAAAAATGTGGTTACTGTCTCTTGCCTGCTGCGATTGAGAAAAGTTTTGCTCCATCATCACTGTAACAACTTTTCAGGTGATTATGTAAGCAAATGTTAGATCACCCTGTAGCCTCTCACCTCTCTGTCAAACTAAGTAAGACTATCCCTATTTTCCTGTCTCCAGCAGATATGTACTGTAGGTTCTTATATACCTTGCTATCCTTCTAAGTGATTCCTTCCAGTTTCCGTTTCTCTTCAGAGAGATGGTGACCTATGACTGAATATATTATTCCTGTTGCAACCTCACTATCACTGACTAAAGGATCATAAGTTCTCTAGCACTGCTGGAAACAGCCTTACTAAAGTAGTGCAGACTGTGGTTCGTGCTATTTGCAATGAAAGCCCACTTTTCATATTCAGTCTGGCATCCACCAAAACCAGCCCTGAATACACCAGTAGCAGTACTCAGCTAATTGATTAATAGCCTATTCTGAAGCAAAACTTCCCCCTTCGTCCCTTTTCAAACTGAATGAGTAATATCTCTATCGTCCCTTTCAATTTACACCCAGTTAAAAGACCTCAGACTATGCAGAGGAAGATAAGGAAGTTTTGCAGTTTAACTGTGCAGCTGAAACATCTTCAGGGATTTAACTAAAGACTAATTTTCAAAAGACAAATATCGCTTATATTCTGCTGTTAAAATTTGCCCAGATTTTCAGCTTTCTTTGCTGACTACTTAGAGCCTTTGAAGACTGTGCAGCACAAGACCTTTGGAAAGTCCTATTAGCACCTTCTGGAATTTTGAACTCCATTTCCTTTTAAGACTGACTGTAAAAGTGCTTAGTCTCAAAGTCCAGTTGGGAGTTGTGAATCTGAGTAACTCAAGCTGTTGCAGAAGGTATATGAGATAACGTGGTTGTAAAATCAATGAAAATAAAGGATGATACATTTGTAAAGAATATAACTGGAGCAACTGACAATACAAGAAAGTACAGGAGAGTATTCCATTACAAAATAAAAAATGAAACCCATGGATCTAGGCTTTGTAATTCAGACTATTAAGTGTTCAAAGGAAACAGAGTGTTTAAATGGAAATGAGGTAACTCAGAGCCTTTGACTTGATTTAACTTGCTCTACTAAAGCTAGAAAGCAAAATAAGACCACATTTCAGTGAAAGAGGATATGCCAATTTGAAGGCAAGAACATTTAATAAAACTTCCTGAAAGAAAAATCTATCAGAAGGCAGGGAAAAAAAAAAAAACCTAAACAACTCACAAAAAAAACTCTCAAAGGTAATAAATACCAGAAACCACATTACACAGAACGTTTTAGCTGATCTTAAACTGATCAAAATATTTGCAAATGATCAATAAGGATCAATCCTGAATGGACAGAGAGACAGACTAGATAACCTAACAGGTCTTCTCTTTCCTTAACTTCTGGGGATTTTTGGGAAATTAAATAAGCACTGGGATATGGTGCCAGCACTGAGGAAACAGAATGCAAAGGAAACAAGATTCTAACCTTGGAAAGAGAGAACAACAGAGAAAAGAATATCCTAGCTAGTTTTTAAATATAAAGTTTTGACAACTAACATGTGCCAAGCTCACTACATGAAAAAATAACCCTCAATATTCATGTCAGGCATGAGCAGAAATGGGATAAATATTTTCAAAAAGGTTGTGCTCTTTCACTAGAGAACTGAGGAACTAGAGAACTGGGGAATTTGTATGATATGAAGGTGTGATTTAGACTAAATAAAACACTACTTTATGGAAAGTAGAGCTTAAAAGAAGTTTTGCAAACAGCTTTTTTTTTTTTCATGTGAAAATGAAATCTATGATTCACTGATATTTAAATTAATATATCATTTTTTAAAGTATCCTTAACTATAGAAAGGGTTTCTTGAGATCACAACCACCAGCTAAAGAAATTTTTACTATTTTATTAAAGATAGACTTAAGTTCAAAGCTCTGGAAAATATTTAAAAACCAGTAGGAGGCAGAGGAAGTGAAAAGGAATGATTGAGCTTTAGAAGATCATTTAGTATCCTCCAGGCAGTAGGAGGAAGGAGAACTGCAATTTCCAACTGTGTGACTTCAGAATGTTCTGAATAGAAGCACCTTTCTAGCAATCCAGACCAATAGTTTTTCAGTTCTGAATTCTTGTGCCACTAACTTACATCTGAGGTTTCAAAAACAAAGAAAAAAATTATCCAGTTGTGAGGTTTCTAATATGCATAGGATTCTTCACCATGATAAGAGGATGTACCCAATCAATTGTCTTCCAATAAATAATTATATATTTGGGTCATAAAGTCGTGTAAATCTTTTTCAACTGATTTTTTTGTTTGGCTTAGGTGGAGGTTTTGTGTGGTTTTCGTTGTTTGTTTGCTTGCTTGCTTTTGTTCTTAATTTTCCAGGCTGTATTTTGCTCAGAATAAGGAAAAGTAGCCATTGATATAGGGCTCTCACTGTTTCACATATGCACTGACCAGCAGATTATTTTAGTTTTAAAATTTATAATCTGTTTCAGTAGTTCCATCTAGTTCAGGATATTAAAAAGAAATCTTGGCAATTATTGACACTGCTGTTGTCTGCTGCCTTGGGAAATGAGAGATATGAATTCTACAGAACATATTTAAATTTCTTAAATCATCTAAACAAAATATTTATAAAGTACTGCATTGACTACAAAGAAGTATTACTGTCAACTCTGTTTGGAATTCAATACCTGCATCCAGCTTGCAATCAACAAAGAACTTATGTAAAATTTCAGCTTTACATTTTGATGCTACTCATGTAGCATGTCATGGTTTGCTACTCATTTGATAGGATGAACCACAGTTGGGTTATTAAATGTCATATGTCACAAATGTGAAGGCATCAGAAAAACAAGTTCTGTATCTGCTTTCTCCAAAATACATAATCCATTCAAGACAGTATTTGAAATTAGCCATAAACAGTTTATATACCTGAGAAACAGCAGTGTGTTTTGAGACTGTGTCAACTGCACTGCAGAAAACCTGAGAGACTTGGAAAGATTTATGCAGAAATGTAAATCATGAATAATAGGGCATTCAAAATTATACTACTGAAGCTTACTTACATATAGCTCTGAAACTGGATTTCTATTTCCTCATTGCAGACCTGTTCTGTTGTGTATTTGCAAGACAATCTATAACTCACAGGTGTTTTAGGACAATGTAAGGTCATGTTAATACTAAGGGATATAACATTAAGTGGAACAGCAGCAATGACCTATTTAGATTTGTCTCTTAAGTGAGTCTTCTAGTGGACATCAGTACTTCTTTGCAGTACAGGCTGACAGTCATTGAGCTACACAACCGGGAGAATGTAACCAGGTGGTTAATTGAAAAGTGGTGTGTATGTTCATATTATTTAATTAAAAATTACAGATTGCAAACCTAATCTACACTGAAGAAACATTTAGAATATCTGCTTATTTATGGACCTTAAGTCTAGAGTAACATTCTAGCAATACATGCTCCAGCAGCAGCCTCTGTACTATGCAGTTTTTGCTTACTTTCCTTGGTAATGACATCATACATTCTTAAGTTACAGTATCTGCTTCTCAAATGAGAGCTCAGCTTCTTCCCCACAAGACTGAGCAATATGGAACTTAGGTTTTTTTTTTTTTTTTTCATGTCCAAAGTAAAAGCAAATGTGTTATTGTTTTAACTGAAGTGACAAAAAAAAAAAAAAAAAAAAAGAATCTAAACTGCTCTAATTTCTTCACTCTCTCCCTTTTGTCACTACACTTGAGAAGTGAATTTACAAAGTACAGCACTGCATTTTTAATGTGCACTTCAAATTCTATAGAGTTGTTCAGCTAAAACTTTTCCAGGATCTTTTAAGAGAGACTGTGTGTCAAGGTATATGTAGATGTCTAACCTTTTCTCTCAGTGCCATCTTCTAGAAATTGTACGATGGGAATACCAGACCAGCATTCTTCAGCTTAAATCCTGCAATTAAAACATGTGCTCCAAGATTTCAGTATGAGGCAGCAAAGGTGTTGACATAAATACCTAAAGCCTCTCAGCACGTACCTGAAACATGATTCACTTCCTTAGTCTGATTTATTTTAATGCTATAACCATGTATGAATAAAGACCGGTTAAAATACAAATTGCACGTGATCACCCTTTCACTAGTGACAGTCTGCATAGATCAACAAGTAAATATCATTACCTGGCAAATAACAGAACCTGGACAATCTGCTGAGTTTCTTCATTATATATTTACAGTGATTTCTGTCAATAAGGTTCTCTGACACCCCCCAAAACAATTATATTAACAAACAAACAACAAAAAAAGACAATTTACTAACTCTGAAGTTGGTGGGGTTTCTTTTTGTTTTTGTTTTTTTTTTTTTTTTTTTTTTTTTAAAATCTGGAAGAGATGCTTTCAGTATGAGAGATATTTTACAGCAAACTTTTTCTCCTGATATGCAGTCATTTACAATCATGTAGATACTGCAGTTCTGATGTGTTAGTAATTCATAACTGCCCTGTATAGTGCAAAATAATGCTCCAAGCTGTAAAATAGTGAACAGTTGTATCCAGTCAGGATTTTGTAGTTAAATGTCCACTATACCAGCTTATAAACTTCATGCAAACCAACATCTCCCTTAGCAAAGACCTGTAAAAGCAAAGTAATCAAGGTTAGACCTTGCCAAAATACTAGTGGGCAAGAGGAAACTGTTTACTCCTGTACTCACTAAGCAGACACACAGTGTCATAAAAGACCTATATGCCTTTAAATTTGAGCCTCATACATTTACCTGATTAATCTGTTCATCAGTTTGCTGTGTTGCCCTGTCCTTCATTAGCTCGTGTCATCAATAGATTAAATACAGTTATTTGGCTATGAATAAATTGGGTGTTAACCTCCTCCCACAGTGAAATACTCTGGAAAACTTGTCACAGAAAGTCATTCCTAATGTGACCTTAAGCTCTTCCTTCTTGTTAATTTTAATTAACTAGCATGCCAATCAGATTTTTTTGTACATTTTTTTTCCCTAGGCATTATCACTGGTTTTGTAGGTCTTTATTTTAATCTATGTATTGGTACCATTGCCCTGCTCTCTCCGTGTCTGTGTGTGTGGATGTGCATTTTCATATTGGGTTACACAGGCAATTTGCAAAATTGTGAAAGATCAACAATGCCATCTGCAGGTGTAACTCCTGATCTGGGGACACGCTTACTTTAGCTGTTTTATTTTCCTTTTCTGGCTATTTTTCCTAGAGTGAAAGTCAAAGATGACCAAAACTGTGTAGGTCTGTCTTCCCAGGCAGCACCCACATATAAAGATTTCAACTTTAATCTGTATTTTAATAATGTACACAAAAGACTGAATTTTTAAGCCTTATTCAAGCTGCTCAAAGCTACCTAACCTGCAAAATGGAACTGGAAAACCTGAATATCTTTCCACCTTCCTCATATTTTTGGGTTTCCAGCAAATTTGTGAATAAAGCCAGGACTGCTTTTCTTCTGATCTGTCACATTCTCTTATTTTCAAGTGGAGCTAATAGCAAACCCTAAGACGGATGTATACACCATGGTTATTTCCTGTTTCTTGTATTTTCTCTTTTTCCTGACATCCATTCAAATACAGAATTTCAGGCATGGGAGATGAGGTCTAAGTCTCACAGAGGACGATAAGTGATGTGACAGCCTGAGTGAGTTACTGGTAACATACAATTCACTCTTTCATCTCTTTGTTCTAAAGTGCTCAGTTAGTAAAAGTTAACCTTTTCCTCCCTCTTGAAGACACAGAAGACTTGCAATAAAATTCAATTTAAAACTGTGAGGAAATATCTACTCTAGTCTTATCACTGATGAGCTTCCTATGAATGGGCTATGAAATGAAACTAACTCCTATCTTCACTTAAAACAAATTCACCAGTTTTACTTAAAAAAAATGAACAAGCAAACAGAAACAAAACAAGAAATTAAAACCACATTTTTTCAAGTAGGTCAGCATGTTATTAGAATGAAGAAAAAGTTATCACTAGAAACCACAAACTTCTGAATATTCTTCTGATTCTTTGACTGAATCAGTGTCTCCAGGCAAAAGCAAAGGTTTTTGTGCTCACTCTCTACATCTGTATAATGAGAATACTAATGCTTACCTCTCACAAGGGAATTGTGAGCTTTTGTTTGGATAATGCTAGTAAGCTGTTCCGAGACTGCAAGTAGCAAAAAAAAAAAAAAAAAAAAAAGAGAAATCTTAAAACAGTACTCAGTTATAAATAGACCCCTTAGAGAATGTAAAATTAGTAGTCCTGTAGCAAGATTCTAAGATAAAGTCTTTTCATGAGAGAAACTATGTTAGTATTCTCAGTAAGCCAAATCAACTGAAACGTTTGGTTCAGAAACGATACATTTGATTTAGTTTGATACATTCAGGAATCTGTTCAAAATCTAACAAAGGCAATGTGATCCTTTCGAAAGGACTAACTTCTTTTCCACCCAGTTTATTAATACTAAGTTGAAATTTCATTGTGAATGGATTGATTTCAGTTCCCTCCAAAAATTAACTTCATATAACTTCCTAAAATTAATAATTGTGGAATTATTACGAATGCATATTTTGGATGGCAATGATTTTAAGTAGAAGAGTCTGAAAATGTCTCACAACTGTACTTAAATGTGTTTTGTGGTACAAGAAAATATTTCAGGGCTGTCAGTTAAACATAGATAAGTATACTGAAAATCATAAGCTGCTTTTTCTGACTTCAAGAAACTGCATCAGATTTAAAAATATTTGCAATATATTTATTATCTACTAATGAATTTTTATAAATGTGTTCTTATTCTTAATTTGACCTCTCCATTTTTAGAGGTCATCACCCATAGCTGATGGCCAGATGCACTTGTAAGAATCTTTGCCCCACAGCATGACAGCACATTATTTTTTACATCATCATCTTTTCTGTCTCTATATGCCCCTCCTGGCCCCTGTCTCCTCCCACCATTCTCAGTCTTTTGTATTTAGTGAAATTAACTTGGAGTACATTCTGAAATAGATTTTACAAGTGTCTAATGAACTGGCTGCATGATAACAACTCTGTTGACCTTGTAAGCATAAATGTGAAATTCAGTGCTGCACCTCTAACAAGGCATGAATGAACCAGCAGATGCAGCGGAAGTGTGAAGGGGCTGATTAGCTCAAAGGTACCTTTGAGACCACCAAAAACAAACTGCTGTAAAGGACAATTAGCATTGCAATGCCTTTCCTGATTTTTTCTATGGATCATAAGTCTTGTACTGAATCTCAATAACGCTTTGCATCCCAAGACATTCTATGCTTGTGAAGAAGTGTTTGCATATGTCTCCTACATACCACCTACTGAGAAAATCCTTCATCACTGAGCTAAGTTTTGAGAAGTCTTTTTCCACCCCTTACCTTTCCTTTCCCTGGTTCTGATTAAATTAGACAGAAAATTATTATGTAAGTTTTTTCTGTGCCCCTGCAGATTTATATAACACAGAAGTAAACAGAGAGTAGTTTCTTGATATTTCTGTACTTTGGTAATACCTGTAGTTAAGATAGCTTAAAATTGTTTTTGCAACATTCATATGAATGCTGTTGCTCAGCAAAGCTAGAAGGTGCTTGTATTGCCAAAAAGTTTGTTTGCAGTCCTACAATACAGATAAAATACAAGTGATACAGGTGGACTTTTAGGAACTTTAAAAATTTCTTTGAGCTGATTTACATTTTGCCAGTGTTAATATCTGGCATCCTACCTCAGCATTCAAAGCAACTGTCTGAACAGAACTTAAACCACTTTTTCCCTTTACTTCTTATATATTAATCCCCACACTGCTCTCCCCCCAACAATTTAATTTCTTGTGCATAGCGTGGAATATTGCCCTCCCTGGATACACCAGTATTGCTGAATACCTCAACCAGCCTTGTGAGAGATCAGTGCCACAGTAAAGTTCTTTCCATATTCCTAAGGATGAAATATACGTAAAAGCTGAAATCCAGTATTATAGAAAATTAGTGTGACTATCCCATTATAGATAGCATACTCAGAGTTCTACCTGAAAGAATTATATTCCAGTTTGTCAATAACTCAGCTTTAGCCCACTTTAGTAAAATATTGACTCAGTTACCTGCCGTTTGGTAATATCTTTCATAATAACAAGGAATTGTCATGGCAATTATTGTCATAGGAAAGACTTTTATTCCACAGTTAGATTTTAAAAATAAAGATTTTATTCATTTGCAATCTGACTTCAAAATTCTCTTTAAATCTTAACCTTAGTGCCTATACATTTCTCTTGTATAATTATCCATTTGGAGGGAAAATAAGAAAGACTAAACAAGACTTGGCTCAGTATCTGCCTTAACCTTCTTAACTGACAATTACAAATAAAAGCTTCTGGTACACACAGCTTTTTTCACTTTAGGATATGTAAGGGTTATTATTAGTGTCACTATTGTTAATTGTAGCAGTTAGATATTATCATTATTTTACTATCTTGTCATCTTTTTGGATTTATACCTATTAAGCTTCATTCACTTCTCCCTCCCTCCCTCAACTGCAACACTCTAAAGACAAGATCAAGCCTTCCTACAATTCTGGGTTAATAATGCAGGTCTTTATCTCTTAAAATAGCATTGCAGAAAGCCTCATTATCTTCTAGATATTAATCCATCATACTGCCAATCTTCCTCAATCAACCTGAAAAAGCATAATTTCTCATTGAATTTCCTTATAGCAGTGTTCAGGTTGTTAAAAGAAAAGGTATAGCTTCTCACATAGATTATATTTCTTAATTCCTTGTATGTTCAACTTAACCTTTGTCTACAATGGACCCAGATCTGCTAAACCAAGTTGGATCGAGTGTATTGGTGCTAATAGGCTATTACTTGTTAGAGAAAACATTTTATCTGTATGCAAGCAGTTGAAAACAGGAAGGCAGAAGCCTTCTAATCCTATTGTCATTGCCTTAATATTTTCTTTTTCTCCATATTGTGTTCAAATGGTGAATTTCTACCAGTTACAGACTCTGCTTTTATGCAGATCCTGTAAAAAAAGCCAACAAAGCAAATAACAACTCTACACAAATAAATATACCTTGTCTTATTTGATATCATATCATTTTCTCAACTAATGAACATGTGGAGAAAGAGATTTTCTCAGTCTTCTGTTCTTGCTTTAAGTCATATGTAAAACAGAAGGCTTGGTTTTCTCTTACATTTTAAGATATCACAGCAGTGCAAGTCAGAGGGAATCATCCATGGAGCAGAGCTAGACCTACAGAGAATTATTGTTATCTAAAGGAAAGATGGGAAGTTTATAAGAGTTTCTTTTAGCGTTTCTTCTACTTTGTTTTGTTTCCGTTGTGTCATGAAATAGCTGGGGAAAGGGAGGGACACTTTTCATCAATGCTTCCCCACTTGTTTTTTAGCTAGTGAAAAACAGTCATTTTCTTTCTGCTTTGCACTTGGAAGAAGCAAAATGTGTGAATCACAGCAGATGAAGGAGATGCTGATTAAAGCATAAATTTTGCTTGGTGCAACATTTTTTTCTTTGCAGACTGATTCCTATCTTTGTCATCGTCGAATGCTCACTCATAATGACAAAAGCTTGGAAGAAAAGTGTACACATGTGGGTGTCATAACATCTGAAATAAAGCACATAGTAAAACATAATTCCAAAAGGCAAAGGAAAGACAGTGACTTTCATTGATGAGGGAACAAATTCCACACATCTCTTTCATGAAACCCAAACTGACCACATTACATATTTTCAAAAGCTGTAGAAGGCTGATACTTCAGAAAGACCTACTGTGCATGGACAACTCGTCTGTGAAAAGGCAGTAATTTTAGAATGCCCCAGATACACTGATTTCACTGTGAATACACAGAATGATGTCCATGTCAGTATGGTTTGAGTATGATCCATCAGAGTTTGTAAATATGATAAAGAATTGCTCTGTGCACACACTATACTTAACTAACTAGGCTTTCTGGGCACTGGTCTTTCAGAGGGGAAAAGAGAGAAAGAAATGGAAATATTTCCTTAAATAAGCCCATGTATAAGTGCGGTTAGGAATTTGATCATACATAGATTCTGGCATCTAAAATACATTGTCTGCATTGCACTAAAAAAAAAAAAAGGCAAAGAAAAATTCAAGTTTACTTCTGACTTGAAAAAAAGAATATATACTTCAGACAGAGATGCCCACATTAAAATATCTACAGCTAGATAAGAAGCATCCCACTGAAATTAAGTGTGCACTGAGTGTTCTTAGTCTTCAAAGTCTTAGTGCCTTACAGGTTTTGTATGGTCTTGTACTGTCTGTTTTCTAAAATGACAAATGTTAGTATGTTAGTGTTTATGCTCCTTATAATTAGCAAACATGCTGGGTATTTTCCAAATAAAAACCTGTTACAGATTCAGTCATCAAACTAAGGTAACATGGAGCACAAGTATCACACATCAGGAACATATTTACTTCTGTTTTTTGGAAGAATAGCAATAAATGAGAGACCAAGCTTCAAAATAGATTTTAATGCTTCAGTATTTTGTATGCTGTCATGCCCCATATTATTTGAAATGTCTTCATTACTTTCATCAGGCAGGTATTTTGTATATTAATAGATTAGTTTGTTTTGGTTTGTTTCAATATAAATCACATTTCTATGATTATAAAATATCTGGTATTTTCCTACTTTGGTATATAGACAAAACACTATTTTTGATTTTTTCTGAAACAGTCAATTTGCCTGTTGCTAAAGCTAACAAGGTAATCAATCCAGCAGTCTCACAGGAACATTTTGGAACTGAGCATCAAGCTTGTCACTTTAAAACTAGAGGTCAAGTTTTACCCTGAACTACAGGCAACCACATTTTCATCAGAGAGTTTACACTCATGCACTCAGCAGCAGCGACTGTAAGAACACTTGGTTTTCTAAAGGTCATGGTTTAAATCCAACAATGAATTTCAGATTTTGTGACAGTTGATACTACAGTGCCAAAAAGTTAAGCCCCAAGATTCATCACCCTGACTTTTTAATTCCTTCTGCTGAAAGGAGATGTAGAGGTTCAAGGTGGGTATGATGCATCTAATTTAGTGGTTTAGGCTTCTGGCACACCTGCTTATCTTTCTCCTGACTCAAAAAAGCAAAGTTAGGGAAAGAGGAACAGGGTGTGAGCAACCTTCACGTTGCCCTGAAAAATACACAATCTGCTCTACTGAACAGATGGGGTTTTTTTGTGGCTTTCATGAGAAGAAGCAGAGGGACAGGCATCAATCTCTGTGCTCTGTGGTGACCAGTGACACGACCCAAGGGAACAGCCTGAAGCTGTGTCAGGGGAAGCTTAGGTTAGAAAAGGTTCTTCCAGCAGAGGGTGGTTGGGCACTGGAACAGGCTTCCCAGGGATGTGGTCACAGCACCAAGCCTGAGAGAGTTCAAGAAGAACTTGGACAACACTCTTTTGGGCACATGGTGTGATTCTTGGTGATGATCCTGTGCAGGGCCAGGAGTTGGCCTCTGATGATCTTTGTGCGTCCCTTCAAACTCATCATATTCTATGATTCTATTATTATTTTATTTTTTGCTGTTTGGCAATAACATTGCATTTTGAAAGCTGGAACGAAGAGAACGAATTTGGAAAACTTTAAAATTTGACAAAGTTAATAATTTCAATAAATCTCCTGAACTCAGGAGGATAAATTTCATTTCACATACCTGATTCTAATTGGAGATGAAAACTTGCCTGTGTGACCTGTAAATGTTATCACAAATAGTAACAGTATTTGATAAATGGTTTAATCACTATAGTGTAGATCAACACATTTTTCTTTTCTGAAAGAAAAGAAGTGTCTTTTCTTAGAAAGCATATGGATTTACACTTTTCCAAATGTATATAAAATCTCAGATATGTGCTAACCTTGTTTTAGTCTAAAAATGATGAAATGTTTCACAAGACAAATATCTGTACTTTTTTTAACAATATGTCTTTAGAGGTCACATTATTTTCAAGGTTTTAGGCATTTAGAGTTTCTTGTCTCTTTTGGGACAGTTGTCATGTTTAAAAATAAGTTTATCCTGCCTTCCATCAAAAAATACACAAAAGAATCAATATCAAAAGTGAGTCAATCACAAAAAGTCTTACTTAAACCTACTAGCAGACTTTCTCAGGTGACAAGTGGTACAGTAACTGTATACACATGTCAAAGAGCACCCATGACAAATTATGAACATTCCCACTGCAGCATAACATATGTTAAGTGGAAAAGGAAAACACACTTTCTGGAAAAGGCAACTTCAATAATTAAAACATGAACTCTGCTAGGAATTCTCACATTTATCATTTCAATCCTCAGGCCATTTAGCAACAGCTAGTGAAACTGCTAATACACTATTATTGGAACTGAGCACTGATGCAGAATTCTGTGTAAAATTGAGGGAAGACAGTTTATATGGTAACTTTTTGGTCTACTGATATTTAAAAGAAATTGCAAATATTTTTTTTGTTTCAGATTGTTACTAACTACCCATGAGATGGGGCAACTGAAGTTCTTATAAATACATCATCTGGGGCAAATTAGAGTGAAATGACACTGAATTATCAGTGGTTTTATATATATATATACAGCAGGTTTATTTTGGAACAATTTTGTTACAGTGCAAAGGAGGTCTGTGTAAGACCCCAGACCTTGAAGGGGTTTTACTTCAAAAATATACAAGGCTCCCATGGGATTCAGAGTCCAGAGTGCTAACCATTACGCCATGGAACCGCCCCAAGTTCGAGTCCTCAGTAGGGACCATCCCCTGGGCAGTTAAAGTGCCTCCCTGCCATCTGATCCCATCAGATCTTTTATGTTCAGCAGGAGCAGCCCCGGTTAGTACTGGGTGCTGTAGCCAGTCACGAGGGTTTCACTGTCACTGTCCAAGCTCGCTCGGCTGTGGCAAATGGACCTTAGGACTAAAACGGTGGGGCCAGTTCTGCGCACGCTGTGCCTCACCTAAAAAATCCACTGCACAGGCTGGAAGGGCACACCCATG
>JAWWEU010000001.1:62493325-62512845 GCA_035583155.1 Acropternis orthonyx | reverse complement strand
AGAAAGAAAGAAAGAAAGAAAGAAAGAAAGAAAGAAAGAAAGAAAGAAAGAAAGAAAGAAAGAAAGAAAGAAAAGGACAATAATTCAAACATCTCAATGAAGTTAAAATTTCTAAAACTATTCAGAGAAGAAAACTGAAAGTCATTGTGTAAAGAGATGATAATGGATGCAATTTATTTTTATTTTTGTTTTGAAAAAATTTCAATAATAATAGAAGGAATGTTCCACTGGACACAAAAAATGGGTGTTATTGGTAAGGTGCACTACTTTGGTATTTTTTTCAGAAGGTATAGTGACAAATTGCTACTTTGTTGATGCACAAATATTCTTTTCAATCAATGTAGCAGGTTGGAATAGGTTCACATAATTAGAAAAGGCCATGTATACCTCATTGCAATGTTTATGGCATTTGTGCTGTGCTTGCTGCTTTGTTAATGGAGGTTAATCGAAGTAGTGTGCATAACTCAAATGATATGTATTTCTCAATCCATTTCCAGGAGATTCTCACTGCTTATACTATGGAACATTTCTGATTGCTATGCATTGTTATTATTAGATTAAATTCACTTTATTGCATTTTATTTACAAGCTTTCTATTCATATGAGAAATTGAAGCACAGAAGAGTTCATCTCAGGAATGAATCCAAACATGTGCTTACTCCCTTCTGTTTCCACTGAGTTTTGACACAGTTAAAATCACTTGGCATCTCACCAAATGAATCCCTTTAAGTTCCTTGTTACACTATTGTTATAACCCTTACATTCCGGCAATCAGCCTTACTGCCCCAAGAACACTGGCAGTCCTTCGAGTCTCTCCTAGGGCTTTAAATGGACAAAGGAGCTTCTTCTGGGACTTCAGTATGTATGTTCAGCAGAATGAGGACCAAAGAAGATTTATCTGCTCTGTCCCACAGAGTGAAACTCACATCAAGAAAGAGTAAAGAGCTAATATGTACTCAAAATCAGAATCCATTAGTTTTCTGTGAAAGAAAATGTCTTTAAGAAGCAATGGGGGGGAACTACAACTTTACAGTTTATTCTTGTTTCACAACCTGTGGTCTGACCCTATATATTAGGAATGTGACTGCAATAGGTTTTCTGTATAATCTATTTATAGACTTAATTGACAGTTCTCATAAAATAACAATAAAAAAATCACCTAACTAACTCCATTATAATAAAAAAATGAACAAAACATTCCTGTCTTTATTATATTTCTAAAAGAATATGGAAAAAAAAAAAAAAAAAAAGAAGTCCTCAAGCAAATACTTTTTACCTTCACTGTAGATTCTGATAAATAATGCATTAAAATATTATGGTAGACCTAAAATGAGTATCCTAACCATGGAACCCTTATGGCCTTAGTTCATACTATGTTAAACCTCCTGTGCTGAACATGTCTTACCCTGAAATAATAATAATCTCCATTAAAATAGTGCTAAATAAGTCCCCATTTCAATTATGTTGATGCAGATGCAGAAGGAGCTTGTGGTATCTAAAAATCTCTCTCAAAAAAAAAAAATAAAAATCATGAATATAATTTGTGTGAATCTCTTGACTTCAGTTTATTGATTTATAATGCAGCGTTAAATCAACCCTTTTAACCTGATTAGTCCTTTTCCTCTCAGAGGAATCCACTCCTTGCTGGAATGTATACTCAAATCTCAATACCTAGGTGCATGTCTATCATTTAAAAAAAAAAAAAAAAAGTAACAAAAAAATATCCAACATGGCTTTCAGGCTTGTTATCACTTACATATTTATTGGCCTGCCACTGATATGCCACTAAAATGTGGAACAGATTTAAACACTGTACATGAAATGTCCTTCATTGCAAGTTGTTGTTTCCAAATTGAAATGTTTCCCAGAGGCAAGAGGTATCTATTGAAAGTGTTTGGCCTTTAATGTTGTCTGAACCAAACTTTAGTGATCATCTAGCAAGCAAATCCAGCTGATCAGCACTTCACTATATATCCTTTCTACAGAAAGATATCTGAAGATGCAAATTTGTCTTTCTCTCCTTGCCTCTGAAACTTCTAAGTTCCTATTCTTAGCAATTCTCATTCTGTGAAATGTGAGAAAAGCCCTTTTTTCTACACATGTCCAAGATGGTGCAGCAAAATATGACTGCTATGAAAAAAGAAACTTGTTGCATGAATGCAATTAAGCCCCAAATGACTTTTCCAAAAAGACTTGTTGTCAGTTCTGCCTCAGATGCAAAAACCCCTCTCAGACTGGAACTCTACCTGCATGAGTGTTGCTCCATGACTGGTTATCATTGACCCAGTTACAGCTCTCTGGGCTAATACATAGTTTTCAAATGGAGGGCTAAAATCATTACAACATTTTTATTATATCTTTTCCTATCCTCCCCATCCCTAGATTTAAAATCAGGGTATCTTTGGATTTCAAAGTAATTGAACTGCAGCTTCAAAGTACAGCATTTTCTTCTTTACTGTAATGTGACTCAGATTCCATAACAATTTCAAGACCTTAAAGACACAGCTACTAAAACAAAATATAAAGTTTTCTACTCTATGCAGAAAGGAGTGTAGGTAATTTTGAAATACAATAGACCCTAAGGCATTTAGAAGTGCTAAGCCCTCTCAGTTTCAAATAAGAACATCAGAATTTGTGGCTGCTGTGTGTTCCAGACTGCTTTCTCAGGGTAAGCCTCCAGAAAACAAAACATCTCATCCTTGTCAAACCTTTTATATCTGTGAGTGCATATGGCAATGTGAAAAGATTTACACAAAACAAACAAACAAACAAAAAACAGTTTGGGAGTTCTCTGGTTTTAACTCTGCCTGGAGGTCTTCATTGAGTGACAAGAGCAATGCATTAATGAGGAGGAAATGAAAATGAAAAAACTGAGGAAGTAAAATCCTTGTTTTCCTTCACTAATAGAACTGGCTATTAATAAGAGACAATTAGTAAATGAATGCTTACTACCTCCTTCCCCAATCAGCAGCAAACATTAAAAAGGGAGAAACATTGAAGCTAATAATAGAACTGGATGCACAAATAACTGTATCATTCTAGATTAAATCACAGAGGCAAGCAAGAAAGACAGAATTTATTCCAAGGCAGGTCTATATAATGAGATTATTAAGTGCAAAGACAGTCCAGAAATTTCCTTTAGTTTTGTTTAGTGGACTTTGTATTAAGTGTAACTGTACAAAGTGCAGTCTTCTATGCCTGAGCTAGTCATCCTAAACTTAATTTAAAGTTAATAGAGAGAAAATATGCACTTCCTGAAGCTGATTCATTTCACATGTCACAATAGGCATCTAAAGCAGATAAAATGTATCCATAAGTGGCTTTTTTTCTCAACTCAGGAACAACTACAAAAGTACCATGTGGTGACTAGCTCAGATAGAAATGTTTACACTGTGAAAGTTTCAAAGTAGGTGGTATGAATTCCTTCTCTAGGGATTGGTAAGTGATAGCCAAGTTTCAAAAGAAATCAGAAATATACCAGTTTCCCATTGAAACTATCTATAAATTTTTGTGGCTTTCAAGTGCATATTAAGAATATGTACAGGCTTCCCCAGAAACCATGGTGCCACATTAAAGATGGCACAAAACCAATTATTGAGCTGATGAGAAATGACAGATTTGAAGTTGTTTGTGTAACTTTATTTTGCAATAACTTTATTTTGTGTATATGGGCATTCATTACTTGTCTGTTACTCATTTTTCAATAAAATTTATGCTTCCCATAGAGTACAGAATGGATATTGCCATGATTGACAGGGTTATTTACTGAAGAAGAAAATACAGAAATGTGAATGTTATCCAGCTTTTTGCCAAATTTCATATCACAAAACATGGAAAAAAACTTATTTCCATAAATGCTTATAATCTGGTTTTGAATAAAAATGAAACCATGTGTTTTTCGTCAGTAAAAACTATTCAGAGAAATCACTTGCAAAATTTCTTCCAAATGTTTTTAAATTTCACAAAATTATAATTTATGAAAAATTGGTATTGAAATTGGATTAATAAGCTCCATTTAACTAAACTGATCTCTTCCTCTAGCAAGCTAAAGTGAATGGCACTCAAAGAATGGCAGGTAGCAAGAGGGAAGAGTATGGGACAGGCAGCAGCAGCTAGTTACTGTGCCCAAAGTTGCAATTCTCACTACAGCTGCAATACCTCTCCAAATAGTTTTCTTAATAAAATCCCTCCTCCTAGGACCACCAGAATTTTCCTGTTATTTATTATCCAGTACAACAGATCTTATGAAACATTACTTTAATATCGAGTATTAGGGTTTCTTACAGAGAATTTTCCTGTGAAAAACAACCAAATACACTCTCTCTAGGAATCTTAAGGCTCACTTGAAGGATCAGTGTAATTAGTTTCTACAGATGAAAAATGGATTCTGGATGATCTATCAGGTTCTGCCTTGTACATCTCAATAATATTCATTTGACCAAAAAATTTTGGCTCTGATGATAGCATATTTTTCCTCTAGTCTTCAAGGAAGGTCTAAGTTTCAAACAGATAAGATAAAATTCCAGTCATCATCACAGCTGCAAACAGCAAATGACAACCATGCGCTGCCAAATAGGAGAGGTATTCTGCAAATCAATACACTGATGTAGTTATATGTCACAACAGAAAATTGCCAAAGAGAGGAAGAGCCAAACAGGACTTCTAAATCAATTCCATGAAGAACCACAAAAAGTAAATGATCCTTTTTGCTGAAACTGTTCTGCCCATGTATGTGTATCTTTTCAAATTAAAAACTATCTAGCACTCTGGGGACTCTTGGTGAGTCAGCAATGACAAAATCCTAGAGAGGAACAGAAAAAAACCCACCATTGTCCAATAGCTGAGGTCAAGGAACGTAAAAAATGCCAAACATTTTTTTCCTAAAAACACTAGAAGAATCTCTCATATGAGAAACAGCTTATTATATTTTTTCAAAATAAATAAATAATTTTTAAAATCTTGACAGGGCTCAGGAAGGAAAATGGCTCTGAAAATAAACAGTGCAGATGGAGGGTCATGGCCTCAGGCATGATTTCTCTGTTTTGTTTCCACACAGTTGTAAATTAATATTAATTCTTCATGACTTATTACAGTTGTCTCTTTCTCTGAAACAATATTGATTGACTTGTTTTCACTTCAAACTGCATTTTTCTCTGCATTGCCTTGTACCCTTTTACAAATGTGTCTTTCATGACAGCCTTAGGCTGGGTTGACACATAAGGATCAAACTGGAGACCTCCTGTGTTAAAACCTTGAACTGAAAATCCATGACTTTGCAGGTGAGGATTCTAAGAACCCATTCTCCTTGGATCAGTAGAGAGGGGATCCTATAATACCTATTCTCTGCTGGGGTTTTTATAACTCAAAGGTATTTCCTGTGAAGTTTCTAGAAGATATCTTTCCTTGAACAGTTTATGAATGATGATAGGAATTTTTAAGATCATGTCAGTCTAAAAGAATCTCCCATTAGGATATTATTCTCTCTTTCTCTAATAGAAATTCATAGGTCTCAAACTAAATCTAAAACATTCATTTAAAAATGTATTAGAACAATGTTAAACTCATGATATTTCAGGAAAGGTAGTGTACATTCCAGGTTAAAGCTAATTTTCTACACTGTGAAAATTAGTTTGTCTGCAGTAATTGCTTTCAAAGTCATTGGATATATATTACTGGTTAAACAGCAGCTTTCCTGCACTGCACCTTATTTGTTGTTGTATCATGATATCTTATGTTCTATGCTCTCCCAGCCTCCCTTGCCTTTCCAAGTGCCCTTACAAAATAGGTATGACATTTTACAACTTGATGGTCAGGCAAATGATAATGGAGATGAAGGCCTATCTAGAGGGTTGCCCAGAGCAAGTCATTCAACAAGATGGATCACAACTAAGGGTGTTAAGAAAGGATGAAGGGTAATTGTAGTAGACAACTTCCTTATGAAGGGAACTGCGGGCCCCATATGTCAACTTGATCTGTCCTATAAGGAAGTCTGCTGTCTCCCTGAGACCCTGTAAGAGATATTACTAGGAGACTCCCTGGACAAATTTGCCATCCTCAGTGGAAAAGAACCTGGGGGTGCTGGTCAACAGCTGGCTAAACATGAGTCAACAGTGTGCCCAGGTGGTCATGAAGGCTAATAACATCCTGGTTTGTATCAAATATAGCATGGCCAGCAGGATGAGGGAAGTAATTGACCCCCTGTACTCAGCACTGGCAAGGCCACACTTCAAGTCCTGTGTCCAGTTCTGGGCCCCTCACTGCAGGAAAGATATTGAGGTGCTAGAGAGAGTCCAGGAAAGCACAATGAAGCTGGCAGAGGGTCTAGGGAGCAAGTCCTGTGAGGAGTGGATGAGGGAGTTAGGGGTGTATAGCCTGGAGAAAAGGAGGCTCAGATGAGACCTTATCATTCTCTGCAACCACGTGAAAGGAGGTTGTAGCCAGGTGGAAGTCAGGCTCTTCTCCCAGACAACTAGTGGCAGAATAAGAGGACATAGTCTCAAGCTGCACCAAGGAGGTTCAGGTTGGACATCAGGAGGATTTTCTTCATGGAAAGGATTATTAAATATTGGAATAGACTGCCCATGGAGGTGGTGGAGTCACTGTCGCTGGAGGTGTTCAAGAAATGACTGGATGTGTTCTCAGATTTCTACTCTGGAAAAGGATCAGCTGTGTACGTACTGGAATGCACTTTCCTAGAATGGTTTCTGTGCCTATATTTTATTTGCTTTGTTTTCTAATTTGACCAAAAGTGGCTTCATAGATGTTATTCCTATCTTCATTGGGGCAAAAAGAACAATTCCTCATTCCATCCTATTTCAATTTTATATAGAAATATGACCTTATCTGTAAGCCTCTTGAAACATAGTTTACCTACCTACTCTTCTTTTGAGGTATATAAAAAGAAAGAGATGCATTTTCAAAATGAGTTGTTATAACTGACAATTGTTTATGTAACTAATTGATCATTTATGCCTTGTGTCCTGCTGTACCATTTTAACAGTGTTTTCAAGGAGAAAACCTCCACTACGCTGATATGCCATACTTCAACACACACGGATATTTATTATACAGTACAAATTCCTTTGAAACAGAATTTCCAGTGCTGTTTCTATGGCAAGAGGGAATCAAAGGAAAAAACTACACAATATGAAGAGTCAAAGACATCTGTTTTATGTAAGGTATAAAGGAAAAAATAACTTACAACACTTTACAATTCACCACTAACAACACTGTAAAGCATATAAATGTTGAAGGTTATCTTACCCTATCCTGACAGATAGGAGATCAGAGGGATAGAAAGAAGGATACATAGACAGACAATCTGCAAACACTGCAAACACAAGGTGGTATAATGAAACAAGTCTTTATTAGCCATTGGTACTTTCTAGCTGACAGATTTTGACAATGCATATACATGTGCATGCATATTCACGCATATATACAGAATTCTTTCATCAGGTCTGACAAGAGGCAACAAAATCCAAACTAAGTACCAGGCACAGTTGCTCTGGGAATAATTATGGTAATCTATCAGGCCACTCGAGAGAAAAGAATAGTCTGCACCTGTGGAGTAGAGAGGTGACAGCAGAAGGAGGTGACCAGCAGTTAACCTCCTCGTAACAGAGAGAGACGAGTTCCCTTAACAATTCCCATTACACTTGCCACAGTGTAACAGGAAAGGTCAGCTGAATCTTTTAAGGGATGTTGAATAAAAAAAATCCTCTTTCCTTCCTGCTACATCAGTGGTCTCATAAAGAATTTTATTATTGCTTACAATCCTTGCTGCTCTCTTATGGCTAGGTTATAACAGTTGAAACATTAATAGTTTTACCTATGTCTTTATCAATACATAATAAAATTTATATTCTTGTTCTTTAAAAAAAAAAATTACCAATATATTTATAAGCTGTACCCTCACCACTGCACGAAAGGTAGCAGAAAAAACCAATGACATTTGAAGCCAAACAAATCAAAAAGGAAAAAAACATCGTTTGACCTGATAGCTCTTGCTGCTACCTCTCCTGTCAGAGAGAAGGCTGAAGAGGCAGGTATATGTTCCTGAAACTGTTCCCTATGCTTCCACATCCACTACAATAAAGTTTTTCCTCCTTGACTAACTCTCAGGCTTGTTGCCCCAGCAGCTCCTTCCAGGCCCTTAACAGAACTAGAAATCAGCTGGTCCTTCTCCAGCACTCTGCACTCCTGAGGTCTTCCCAGGCCCACATCTTGTCCATCTGCCAGAGAAAAGGCAGAGAAAAACAGAGTTACTTTGTGTGACTTTTTATTCTGAGTAACTGATGGCCTTTTGCAGATGAATTCAAAGTTAAGGAGAGAGAAAAAGACAGTTGGGAAGCACAGTGTATATGGGAAGGATATTAATAAGGACTCCCTCTAAGAAAAATTCAAATTATTTTTAAAAAACCACCATTTTCTACTTCTTTTATGCTATAATAATATAGCTGCCTGCTTATTCATTCATTATTTTAATGTGTTAGAACACAGACTTTTAAAAAGAAAATCCTTCCCTCAAAACGGAAATTGTTAGACTATTGGGAAAGTAAATAATTTACCTGTCCCTCACAAAATAAGTAATATCTGTGAAACCAACAAAGGTTTCTGAGAGGTCGTAGCTGAGTTGACATCCGTCCCATTACTGATTGTCACATGCATTCACTGAATTGAAAAATGATGAAGTTTTATCATCTGTGGCTTATGTAGTCAAACATAACTTTACAGTTAGACACTGGTTAGGTTGTTAAACACAGTACTATCAACAAACCTACTCTTCCCTGCTTGCTTTTACTAAAAAAAAAAAAAAAAAAAAAAAAAAAAAAAAAAAAAAAAAAAATTAAATTCCGTGACTTGTTTGTGTTTATTAGTAGTTTAATTTACAAGTAAACTTATTCTGCTTAAGCTAATGTAAGATATCTCTAAGAATGAGAAGAGTAAAAAATCTAGACTATTCACTTTGGTCCAGTCTGCTGTAATTGAACACTGAATTGCTTTGCCAGTGGAGGAATATGTAACAGGTCAAAAATTAACTGTAATGGCTACAACTGTTTCCTTACAGCAAGTATGGCAGACTGCAGACTCTTAAAAAAAAAAAAAAAAAAAAAAAGTTAATCTGACATTCATAATACAAGATGCATATTATTTCTCACGGGGAAAAAAAAATAAATCTCCCATATGCTTTTATTGAGTATTTACAGACTCAGTGCATGTAACAAGTAGACCCTGGTACATATGTAACTAACATTATAATTAAGTTTTTTCTTGAACACAGAGACAAGAATTTTTTAATTGGTTATGCTGCTATTAAGGTACTTAATTAAGGAAGTTATATGAGGTTCTAAAGATCCAAAGAGCTGAATTCCACTGAATGAGAAATTCTAGGTTGTCAGTCCTCTCAAAAATATGTGCACATCTATTTTGTTGTTTACTTTCAAAATAAGGTTTAAGTTAGGTGCATATATCTTGCTGAAGGACTTCATCTACCTTGCCAGAATAATTAATTGTTCTGTATAAATACATATTCTAATATGTATATGGGAGAAAAAAAGACCACCATAAAATGAAGAAAAATAAATCTGATTATAGGAGTCATAATTACTTAGAATAACATTATAAGAATGCAACACAGAATGAGAAGATGAAAGAGTGAGTGGAAATTGCATATATTACACAGTTTATTTTAAGTAAATGCCAACAAAATTTATGCAGTATACCATATCATCATCTCTTCTGCGTAGGACACATTTCCCATTAAAAAAAAAAATCAGCATAAATAGAATCACAGATTCACAAATGTTTTGAGTTGGAAAGGACTTTCAAGATCACCTAGTTCCCACTACAGGCAGAGATGCCACCCACTACATCAGGTTGCCCAAGGCCCCATCCAAGCTGGTCTCAAACAATTCAATGGATTGGACATCCACAACTTTTCTGGGCATCCTGTTTCAGTGCCTCACCACCCTCATAGTAAAGAATTTCCACCTAATTTCTAATATAAATCTCTCATCTTTTAGCTCAAGTCAGTTCCCCCTTGCCCTGTCACTATCTGTCCATGTGAAAAGTCACTCTTCATCTTTTTTTATAAACTCACTTTAAGCACTGGACGGCTGAAATTCCGCTCTCTAAGCTGAACAATCCCACTTCTCTCTGTCTCCATAGGAGAGTTGCTCCAGCCCTTGGATCAGCTTTCTGGCCTGCCTCTGGACATGCTTTAACAGATCCAGGTCTTTCTTGTGCTGAGGATCCCAGAGCTGGCTGCAGTACTCCAGGCGGGGTCTCACAAGAGCAGAATACAGGGGCAGAATCACCTTCCTCGACCTACTCTCTGTGCAGCTTTTTAAGAATAATTTTGGGGAACTAACTGTTTGTGGTAATTCCCCACTGAACTAGATACATTGTGTGTTTGCCATTGTATGCTATCTATATGTTTTCCAGGTGGAACTATTGCAACATAGATAAGCAGGACTGAGACTGCCAGGACTTTAAGTCTGTTATCTCAGAAATTTTCAAGGTCAGAAATAAATGTATCTTTCACAATTATAAAAAAAATTGTGCTGCATTAGACTGCAGTAACTTTTATGGTCATTTTATTACCATACTTTCATATTTCATTTTGGGAGGTGTAGGAGAAAGAGGTGTTTAAACTGGAAAATATTACTTTAGGGACAAGGACTGAAACTGCCTGGACAGAATTTAGCATAGCCGTCACACCTGAATTAAAAGGATTTCCTTTATGTTTAACAGAGAGGATCTCTCAAGGTACACACCAGCTCACTTGTTTTAAATACATTCTTCAGGATTATATGAAAATATAAATATAACTATATTATATTGAATATAGAAAAATGGTAGAAACTGTAGCAAACCTTTGGGAAGAAAGAGTAACTTGATTACAGCTACATAAATAACTCAGAAAAAAATTATGAAATGTTTCTTCTGATTCCATTTTAACTTCCACAGGTCTCACTGCTTCAACAGAAACCCAGGAATCTTCAGTTCTGCCTTTGTCCCTGTGCTTTCAAATATAGAACAATAAAAAAGTTATTTAAGGAAACCTGGTCTACATGCACACTGAGTTATACTACAGTATTTGAGAATCTCCATCATCAGCACAATTTTTCAGAAGGTTAAGTTGTATTTCTATAACCAAAGGAAAAAAAAAAAAACATGTTAACACCTGCCAAACAAAAATTCTTTCTTTCACTTGATGAGAGAAGTTTATGACATACAAATCAGAAGCTCAAGCTTACTATAATGTGATTTAATTTCTTCAAAAATTTTAATATAATTTTATTCTACTTTGTGTAATTCTTGCTGTTTCTTGATTTGTTCTATTAAAAAAACAAACATGAAATTCGAGTTTCTTCTCTATGCAGTGTTACATTAGTTCGGAGGAAGGGCAGGTATTTTGGGAGAATCATACTTCTTCCTGTCACCACAGCTAATGAGGCACAAGAAACCATTGACTGTTGCTTGATCATGCATACAGAACAAGCAACTGTTAGGAGACACATTCTTCTGAGATGAAGCCATCTGCAGCCAATCCCAGCAGGGTTTCCTTCAGGTCTGTAAGCACACAATAAGAATACAGATTGTTTCTACCTTCCACATCATTTTAGCAGAGCTGTAGACAGTACAAGTGGGAAAATCAAAACAAACACAGACAGATGTTTAATTTTCCTAGGTAGTCTCTTTATGTATTGTGCATACAATCTTTTGAACATCCAAAATATTATTCAAAAAAAACCCCAAACCCCAGAAATTTAGCTGAAAATCTTTATCAAATCCTGTACATCAGGAAAAAGCAATCATAAGAGGCAAGATCCACATCTGCCAACACTTGGTCTTAATTATTTGTTTGATAGGTATGTCTGGACAAACAGACTCAGTCACTACCAGATGTAGCATGTCTGTGTTAATAATCCAAGATAATTAACTCTACCTTTTGCCTTTTGCCAATTACCACACATCCAAACTGAGTGTCTTTCCTCCTCTCTCTGTCTCTAAATTCACTAGATGGTTAGAGAATTATAAACTGAAAGACTGGGGAGGATAAAGAATGTCATTAAAATGTGATTGCAATCAAGATTTGGTGTCAGTGATTACCTTCTGTGAGGAAGCAGAAACAAACAATCTGAGAACTTTCTTGCCTTTACGCAGCACTGTTGGCTGCTTCTCTAAAATGTCTCTCCTTTTAATATGTCAAAAACACCCCAATATTTGTAAAACCAAATTAAAACTAAAACATGCAACTTGGTTCAATGTAGGAATTATGTGATTGACTAGTATATAAGTATTTTCTCAAAAATTGAGATAAGGGGGAAATGGAACAATTTATTTATGCATTCTGGGAATGTTTAACATTGAGTTTATTAAGGATAGTATTCTAGCTATTATTTTCTGATATTGGTAATTAGCATGTAAAACTGATTTATAAATCTGTCTGTAATTATACCATTCTAGCTAAAGAAATTGAATTTGCAAAGGCTAACTAGCACAAAGCCTCAATTATCAGTTGATTATAATCATTCGGCAGTGTGACAAGTGAGTTGTCATAAGCCCAGCAGTTGTGAGGAAAATAAATGCAGGAAAAAATACCAAGCAGAAATTATTTCAGTCAGTGCAGGAAAAAAGCATTCTTTATTTTGGCAGTTTAATAAGCTAAATTCGAATGCTTTAAGATGGACTGGATTTATGAGTTAAAATATTTTTATAATAAAGAACACCCATTTCAATGTCTCCATCTATTTCTTTCCCCTAAATTGTATGGAAGATAATCAGTTTTATTTGCTAAATTAATGCTAAAACCTTTCACTTTCATCACAACCCAGTTACATTTACTAATAGTTTAAATGCTATGTAGATATTGCCACCTGAGCAGACACATCCTCTTTTAGAAAGGTATTGCAATTACAAAGGTGGACTGGGACAAAGACACTTTGACTCCCAGCTCTACTCAGTTTTTGGACTAGAGTTCAACCATCTAATTTCAGATGTTTAATTGAAATATCCCATTTAGCAATGCAGTCTCTTTAGAACTCTTCTAATGGTCAGTGGAGGGTGATTTCAGACCTTTGCAAGGTGAGTCAGAAGTTTATTGGGTCAAATTGCCCACTAGAGGTGCATATCTTTGTCTTCATCGATTAGGGAGATTCTATTTTAAGTAAGCTGGCTGAAGTAACAGCCTAACTCAAGTATTTCTGTGTTATGGCCAAGTCACTTGGGTCTTCTACAAGCAGAATCCAGGCAAAATGCTCTATACTGTGTTACAGAGGCTGAACAGTCCTGTGCAATCTGTGAAGGAGGTTAGTCAGGATTCAGGGTGCTAATATTTAGCATGCAGACAGTGAGATTGTACTGAGGGCTCACCAGCACGCACGGCCCCAGACTTGAACTCAAACAATAGGGAGAACAAGATCAAGAGATGATGGGGAAGCTCCACTTCATTCCTTACACCTGAGTCTATGCCTATCATGTCAAACTGTTAATAGTAAACTATTGACCATTGCTAAGCCAGTGAACAACATCTCAAACCTAGGCAATTGTCTAAGGAAGAAATTATTTGGACTGGAATGTGACACACACACACATGGCAGAAGTTTAGGAACATGCCCTGTTCATACTTACTCAGGTATCCAGAGGGAACCTGAGTCTTCCTCTTACTGATGAAATGTTAACCATCACAACTATATTCTGTAATATTTGATTCTGTGTGTCAGTCAAAAGTTAGAGAATTCACTTATTTTGGTAGAAGGCAGAAATATAATTCCATTTTCTGTTATATTCTGATTTTATATTCAATTGAATATAGTTCCAATGGGAAAATTTTTATATTCATTAAATCAAAACTCCTTTTAGTTTTCTGCCTAGAATATTTTTGAAGTTGTACATTTTGAATTTGGTTCTCCCACAGCTGATACAAGTACATTGTGAAACTTTTAATGCATAAATTGATGTGATCTGACCATATTTACTGTGTTAGCTGAGTTACAATTATAGCTTAGCTTTAGTGCTGAGCCGCTCAGCTTTGCCAGGATTTATGTGTATGTGCCTAGAAATAAAAACAAGAAATCATATATCTTACATACATGCAGATATTTTAAATAGCCAATTCATAACACTATTTATGCTAGTAGTTATTAGGATACCCTTACTATTAGGTACCCACGTATGAGAAATATTTCTTAAAGGTACATGGTTTAGGGCTCAACAAACAGTCTTTTGTAGGTAAGTTTTTCTCTGTGATTCAGTCAGGTCTTTCCTAAAAGTCTTATTGCCACAGTGCTAACTTGGAAGTAATAAGCTCCATACAGTGAACTTGCCTCTACCTGTTACAACTTAGACACCTAGTACTTTTAAATATAAAATCTAAATTTTAAATTTTAAATATAAAATTTGTATGAAACCTCAGTGTATTTCTCCTTACAATATTTTGATAAAGCTCTAAGCAGCACTATTTATTCTATTTATAGAAAATTGATGCAATAATGAGGCATCTTGTTTGAGAAGTAGGAATATACAATGTTTCCCAATATTCTATGCCTTGATTTCTCCAGGTCAAATGTAGACTGAGGTAATCTAACCCCAGGCCTGTTCAGCCTAGAAGGGTTTTTCTCCTCCAGAAAACAGGGGCTTTGCAGGCAACACAACAGCCTACATGGAGCTGGGATACGGCTGTGCTCAGAAGCACTGCTGATCTGATAAATGCCACTGAGACTAAAAGTTGGCCTTTTTTGGAGGTAGAAATAGGGAATTACAACAAATTCTCTTAAATCTTGTCTAATTCCATTGAATAATTTTTCTCTACCACCTTTTAGGAGATGTAATTCTTGTATGAGATTGAAATAGTTCTGGTGAAGGATGTATGCTCTCAAATGAATTATGAGCAAGATATTTGTCAGAAGCTCTTACAAGGCTCTCATCAAAATCAGTGGACAAATATGCTACAGATTCCAATATTTTTTTTGACGTTTTTTATCAATACCATCAACACTTGAGATTTCTTTAACTCTGTCATGACTGCCTGTCAAGTAGATTTCTCCATCCTGGAGCAAGAACTTGTGATCTACCAGAGCTTTTTGTGAATACCAATACAGAGCACGAGACAATTAATCATGCTTCCAGTGGTGTATTGCGCATTTATTCTTATAACTTATTCTTTGCCTTTATTCTTCATCTTTTTCTTTCTCATTTGTACCTAGGGATATTTCTGATAATTCAGTATTATTACAGATAATGCTGTAAAAGTTATGTCTTGTTTTTGAAAGATTATCAAATCTTTATAATTAAATGGAATTTTAAGTAATTAACTGCTCATTAGTGTTGACTTTCAACAATAGTTTACATTTCAAGTTAGAAAAAATCCTAGCTGACAAAGTCTTCATTACTAGTAATTTTTTTTTTTTTTTTTAAAAAACAGAACTGTTATTTCCGTTTATTTATTACAAAACCCCAGAAACCTACAAACTGTTATTCTCTTAGTTATAACTGTCACAGTAATGCTTCTGGCTCAAATTTCAAGAAAATATTTGAAAGCAGATCCTTCAAAATCAGAAAGATTTAATGGAATTAAAATACTTCAGAAATATCTGGGTTCTCCACAAAAGTATAGATATTCTTGATATTAAGGTAGACTGTTCTAAGCTACAAGGTCTACTAAAAGTAAACATAAAGTACTTTTTTTATCAATGTCATTTATTTTAAGGCCTAAGGGTTTGGGGAAAATAGTACCAATCAGGTTTTCAACCTCACAGCAGAACTATTGCTTTCATGATAACATGATCTTATTTCAAAGGGGCATGAATTTCAAAAGTAACATTTCAAGGAGTGACATTTTTATCCTTAGCAAGATACAAAGGTACAGAAAGTAGCTAATTATTTTGCTGTTGCTATGGGATAATTTATAATTTTATACCTATTATTTTGGTTTTGGAAAAGGAGTAGCACTTATATTTCATTGTAAACCTTTTACTCCGCAGCATTTCTAAGAAAGGCTATTTTACTTCATGCTAATTAGCAAGGATTTTTTTTGCCCTTTAGAACAGAAAAAGAAGTGTAATAACTGCTAAGAGAGAGCATGAAGAACAATCACTTTTTCCTGCTACATTCCCACAGAACAGTGACATAACTTTTTGGAAAGGGAGGTATTCTCCAGAGGAAATGGTTCTGGATACTCCCATTTGATCCTGTGCCAATTCCAAGATTATTAATTTATACCCATTACATACAATAATTTTTTTATTTTTTCAGCATTTTTAACTGTTCTGTGGTGCTTTATGTGCGTTTATTTTGTTTTGTTTTGTTGTTCTCCTCAGAATATTGCAATTTTAAATTCCTATGGACCATGCGTTCTTAAAATAAAGTAAGATATGACAAACAGAATACAAAAGGGCGTAAGATCTTCTAAAATAAAAAGAATTAGAAGAAAATACTGATTCTGCAAAATTAGTCAAATTCCAAATTATTCTTCAGGATTTCTTCTTCCTTTCAAATGTGATGTATCCCTTCATTAAAAAAAAAAAAAAAAAAACAAAAACAAAAAAAAAACACCAAAAACAAACAAACAAAAACAAAAAACCGGAAACAAACAAAACAACAAAAAAACCCCCAAAACACTAAAACCTCCCCAAAAAACCAAAACCCAAACCAACAAAAACCCCAACCAACCAAAACAATCAAACAAACAAACCAACAAAATAAACAAAAAAAAACCCCAATAAAACAAAACCTAACCAAAATCATACTAAACCTTACCTTAATTTTGGTAAAATGCAATATTACTTGTCTTAATAATGGAACTACTGTGTGATAAATTTGTGGTTCATGATGAATCACAGTCTTTTCAATATCAAAGGTTTCCTAGATCAAACTGTGCAAGCAAGTCTCCACTTTTAAAGTGACTTTATATGATACACTCTGTTATTTTTCAATATTTCATGTGAAGAGTATGCTAGTCTTTAACTGTGTCTATGTGTTTGATAAAATCATGGACAATCATATAAAATATACCAAATATGACAATAGATTTTACTTTACAAAACATTCTGTCTAAATGAGAATAAGTGGAACCCCTGGAAGGTGAGAAAACTCACACATTAAGGGTTCTGCAGAGACAAATTGTGGAAGTTCTGATAGACTATTTTTTAGTAAGATCCAGCAAAATTTCAATAGGATTGCACAGCAAATGTATCTGAATGATAACCACTTTGTCAATTCCTGAGCTGTGACGTGCTCTGTGCTTCACAATCCTGATGACCTTAATGAAGACATTAAACTCCATTATATTGTATTTAAAACAAAACAAATCAACAAACAACCCCCTCCCCCAAACCCAAAAAAGCCAAACAAGTTGCAATAACACATTTTAAAGTGTAACTCTTGACTAACAAGTGTATTTTAGTTGTTCATCTGCTTACAGTCTCACCCAGCACTGAAGTATATCCTCTCTACTCCATGTTTAATTTGCTAAAAACAACACTAGCAAACTGTTTCTGTCTTAACACAGAGTTTTCTTACTTTCTTAGACAGAAATTGCTTCCAGCTGCTCAATATGGCAAAATAGCCCTCATGCAGTGTCCTATAATAAAACTTAAATTAATTGCTGAAACATTTGATAAGATACTGGTAGTAAAACTCATTTTGTGTAAATCAGATCAGCTCTTTCACTACCAAATAAGTAAAACAAACAAACAAAGATAAATTGATAGCACTCTTCACAAAGCACTGTACCTCCTGTTTAATCTGAATTATCTCAGTTTGTCTGTCCCAGATTTTAATTATTGGATTATCTTAAAACTTTGTCCTTAAGACAGGAAACTCTCATCAGAGTTGGTTCTGTGTTTATTGCTTTACCTACTCTTATGAATACATCTCCTTCCTTGATGGAGGATATAAAGTGAGCTCCAGGTTGTTCACCTTACAGATCAACACATTTAGTAACCCTTACAGATCAACACATTTAGTAACCCTTCTTTATTTCCAGATACTCAAATATTTTCAGTAGCTTAGCCCAACACCATCCAATTATGAGATAGTAACTTCATAAACTGACACAGATTGTATTGTATTTAGTGCTTATCTTTCATTTTGAATAGCAGTCTATGTCACTGATGACAAGGAAAGCCTTCAGGTCAAACTTATCTCAGGTGTAATTCTGCTGCATATAGTAGCTACACCCAGAGTTTAAATTGTACCCTGTTGCTTCACACAGACTAGTGTGTAGCTCATGCTGCTGACTGGGGATCTTTGGATACATGGAAACCACTGTTAATAAAAATGTATATTCATGTAAGAGATAAGAAACTTGACTTTTCCGAGCAGAAAAATCAAGATACTTCAGAACTGCTTACATGTTGTCTGGCAGTTTACTACCAAAACCAATAAAATTACTTAAAAGGTATAAAGGTATGAAAGGTAGTATGGTAGCACACTTAGCTTATACTCTAACATTATGAACTGTATATTGTTGCAGTTAATTAATTTTAATTTTGCATCTATAAACACATAGAATTAAGAATAATCACTGGAAGTGTTGATTGTAAATAGCAAGGGAAAATTATTATTATAACTCCTGTTACAATAAAAAATACACAAATCACCACAACTGTGAAGATTTGAGCTTTAGTTTGAATATAGACAAGATTGAACTGATGACAGAATTTACTACATATAGCAGTGAATATACGATATGAAGCCCATAAATTCTCACAAAAAAGTGCACACATTCAAGTGTTGAATTTGCCGTGACAAGAAAGTTTTTCAAATACTAAATGGAGATTTCAGTGAGATTGATGGGAAGAAAAATACTATTACTCCTATGAGCAATTGAGATTGCTTAACTTCTCAGTTGTAACAACTATAACTGCAGGTATTTTCTCACACAGTATACATTGAAAAACAAGAGTTCTAAGATATCTGAAGGAAATCTGAAACATGAAATATCACTTGATACAAGCTGCAAGTTTTAGATTAAACACAAGAGAGGTCTTGGATCTTCCTCTCATTCAGATAAGGTAAGGTTTTACTTTTATTCCTTTATACTTATATTGAACAAGAAAGATGTTGTACTGGTTAAGATCCAGTAGTTGTTTTTTGTTCTTTTTTTTTTTTTTTAATCTAGTGAAAAGATTTTTTTATTAAATTGATACTTATTTCATGCTGCTTAGATTCTTTTCTGTAAGTAATATGGAAGGGGGTTCAGTGGTACAGAAAGGAGAATTTCTGTAATGATCAGTGAAGGAAGAGTAATAAATATACTTTGAGATAGACGGAGAATTTAACCAAAACTCACAACTCAGTAACCAGTTACAGTGATTAAGATTATGGGTGTGTCCCTCCTATTACTTCCTTCTTTTCTCTTAATTTCCTTCTGGTTGGGTTTTGGTTTTTTCGGGGTTTTTTTTGTTTGGTTTTTTTGGGGGGTTTTTTTGGTTTGTTTTTTTTTTTTTTTTTTAAGATTTTTCATAACCCAAAAATATTAATTTTTATTTTTTATTTTTTTAAAAATTTAT
>JAWWEU010000001.1:62483276-62493315 GCA_035583155.1 Acropternis orthonyx | reverse complement strand
GGGTTGGGTTTTTGTTTTTTGGGGTTTTTTTTTGTTTGGTTTTTTTGGGGGGTTTTTTGGTTTTTTTTTTTTTTTTTTTCAGATTTTGCCTAACCCACAAATATTACTTTTTATGTTGTATGCTGTGCAAAATTTCTCTCAGTCAAATTGTGCTTTAAAATTCAGCATTTAATTCATCTACATGAAAGAACTAAATTCATAATACTAGAGCCTCAATTCCTTATTTCCTATGCTTTACCATTTCCACTAGTTCAAGTTCAAAGCATAATCAAGTCAAATGGTCATGGTGAATAAAGAGTGGACGTACACAGCACTTCAAATATCAATGTGTATTGATATTTCTTACCACATCCTAGGGCACATAAGTTGAAAAGAGAAGGAGTTTATGTGTCTAGATTTGACAGAGGGATTGAAATAAATTGTGCCAGGTAAATACTGACATAGTGCAGTACCAAAAAGCCTTTAAAACTAAGTAACCTAATTTGTGAGATCTTTCTGATTGCCTTGTATTGTAAGCAGTGACTACGCAAATGACCATGTGCAATAAATAAGGACAAAATCAAATATTGACATCATTTGATTAAAATTAACTTTTAAGTTGAGGAAGGAAATCTATAGAGAATTCCATAGTGAAACTTGACCCACAGACAGTGATTTTATAATTAAGGCATACTTTCTGCTTAGGATAAGGAAAGGATAAGGATAAGAAAAAATTGAGGCTGAGTTCACAATACAAGATATTTATTTAATAAATCCTTTAACAAGTTATTTATATGGACCAATATATATTTCCATGGCAACTTCATGAAGAGGTGAAATTAAGATTTGCCTTCTTCAAGTAGAAGGCTAAGGAACAGAGGCTGAATATCAGGTATGTTTATGTTTTGTGGAGGCAGATTAGTTTTTATTCTCCTGTTACCCCTTTGTTTATATCTTGGCACTGAAAAGTAATGCCTCAAATGTGGTGCATCAGCAAAGAGCATAATGTGCACACGTTGGTCAAATAGAGACTACTTCAGCAGAACATCAATCAAAACCAATTTCATGTAAATAAAAAATGTATAAATTAGTTTTGCAAACAAGAAGGCCTTGAAAACTGGCTTGAAGACAAAGCCACATTGTGGACACGTATTTGCTTAGGATTCTTAAGTTATAGCCCTGTACAGTGCCTTTAAAAAGCTTTCCAAAGGCAGAAGGAAAAACCCATTAATAAAAAAGGACATTAGACATACAGAGAAATCTGAAGACTCTTAGGTGGTCTTCTGTTGGTGTGTACTTTTGGGTTATTTTCCCTGAAATTGTCACAGCTTGTGCTGTAAAGGTTCACACACGTGAGTCTATAGTATGCCCTGGCAGCCAACTGTGTCCTGGGGGGCATCAGGCAAAACATCACCAGCCCATTGAGGGAGGTGATTGTCCCGCTCTCCTCTGCACTGGTGCACCCCGAATATTGTGGGCAGTTTCGGTCACTACAATATAAGAAAAGTATTAAGCTATTGGAGCGTGTCCAAAGGAGGGCAATGAGGATGGTGAAGTGTCTGGAGAGGAAGCCATATGAGGAGTGGCTGAGGTCATTTGGTTTGTTCAGCCTGGAGAAGAGGAGACTGAGGGGAGACCTCATGTCAGTCTACAACTTTCTTTTGAGGGGAAGAGGAGGAGCAGGTACCAATCTCTTCACTCTCATGACCAGTGACATGACTAGAGGAAACGGCATGAAACTGAGTCAGTGGAGGTTTAGGCTGGATATGAGGAAAAGGCTCTTCATCCACAGGATGGGTGAGCACTGGAACAGGCTGCCCAGAGAAGTAGTCACAGCACCAAGCCTGACAGAGTTTAAGTTCTGGGCAATGTTCTCAGCTGCGTGGTGTGATTCTTGAGGATGGTCCTGTGCCAGGCTAAGAGTTATACTTAGTGATCCTGATGGGTCCCTTCCAATTCAGCATATTCTCTAATTCTATGATTCCATTATATCAGACATGGTATAACTACTTATCAAAACATATGTGAAGGTGTTTTGCTGTTGTCTATTGTGTAAGCTGATAAAATATTTTCTTGTAATTCTGCTTTCCTGTGATTGCTGTAAGAAGCATTTTGAGGTTTTTTTGTTTGGTTTGGTTTTTTTTTTGTTGTGGTTTTTTTTTGTTTGTTTGTTTTTTTGGTTTGTTTTTTTTTGGTTTTTTTTTTTTTTGGTTTTGGTTTTTTGTTTTTTGTTTTTTTATTGGTTGATTTGTTGTTGTAGTTTGGGTTTTGTGTGTGTCTGTGCATGTATGTGTGTGCACATGCATTCTTCTCTTCTGATGCATAAATACGAAATTTATGTCACTGTTTCACAGATTAAAACCAAGTGCTCCACAGTAATTCAAATGAAATTTTCCTGATGCTTAGGGCTTTTATATTTCTAAGTACAACTTTTTTTATCACCATAATTTTAGAAATGCACATGAAGGGAAAGTTTCCAATTATTCATAAGTATGGTGTCCAATTCTGAAATTATCTACACGCATTCATACTAGTGAAGCAGGACAGTGTTCCATCACTGAAAGAGGCACTTATTTTCTACTAAATACCAGCAATACTTGATAGATAATTATTTGTGCTATTGCAATTTTGACGGTGAAATTAGTTTCCATAAATATACAAAATGTAGAACCATAGAAAGATTTAAATGAGATTTACAGAAACTTTGTACTTTAAACAATTACAATGTCATGATGTGGAAAATAAAATGAAAAAAAAAAAAAAAAACTCACAAGCTCTACCTGCTTCTTACCTTACTAGTATTTTATATTTTTCTTTGTGGATGCATATTTACATCTATGAATGTTATGCCTGAAATTTCACGGGTGGTACAAGAATGCCATCTACAGGCTATACAAGGAAAACGCTTTTTAAAAGGCCAGAAATTGAATAATTTTTAAGAGTTTTTCAAAGCACGTTTTGACCTTTCTTTTTTTTTTTTTTTTTCCTGAGTTTTTTCTAATATCTGCTGCAATCTCTGATGAAAGACTTTTATACTTGATATTTACACTGGAATAGTTGTATTTAGGGTTTTAAAACACACAAATACAAGTCAGCAAGCCCTCATTCACTTGATGAGTTCATTTTGTGCTTTCTTCCCAAAACGTGTTGAAATCCCATTTTCGTGCAATAGAAGCATTTTAGATATGAGTTGCTGATTACCACAGCATATTAAAAATAAAATAAAAAAATCTCTAGATCAAATGATTAGATAACATGGTGTTTCTTTAGACATATATGTTTAATGAAAAAATACAGGACATTAGACATATATACTATAAGTCTTTTACTTATAAAATAAACATTTATATACAATATCTATATTCAACAACTTTTTTTTTTTTTTTTTACAAGAAAGTTTCTTTGGTTTTGGCCATCATGAATCCAAACAGTCATTGATGCTAAAAAAAAAAAAAAAAATCACCACCACAAAATCCCTCAATTTGTATTTATTTTATTATATATGCTTTGAATCTTATTCATTCATTAATAAAGTAATAATAAAAAACCCAAAACCACAACAAAAAACCCAACCAAAAAAAGAATAAGCCAGAAAATGCATAACCTGAATAAACTTGACCATTTCATTAGATCTCTGTTTATATTCGCTTGCAGAACTCCTATTGAAAGTAATGAGAGCTTTGCATAAAAAATTATGGCAAGTCTGTCCACAGTAATCAGCTACAAACTTCTAATAGGAGTCATTATTCTGCACTAAGAATAGCTACATTTAAGCTGAGTAATAATAAATTAACCAAGAATAGATTGGTTTGTGTTGTTTTTAATTATTAGAACAAAAAAAAAGCTGTGATATATATATTAATTTTTATTGCTGCAGCATTTTATATATTATGCAATATACAAAGCTTGTTGGGAGACCTGAGCACATTCATGCTGAAGAAAAGAAGGCAAAGACAGACTCTAATTGCTTTCTCCAATTATCTACGGTGAAGTTTTAAAGAAAATGGAGCTAGACTCTTGGTTGTATTATACAAGGAAAGAAGAAGCATTTGACAGGACTTGCAGGAAGGGATGTTCCAGTCAGAAAAAGGGCTGAGAGGGGAGAAAAATCAATGAGGGTTGTGAAACACTGGAAGAGGTACACCAAAGCTTTTGCAGAGGTACTAAAATGTGACTGGACATTTTGCAATCTGATCTAACCTCAAAGCTGACCCTGATTTGAGAGCAAAGTCAGATTTCCAGAAATCCTGTCAACCCTAAATTTTTCATAAATATTAGAATTTTTGTGAAGATTTTCCTATCAAATTTTCCCACTAAATTTATGTTGATTTCTGTGGGCTTTGGATCAGGCAGTTACAGAGCAGATGCTAATGTATCTTGAACCTCACACCTGTGAGTGTCAAGAATAAAGGAAAAGTGCAAATTCAGTGCTAAATAGAAATCCATTTCTGCCTTGTGGAGTTAATTAGCAATTGATTTAGGCTAGCTATAAACACATATTTGCTGTTAATGATTCTGAGCAGTGCTCTTTAGGGAGCAAGTGTGAAAATATAAGTTTAAAAAACCCTCAAAACTAAAAAGAAAGAGCCATCTCAATTCTTTTAAACTCTTAACTCATATTTTGAAACTTTTAATGACAAAATATTAGCCACACAAGAAAACAAGTAAACAAAAATAGAAGCTAGAGTTATCTAAGTTCACTAAATGGCTTGTGACATCAATTTATAGTGCAATTTATCATAAGATACAGGTAAGAATTGGGAATGGCTAAACTGACAAGTTTAACTGATTATACCAAGTGAAAATATAAGAAATATATTTGCTGCTAAGACATGCTGAAGTAGAAATGTGCATGCTTTCAAAATAAAATTACAACAAGAAAACAGTTATAGCAGGACTAGAGCTACCAAAATAGAGTGGAGTTTATTATGTGCAAGGTACAAGGTGAATTAAAAAAGCAGATGGGCAGAAACAAAAACAAAAAAAAAAAAAAAAACCAAAAAAAACTTGATGCAATGTTTTCACCTTCAGAAAAGACAGAAGGCACTCTATTAAAAGTAACAAAAATATTTGAAGACTCTTTTGTGTTTTGTTTCAGTGGCACTTTACAGAAAAGGAGATTACACTATGAATCTCTTTTACTGCCCAATAAGTTTATTTAAAAAAAAAAAAAAAAATCAATGCTTTAGCAAGGCTTGACTAAGATGTGCTGTAAGGACGTGGTAGGCACAAGAGAATGTAACTGTGAGCCCATGATTACTTCACAGGCCAGAAAGAGAGTCTTACACCTGACAGGGAAATAGAGAGGTCACTTTTCTTTGAAGAACTAAATTAATAACTAAATTTATAACTGAATCCTTGACATTTCAGCAGGTCTTGTCTCTAAGTTTTTAGCCAACCATTTTTAACAAAGGGGTGGAAAAACTTTCAATCTGTTCAAAGGACACCATTGTGACCAACTTAATAACAACATCAGAAAATAACATGACTGAAAATGTTATTTGTTTAGAAGAGTTACTTCACATAATGGAATTTTTGTAAAAGAAACCAAACAGCTATTAGGATTCTTCATTTTTATCTCAAATGCATACATTTTGGCTGCAGAAATATTTTCACCAAAAAAGTACCCTTTTCATCTTACTACCAAATTTGTGGTTTGGGTTGTATGTAAACAAATGTCAACCAATATGAATAAAGTAAGCAGTATATGTTGGATTTACATTGTTCAGACACAATGTGCTAAAATTAGGTGGATGCTGAGTAATCTGAGAGACGCTAAGACCTTTTTAACCAGAACATTCTTATGGCATTAACTTGAATCCTCTTAAGCAGTATCGAGTAGATGTTTCAAGTACTTTGATTTATTTAAACTTATTGAAAGCAGCATTAGGGACTTGGTGGAATCTCTTAAAACTTGGAATTCTAACTATGAATCTACAACATTCTGAAAAAGAATGTAATTAAAATATATTTGTTTTAATTATTGCTTTCACTTTCAGGAAGATAATTTAGTAGACATTTAATTGTTAATTTAATAAATTCATAAGAACAGAAAGCTTTGTTTGGCACCTCACTCCCTTTAACTGTCAGCAGAGTAGGATACCTAATTCTCATTTCTGTCTTAGATGATCACATTGTGACTGCCAGTTGAAAATTTTAGTAGAAAGGCTGACAATTTGAAAAGTGTAAAGATCAAACAGAAATACTATGAATAAATTCTGCAGATAGGGCTTGATGCCATTTTGCTTTTAATTCCCCGGTATTGTCACTGCTAAAGTCAATACAACAATCACAGTATCACACATAGTAGTTGTGGATGGAAGGGATCTCTGGAAATCATCTAGTCTAGCTGCCTGGCTCAGGACAGGGTCAGCTAAAACAGGTCACCCAGGACAATGCCTAGTCACGTTTCAAATTTCTGCAAGGACTGGGACTCATGTTTGATCACTTTCAGAGTAAAAAAATGGGGTTTGTTGCAATTAAGTGGAGTCTCCTATACTTCAAATTGGGTCCACTGCCACTTGTCTTCTCAGTGGACACTATTGTGGATCATCAGATGAGTCTGTTGTTTCATCATATCAGGTATTTATATCAAATGCTTATATCCTCCCTGAGCCTTCCATACTCCATGCCGAACAGTCCTAGCTCTCTTAGCCTTTTTTCATAGGAGAGTTAGTTCAAATCTTTATTCATTGCCATGGCCCTTCACCAGACTTGCTCCAGGATGTCTGTGTGTCTGTTGTGCTGGGGAATCCAGGATTAGACTCAGTACTCCAGATGTGTCTCACCAGGTCAGAGCAGAGGGTAAGGACCACTTCTCATGACCTGTTGAAAATACTCTACTACTGCAGCCCAGAAGACTGTTGGCTTTCTTTTCTGCAAGGATGAGTATTCCACCAAATTCATGTTCATTTTCAGAGCTGATGAATATGTGGCAATGCCAACCAATGAAATTTCTTCACCCACTCCCCATGCCAAAATCTTATCCTATTGTGTCCTGTTGGCTGCTTCTGTCCTGGCAGAGGTGTTACAGACCATGATTTAGACTGAATTCATACCCTAGAAACCTTTGCACATAAAAACAGCTCTGTGAGTATCTGAGGTATTTTGAACTTTGAATGTAGAAGTTCAGTATCAGTGAATGTCATTATTACAGTTCACCTACTCTGAAAAACAACACAGAAGTGTACAAGTTCTATTCAGTTATACCTGTTTGCTTTAAGTGTAGTTCACCCTTTTGGAAGAACTATCAAAAGTATTTCCACAGTATTTTATTTATTTCATTTAATCCACTAATTTAGATGGATTTTCTGTATTTAGGTACATTTTACCCTCTGAGAAAATATATGTGCCATATACTTAGTAGAAATATACTTAGTAGAGGTCTAGTTTCCTATAGAAATATTAATTTTTAATAATTGTTCCATATATAAGCAAATTTTGCAGCAGTTTAATTAATTAAACAGCACAATAAGATCTAAAGCTATAAAAGAACAAACTCTGATTCTGCCTAAATATTCTCAATGTGTGTATAAATATGGTTCCTTCCAAAGTAGAAGGGTAAGCAAGTTGTGCGTCATGTTCTCCTAGTGTTAATCTCTTTCTGCTACTTTAATAAACTGCAGTGAAACTAATCTGAAGTATATGTAATGTGGTAAAATAGAATAAAACATCTGCTATAGAAATATCCATCACTAGCCCCATATTCTCAAAGCCTTCTGCAAACTGGTAATAAGGAGATATAAATGACTTGGTTCTGCCAATTTCTAGTTGTGCAGTCAGTGTGAAATATAGAGATTATAAAATGTTCCTCTGCCACGTATTTTGGTTGTGATTGGACTATCTAGTGAAATATGGAATTGTATTCTTGGTACTTCAAGATAATAACAATAACTGTAAAACTAATATTGTTCTTTCCTATAATTGCTGCTATTCATCATATAGTGTGAGAAATCCAGGAACAAATATACACTACTTTGTTTCATTGTAGGCTTCTTGATCAAGAATTATGCAAGTAAATTATATAATAATGATGGCTTACATTTGAAGACAAACTTGTGAAAATAGGTTTACATTAATAGTTTTATGCCTCACAGCAGTCTTTCTGCCCACTCTTTGAACACACAGATGCTGTACTGAAACGACCAATATTGTCAGTGACACATACCCTGTAGTTAGTACATTGATGTAATGTAGTAAATTGATGCCTTGCCTGGATCACTTGCAATTTACAATAGGTCTTCAAAAGTCAAGGGAAAGATACACTCAAATTTCAAAATTGAAGAAATTTTAACAAGTGATTTTTATAGGGGTTTGGAAATTATGATCTCATTATACTCAATTTTTCCCCACATTTACCTGTTAGGTGAAATTTGTCAGGCTTTCTATTTATGGCAATTTGCAACTGTTTCCAAAGTATTAGCCTTTTTTTTTTTTAATAGAATGATGATTTTTTTCCTGTTTCACTCCCCAGTGAAATAAAATCTTAGTCATGTAGCATAAGTGTAATATTTCTTCTTATCTTCATTAATGTTTCAAAGCACCCAGTTAAGGGTTAGTGACTGCTTGATTTTGTTGTGTGGGGAAAGGTTAAACATATATTTCAAGAAAATTAAAAAACCAGAAAAATTCAAAACAGACTTATTCTAATCTAATTGTATGTCTTGTGAAGTCAATGAAAAGACACTAAATATGCTGGATTTTTAAATTGAAAAGGGAAAAAAACCCACAATAACCACAACTATATAAGTTGTGCATAATTAGAAGCTCATTAAAAAAAAAAAAAAAACACATTGGTTTGGAATAGATATTATAGTTCTATGTCTTTATGCAGTTATGTGATTATGGTGATAAATGGAAGATGGGATAATACTGTACTATTTCACTTATGTCTAATTTAATTCACTAAAATATAACCAAGAAGGTAGTTAGGTAGGTTCTCCTCTTCAAAAGTTTGCAAATTCACAGAGTGCATATAAAAGGACAGGAGCTATGCTGCTATTCTGAGATATTACTATTCTGAAAATTTCCCTCTTTATTTTGTCTAACAGCACAAGACAATTTATCTAAAAAAGGGCTGCCAAATTTTTCCATTCAAACACCTCAGTTTCATTCAGCAGGTGTTGCAAAAGAAAAGAAACATCCAGAAGCAAGAGGACTATTATTACTTTCTTGTTTTCATCACAAAACAGAGGACTATTATATAAATTGTACATTTTCATCTTAGTAGCTTTCATACCAATGTGATTTCATCTGTGTATATGTGTATAGAAAAAAACCCAAACTATCATTGTTATGTCAGTCTTAATATTTTTAAGATAATTTAAAAAACATGTAAATATGCTTTTACCAGTGGCAGTTGTGCTGGTCTTTGTGTGTCAGTAAATAAAACTGCCTAAAAGAAGTCATTCCCATTTCATCTTTGCATGCCTAAATTTCTTTCTTTCTTTCTATGTGTGTGAGGAAAAGGAAGGCATCGATCCTCACGATGGACTGAGAACCAGAAGAGTTCAATGAATGAGTCGCTGGAGAGAGAGATGGGGGTGGGGGGAAAAGAAAGGAATTAAAAAAGAAGTGTCTAACTTACTTTTAAAGAATTTGACCAAAAATATGAATCAGAAAATGTAGCAGATACTGGATATAAGATGGAAAAAGCAAAAAGAAATTTTCCAATAGGTTCAGAATGACTAAATAACTCAGAGTGACTTGCTGGTTGTCTAAAGTTTTCCTTTTTTTTTTTTTTTTTCTCCTTATCTTTCTTTTTATTTTCTTTTCCTTATTCTTCTGAAATAATCCACCTATGATCATGTTCTTGATGGGTTTTTGGGTTTTTGTTTCAGTTTGACTTGTTTGGGTTTTTTGCTTTTAATTGCATTTAATGAAATTCAGTTCTAATAACACTGTTGGTCGGTAATTTTCAACACATCTGGGCCGAGAGTCTTCTTGCAGTCAGAGAAAAAGCCACTGGTTTATTATCCTGTTATGTCTTGTTATGGGTTTAAAATCTTGGAATTTTTCTTTCATCTACCAACCCTGCACCTCAGAGGAATCACCCTCTGTC
>JAWWEU010000001.1:62451050-62474386 GCA_035583155.1 Acropternis orthonyx | reverse complement strand
TGTGCCTCACCTAAAAAATCCACTGTGCAGGCTGGAAGGGCACACCCATGGTGGGGAGAGCCCTTCCCCAGATCTTCATTCGTGAAGGCTGGCCATTATTATATCTCTGCACAGCATTTTGCACACATTAAAAAGGTGAACTCTGAATGCTTCCATGTACTCTACATGGCAAACCTTAAATGTTTGGAGATTTGTTTTCCAAAGTAATTAATTTTATCCTGATGTGATGCTGTCACTTTTTAAACTAGAGAAGTTATTTAAGCCCTGTGTTCTCCAGGATATGTAGTAGATGGATATTTCCATTGCCTTCAAAGCACATTCTTCATTTTCCCAGTTTCAGCAGGAATTTGTTAAGCTTCAAACCTGCTCAAATCCTAACATTTACCTGGACCCCTTAACTATTATATGACCTGAGGATCAAGGAGCATATAAGAACTAGATATGAAGCAAAAGGAACATTATTGTACTTTTACCCTAGTAAATGATACTTGTTAAGGACAGTTGTTTTCTTTCTATGTAAAGTAATAAACAGCAGCTTAGTCCGCAGACATGGATATCATTTTACCATGAACTTGCAGAATGGTGCATTATACTAATGACAACAACAGCATGTTATCAGAGAAATCCTTATGTTTCTGCTTAAATTTTTCTACTAATTTCAAATATTTATGGTCACACATTAGGGTTTGCAAGAATGAAAGAAACAAGATAATACAGATTAAATATGTAGGGAAGTTAGAAGCATCTGAGCAATAATGAAATGTGGGTCAGAATGCAATTCAAAGGGAGGGAGAGCCTTGGAAAACTGTAATGTTAAAAAATATCAAGGGATGATGGATAGTAGACAGTAAATTAGATATCGAGCTTGCAATGTAATAGGAAGGCACAAATAAACCACCCAAGCTTAGGCTGCATCTACAGGAAATACATGTCATAATCTGTGTGAGCACTGTTGAAACCACTGCAAGAATAGTAGGGACATTTCTGAAGTTTGGCTGCTGAAATGGCATAGAAGTTGAAATAAAGGTGAGCAAAATCTCACACGCACACAAAAATAACTGAAAAGCTGGTGAGATTGTTCTTGCATGCTAAGTGAGCAACCTCTGTACAGAATACACCTCTGGAAACACTTTCTTGATATAAATAGGAAATAATGAAATGTTTTGGGATTGTCATGAAAATTTATTCAAAATGAAGGAGAGAAAAAGAAATAAAACAGTTTTGAAGGAACAAGTAGTAATAAAATGGTCAGTAGCTGTTGAAAGATATCGTTGAGGAAAAAAATTGGCATACAAATTCCTGTGCACATATCATATATGCAGAATGCAGCCTGCTGGAACATATTATCCCTTCCCTAAGCACCTCAAAGATAAATGTTTGTATGTATGTTTCTTCTTATGCTTAACTAGATATCCATGATAGGCCAAATTAATCACTTTCAGGAAGTGACTGTGTTGGAAGTGTCTGCAGTGAGTAGCTTTATTAGACATCTTAGTTACCATGTTTAAAGATAAGTGAGATGAATCCCATACAAGGTAGTCAAGTTATGCTTTGCATGAATATTTAATGTAAATTTGTTAATTTAAACCTTACTGAAACTTAAACAGAAAACTTACCAGTAAGATCTTGTACTCACAAATTTTCTAAATTTTAGTTTCTCTTATGTGATTTTCTTTTAACCTAATCCTTCCTTCATCATTTCTTACCTTCTATATCTATTTAGTATTTAGAAATCCTGGGTAGTTATCATGTTTAAAATATTATGTGCTATCCTCATTGTTGGTGTTGTAAAATTACACAATAAAATATCCCAGTTAATTTATAATAGTGCAGTAAAAGCTAGATAACAGGTCAAAAGTATTTCATAGTGAAGTTCAGTTGAATTCTTAGCTCCAAAAAAAATGGCAGAATATTTATCTGCATGGGAAGCTCTTTGCAGTACATGATAGATGTTACTGTGAATTGTGCAGCAAGGTCTCAGAAGATGTAGCTTGCTTTGGATACTCATATGTTACGGAGGCACTCTTTCTTGTTTTTTACTTCAGCAATGTGTCTTAGCACCTTGATATCTGGATGTCTAGTAGAAAAAGGTATCTGGTTTCTATTTTGCTGTAGTTAGCTGTCACCTGTATTAATAAATAGTGTAACACATTTTAATAGTGATTCATCACATAATCTTATATGGCCTACCATTCTTGACCAAGAGTAGACTAGAAAAATTAAGTCTCTGAAAAAGTATAAAATATCTTAAACAATGTATGAGCAATGGTAGCATCAGATTGTTGTTTTGTTTTGTTTTGTTTTGTTGTGTTTTTTAACATTATAATAATTCTGACACTAGTGGAAGTAACTCTAAATGTTTCTCTAACATATTCTAAACCTCAGTGTGATTTGCCCCAGTACTTGTGCTGACTCAGCACGTTTGGAGTGGCAACATAGATCCTCTTGATAAATAGTACAGTTGCAGTCACTTGTGCTGACTCAGCACGTTTGGAGTGGCAACATAGATCCTCTTGATAAATAGTACAGTTGCAGTCATCTACTTCTGTATGTTTTTATCAGATGTGAGATAAATGGAAATACATAAAAAAGGAGTGGGAATATATAAAAGAGGAAATTTCATCTGAAATATTTTCTTGAAATTTTGGGTTTTTTTCATTACTTTTCCAATGGTATGAAATACTCACTTGATGAATGCTCCAAAGGTGAAGACACATGGAAGGTTTCAGAACCTCCACCAATTCATTTATTTTCTGATGCATTAAGTAATTTTTGTTGCTAGACAATTTTGAAGAACTTTTGACCAGAACTGTTGATAAATTTCTAGTAGAAACAGAAAAAAAATAATTTGAATGTTAATTTGAAATATGGTGATTTTAAATATGCAATTTCTTTGGAATAACTGGTCTCAAATGCCTGAATAATTTGACTCTTATTCCTATCTTATAGGTATTTAAGATATCATGAAGCACATCAAATTCTATAAACCCTGGTAAATCACAGAATCAAAGAAGGGCTGAGGGTGAAAGGCACCTGGGGAAGTCATCTGGTCCAATCACCTGCTTGGTCAGGGACATCTAAAGCAGGCTACCCAGGACCACATCTGGACAACTTTTGAATATTTCCAATAAGGGAGACTCCACAACCTCCCTGGGCAACCTGTGACAGTGTTCAGTTATCGTCACAATGAAAATGCATTTCCTAACGTTTCCTGAAGATGGAGCCTCCAGTGTTTCAGTGTGTGCCCGTTGTTCCTGGTCCTGTCACTGGACACCACTGAAGAGAGCCTGACCACGTCCTCTTTGCACCTTCCCTTCAGGTGTTTATAGATATTGAGAAGATTCTCTTCCATTCTGCCCTGAACCTTTTCTTCTTCAGGCTAAACATTCTCAACTCTCTCAGCCTCTTCATGTAGGCCACATACACCAGCCCCTTAGTCATCTTTGTGGCCTTTGTGGGACTCGCTGCAGTATGTCCATGAATTGGACTCAGCATTCTAAATGTGCTTTTACCAGTGCTAGCAGAGTAGAGGGGAAGAATCACCTCCCTCAGCCTGCAGCCAATCTTTTGCCTATTGCAGCCCAGCATATGATTAGCTTTCTTTTCCACAAAGCCACATTGCTGGCTCATTTTCAACTTGGTGTCCCCCAAAACCTCCAGATTTTTTTCTGTGGAGCTGCTTTGCAGCTGAGTGGCCCCCAGAATATATTGGTAATGGGAGTTTTTCTACCTGAGGTGCAGGACTTTGCATTTTTTCTTGTTGAACTTCAAGAGGTTTACATCAGGTCATTTCTCCAAGGTCTCTTTGGATGGCAAGATAACCCTGTGATGTATCAGACACTCCTCCCATATTGGTGTCATCAGCAAACTTGATTACGTTACATTCTGCCCCGTCATTCAAATCATTTAGAAAAATGATAAAAGGGAGTGGACTCAGTATTGAGCCTTATGGCAGACAACTAGTTACTGACCCTGAACTAGATGTCATATGACTGATCACTACCCTGTGGGTGCAGCTGTTCAGCCGGTTTTAAATCCTGCTTGCTGTCTACTCATCCAACTCATACATCAACAGCTTGCCTATGAGGATCTAAAGGCAGACAGTGCCAAAGGCCTTACTGAACTCCACTACTCCTCCTCAGCTACCAGGCCAGTACCTTAATCATAGAATTTTATCATGTTGGTGAAGCATGACTTCCCCTTGGTGACTACTGATTCCATTCTTGTTATTCACATGCCTGAAAATGGTTTCCAAAATCAGTTGTTCCATCCTCTTCCCAGGGTTCAGGGTGAGGCTGACTGGACTGTGGTTCCCTGGATACTTCTTTTAAACCTGTTTGAAGAGAGAGGTGGCACTTGCCTTCCTCCAGTTCTCAGGTACCTCATCCAGTCACTGTGACTGTTCAAAGATTGTAAAGAGTGGCATCACAACAACGTCAGTGAGCTCCCTCAGTACTCATGGGTGCAGCCAATCAGGGCCCATGGGCTTATATGAGTCCAGTTTGCTTAAGTATTCCCTGACCCAATCCTCCTCTACCGCATATACATCTTAGTAGGATAAAATTATGGAATAGTGTGTGTTGGAAGGGAACTTTAAAGGCCATCTAGCCCAACCCACCTGCCAAAAGCAAGAACATCCTCAAATAGATCTTGTTGCTCAGAGCACTGTCCAGTCTGACCTTGAATGTTTCCAGGATGGGGGCTCAAAAACCTTTCTGGGCAATCTGTTCCAGTACTTCACGAGACTCATCATAAAATATGCCTTCCTTGTATCTCATATCTAAGTCTGTCCTCTTTTAGTCTAAAATCATTACTCCTTGTCCTATTGCTCCAGACGTCCCTTCTGGTCTCTTGTGGGAGATCTTGTTAGCAAAGTCTAACAGATGTCACAAAATGTCAAATCTGAAACTTGCAGTTTCTAAATGAAGTCAGTACTGCCATATTTTGACTTTAGCCTGTTTCTATTTATGACCTGAATGATGGTCATACCCAGGCTAGATATTCTTCCTAGTAGATGTTTATAGTCATTGGAGAGAAATGGTTATTTTTACTGAAGAGTTCTTTTAAACAACACAGCTGAAGTACTGAGTTTATAATTCAAGATAAGGGAAAATATATTAGTACAGAACAAGCTATGCCTCCTGGTGATAAGGAGAGCTTGTGTGGTAAGAGTTGTGGGACTTTAATGTATAAGCTCTAGATTGCCCCATGATGTACCTGAGCTACCCTATGTTCATACTTAGTATATTTAATCATTAAAATCTTGTGTGGTCAAAATTCCCTATCTAGTCACCTGCACAGATAGGATAATGGATCAGTTTGAGTCAGTGGAGGGCCTGAGACATAATCATGTCCACATTTCCATTTCCACAACTGTTCGACTAATTGCTACAGGAGCTTTTCAAATGGGAACTTCAGAGTGTTTAGGATATTTCCCTGGACAGGTCCTGATGTACATAGACTAACGTATATGCTTAAATGAGTTAATTAGCATTCTGAATGGTAAATCTGGCCATTGCAGAGACTTCTCAGGTTTGAAAAATTGACCTCCATAAAAAGATTAGCTCTTTTCAGAAACCAGAAGGTAAGAATCTTCTGGAGAAGTAGAAACAGTCCCTGAAGATATAGACATGAGTGTATCAATCTTGTAGGTAGTGAAGATAGTTAGAAGATATTTTGTATATGATTTTAAATAATATATAGCCACATATCATGCAAGTGCTGGACTGTTCTCAGGATCATTGACCAACTAGGTATCATAATTCAGCAAAATAGTGGTTTTGGGAGTCTCACCTGAGCCAGCTGAAGATGATGTTGTAAAGACCCTTGATATTTGACACCCAGGCAGTGACTAACCACCTAGTTTGAAAGATTTGATTCACTACACAAACACTGACAAGATTATGACAGGGCTGCAAGTTTTAAACACTGGTTAGATGAATCCCACTGCTCTAGTAGATACTATGGTCAGACACTCTCAAGATGACTACTTGAGGTCAGGATTTATGGCAGCAACAAGGCATTCATTTCATTGCTTAAAACACAGGAAACTGAATTGCCAGAAATTCTCTGAAGGATGTCTTCTCAAACATATAGCCATCAGTCTTGAGTATGACTGTTTGATATATATCTGGAAAGTCTAACTATTACTACAGAAATTACTGCAATATTACTTTTGCTTGGGAGATGCTAGGTGGCATGTTTATTAGAGATGAACTCTGAGTAATTGAGCTCAGTGATCATATGATCTTCTTTGAGTCCAATGTTTGCATTAGAAGATCACTGACAGAATACAAGGATTAAAAGCAATTTATTCAGAGCACTATATCACAAGAACTTTTACCTCAGTCACTCCAAACCTGATCGCCATCTCTTTCCTGCAGCTAAATCAAGTGATGAAAGTTTTAGAAGAATCTGAGTAAACATGCAAATTTCAGAGCACTCAGAATGGTTGACCTTTAAACAGAAAGGGGTTCTCAATTGTAGCAAAAGCAGAGTTAATGCCCTATATAATTCTGAATTATCATTAACAGTTAGAAAGGCAGTTGCAATATGTCAAGAATAGAGCAGCTCAATAAAGAAAATGTGCTTCTAAAAATTTTTAGTTTATACATCTTGAGAGCCCTTGGAGACTTACCTTCCACATTAAGATTTGACTCACAATGTATCTCTTATTTTAAAGAGACTGCAAGGAGAAATACTACAGAGGATATATTCTGTTTGTTATTTTTATGTACTATGAACTGCACATGTATTCAAGGGCTATGGGCCATTGCAATTGGCATAAGGATTTTCTTGAAATTTTCATCAATAGCTTGCTTCTCCCAGCAACTGATGATTTCATGTAGAGATTGTACAGGAGGAATTCAGTGGGAAAAAACAGCAAAGAAAAGTTTACTTCCCCCAAAAATGTAAAAACAATCTCAATCTTAAAGGCACGCTATTAGAGTAAAATCAAGTAATATGCAAATTGTTCTGATTATTCCATAAAGCTAATAAAAACATCTCAGACATTAAACCAACATCACAGTGAGACAATGGTTTATACCTTTGTTTAGAAACACCACTAATTATATGTTCAACAGCACAATAAAGGATGTAAACCTTGGATATGCATCTAAGTTTTTCTGCTTGTGCCTAGATAAACTATCATACATATAAAGAGCCTTTTACTGGTTACCTTCCACTTTATCTGCTCAAGTTTCTGATGAAAGCAGGATATTGTGTAGGAAAAGAAACAAGGGGTAGGATATATTTTGTTTTACTCTAGTATACCCCAGTACAGAATAATAACTTGGACAAAGAGCACAACCAATTGCAGGTATTAAGAAAAGCTGAGTTTACTGTAACAATGATAGGTGCACCACAAAAATTTAGTACTGATTCAGTATAATCTTAGTTAAGTGTCGTGCATTCTTATTCAATTAAGAAGACACTGTCATAGAACAGGATAAAAAAAAAATCTAGACTGATAACCAGGGAACTAGTTAAAGGCACACTCAGCACAGGGCTGCCTGAAGCTAAGCAACAGAGGAAAGTTGGAGAAAGGTCTGGGACACTGTTAAAGCTACTTTCAGAATCCTCCATGAGCAATGTTAAATGGTGCATGTTGCCCAAAACTTTCTCATAAAGATAGTAAATGAACTTCCAGGAAAATTAACAGAGTGAGGAAGTTTCCTTTGAAAACATAATATCTAGCAGCTGTGAGTGGACTGCCTTCTGTATTTTTATGAAAACTTAGAAAGTGAGAGAAAAAATAATCACCCTTCTCACCCTTTCTGTGTTAAACATCCCATATATTTAGGTGACCTGAGGTCCTCTCAGAGCTATACTACATATTATGTTTGAGGGTGTTACATGCCTTTATTTCTACATTTGTTCTACTCTGCTGTAACAAATTGTCTGTTTTTTCCAATCACTTTACTGTAAGTGGGTGCCATTCAGTGAGAAACAGTAATTCCTAGTATATTGATTCTCCTTTGAAGGGGATTTTCAAATGTAGTTGAAATGATTATTTCCCTTAGACAAAAAAGACCTTCACACCAAAAGGTCTGTCCCTTACTCCTTCAAGTGGTAGACATCAGTGTGTTTAAAAGCCATGTTCCGTTCTTGTGTTTCTCTTCTTTTCTATTACCCTGATTCTGTAATCCCTCTTTGCATATGAACATTAAGTTCTGGGATCCTTGCATGTAAGCATGCTCTCAGCTGATTAATTTGTGTAAAGAGGTAAATAGCAGCTAAATGGTTTTCACTGCAGGATTTGGTTACTTGCATTGATGGTCTTACATGAAAGACATCTTTCAGGAGATTTGATACTTTAAAGCCTTGAGGGATTTATGTCCCTCTCTTTCATTGATCCTAACTGAAGTTACATGCTTAATTAACACTGGGAATCTGAGCCTAAACCCTCAAGACTGTTGTGGCTTAATCTGTTCACCTCTCCTGGGTATTTTATGTTCCCTAATTTAAGCAACTGACTATTGTGAAGTTCGTGCATGTTTAAAGTTCCTGTTTTACCACTTAGGAGCATACAGATTATATTTGGAAAACTAACAGCTCCCCAAAAAACCATAAAAGTGGAGGTCTGCAATAGACCCTAGTCCTGCATAAAGAGAAAGACTTCATAAACACAGACTGTATGTATAAGTAGCTATTGAAGAAAAGAGCTATTGGTGTTTCTTAAGGAAGTCAATGAAATGCCCAACAATGATATCAAAGGATACAGAATTGGTGATTTTAAAGGTATGTGTATTTATTTAAAAATCTGAACTCAAATCAGCAATTTTGAAACTCTTTGGTATTTATTTCAAAAGATAAAATCATGATACTCATAACCAAACAAAAAAGTTACCAAAGAAAAAATAACCAGGGAAAATACATTTCTTTATTTCCTGAAAAAGTATGTTTAATTGCCAAACAGTTCAAATGGCAACTGTATTTTAAAGTTGCAAATAATACAATATGTATCCCCATCCCAGTGTTTATATTATGAAAGTATTTGGCTTAATCCTCAAGCTTCCACTCTACAATTTTTATAGTTCATTATTCCCAAATTAGATTGTGTGAATTAGAAAAATAAATAAATAAGAAAGATTATTTCTAGCTTGCATGTATTGTATAACTGAACTTGCTACATCATTTCTTCCTAGTCAAACTGTTCTTTTTACTCTTTCAGCTAGTGTGATTGTCTTTTACTCATTTCATTTTAGAGACTTCTGTGAACTAAATTTTCACTGCATCTGCAAAAGTCCCAGAGTAAATTAACTGTGAATCTTAGGCATATCTCTCAATTACATGCACCTGTGCTGGATCAATTAGCTTGCCTAATTCTTAGCAACACTAAATGGCCCACAAGTGTTCTCCATTAATTAAAATACTATCAGCCTTTTGTGAGTGCACTTCTAATGTATTCTATCTACAGCAGATTTGAGGGCATACTTTTTGGATGGACCTTAGGGTGTTAATTTGCCTTTTAAACTCATTGTCCCTTCCTGAAAACTAATGCTGGATTTTTTTTTTTTTCTTGTGAAACACTACTTTTGTTTTATTAGTTACGGTGAGGACTGGTTGCTGTTAAACTAAATCAAATCTTTTACTATGACATTTTTTATTTTAGATGAAAGGGTTTTGTTGATGCTGCTCTTTAATTTTGGTTGTAAAGCCAGATTGGACCTCTCTTTAATGGCTTTATTTGACGTCAGTCTATCCAGAAAATAATTTCCTTTCAGGGATGTAATGCATAGGCTACTGTAGAATGGTAATTCTTCTAGGTGTTAGAAAAGCATGTTTAAATCATACTTATGTGCTCATGACCTTTCTAATGCAATGATTTAAGAGAGTTTTGCAGATTAACTGCTTTATTCTACACTCCCTGAAATCTCTCTGCTTAAAAAGCACCCTGAGCACTCTCAATGATTTTGTTTAATGGTGCAATTCAACTTTTTTGCAGGGACCATTTTTAAAAAGCCATACTGTTAAGTATGGCTTTATAAATTATTTATAGAGAATTGCTAGGATGATGTCTTTCTTGGTGAGCTGCTGGTGCCACTAACACTGAATTATCCACAAAAATTAAGTCAACAAAACTTATTCCTTTCTTTTTCTCTTCCAGCATCAAATGTAAGTATAAATTCATGCCAGAAGCCATTTTAGAATTTTATACAGAAATAGTTTTCATTGCCTCACTGAGTATTTCAAAGAGGCAGGAAAATATTTCATTACTATCCTGCTTCTACTACTAATTAGCAATTTTAAAGCAGTCATTTGATCAGTATGAGCAAGTTTTTTGGTAGATATTTTTATAATATATTGTCAGCCTACAGTTAAGAAAAACTGAACAGAATTATGGAAATAACAACATAGTAACTACATTAATAAAGTCAACCTACATGTAAATAAATATTTACCAGAACAATAAACTGGCAACATAAACCTCCTTGCTCTATTTTAAATTACGTCCTTTAATTGTCCCTTTACAGACCTATTTTATGATCTTTCTCACAGACTTTAGTCCAATGTTTTATTGACATCAAGGAGAAATTGAGTGGGAGCATCTTGCGTAGTTTTTCTGAAATCCCTCCCTATCTGTTGCCATGACAACATAACCAGTCTTTCTGGAGAGAATATTTTCTCTATTCACAGAAAAATAATTTCACAGCTTTATTGTTGCAAATATTGGATTGAGGGAAGAAAAGAAACCCCAGGAAACAACCTGAAAAACAATGCATTCTAAGTGGACTTTCTGTCTCATCAGTGAACAAAAGAAGGAACCCTAGGATGTGAAGTACTTTCTATAATAATTTTGAGCTTCTGCATATATTGACATTTGTACAGGATGTTCTAACTACATGTACAAAGGATACAAAAGGTGGCACTCCCCATTTTTTACTTCTGAAAGAAAGTAGTTTTCATGCAGATTTTTTTTTTTTAATGAACCATAATTCTCAGAGTATACTTGTGTGTTGGAGACACAGTCTGAGAATGCTACTTAAGTCAAGTTTCTTAAGCCACTTAGCATATGCAAAGCCTTCCCGGACCTAGTTGCTAGCCATCTAACTTCTGTCAAAGTTACCCAGGGAACAGAAATTATGTAAAAGAGCATTTCTTTGCCTGGTCAAAGCATAGCTAGCACAAAACAATAGGATTATATTTCACTTAACATTACAAAGATGGCTGGGATTAAAAGCAAAAAGCAACACAAAAATTCTCAATTACTGTATCACAAAAAACATCATGGGTGTATATCAGGGAGTACAGAATACTTCTCAAGAATAGGAGTGCAGGTCCTACTTTTTTGTTGTTGTTGGATTTTTTTTTTAATTCTGAACCATTTTAGTGCAACTAAACCTTTACCTGAAAGTAGGAATAACTTGACATAAAGGGAATGAGATTTCAAAATCTACCAGTGAGTAGGACAAAAACTTATACATAGTCAACCTAATTTTTAGACGGTCTAATATTCCTCTCAAGCACGTGAATTGCAAATTTGCTATCACTTTTGTATCCTACACTGGCAAAGATTTGTATTCTTTCTTCACTGTCCCTTATACTTAAATTTTATAGCTGAATCAGAAGTAGAGAAGAAATGCACCATACCATTTCCCTTTACATAAGTCTCTAAGATCAGAAGTTTCCATATAGGTGATTAAGTCTCATAGGAAGACGACTAGCAACAAATTATGATAAAGTTTCAGGATTATACAGAAGGTAAAATTATATTCTTGAAATAAACAGAAGTATTATTATTTCCCTAACGCAAAACAGGCAAAAGATAAGCAGTAAAAAATTTCAGAGTCTAAAGAGGAATCTGCTTAATTATATGAATTGGTATCATCATTTTTCTTGACTGTGATAAAATCTATCTTCCTGCATCAAAATCTGCTCCAGTTTCTGTTCTGACTCTGACTATGAACCAGAGTGAATTTGATTTAATTTTAAAAAATGCATCCCAACAAACACAATTTTTGTCTTAAATAATTATTATGAAATCCCTTACTTAATGTGTTTCTTGAAAGTAAATTTGTAAAATACATTCTCAGTTCACAGAATGAACACTATCTGCAGAAGACCAGGAGAACAGATTTGACACAGCCAACATTTAGCAGGGAAATGATGACAAAATATTGGTTCCATAAATGCTCTGTAGAATTGTGCAACAATGTGAAACTGTATGTGGTCCTGTGTCTGCACCAAAAGCTTAAGAATTTAGTGTATTCTGAAATCTTAAATGAACTTGGAATAAACATCAAAATTTGTGCAGAAAATTTACCTGTGAATAGTACAAGACCTCTGAATAAATAATGAAAAGAAAAATGGAACTTCTCTTTATCTTACTTTAATGGTATTCTGCAACTTCTTTTATCACTTCAATATTATTCAGTACAAAGAGAAAACATGTTTAATTAAACTACCTAGAACAGTTTACATTATATCTTATTCCAGTATTATTCTACTCTAACTGAACTCTTACAGAAAAGTTAGAGTATAACAGCAAATCAAAAGGTAAGGGGCTATTTTTTAAATAATGGAATATAGTTCTATATATAATACAGTAATAATTTTTGTATCCAAATGATTTTTTTTACATTTGTCTATGTTAAATTTTTTAGCTTGTTTAGAGCACAACATAGCACCTATGACAGCAAAATAGCAAAGAAAATTAAGAAATCTTACTAGATTGAATAGTCAGTCAGGCTGCCATGGTATTTTTTAATAAGCCTGCAAATGTTTTACTCAGCTCTGTTTTCAGCACTTCAAAAGATATAGTTCTGCTCCGTTTTATAGAGGGTAGTTGTTCTATATATCCTTAGCATTTATTGTGGCTAAATGTGAAAGTATTAAACATAGTGATGCTGTTTGCTTATGTATTTGTACCCTTTTCCTCCACAGCGCAAAGAAGGTCATTATATTCAGCTTATCTCTGTTTTATTACTCTGACTGCTTCTTTGATGGGAGGAGGTATTTTGTGAAGGCTTCTACAGACTGTAAAACATGAACTTTTAATTTAAAATTTTCTGGTAGGATTTTTGACACTGAAAATGTTACTTAACATCTTGGCATCTTGCTCTGAAACAAGATTCCCCAACAACTGCACACAGCAGATTTGTGATGTCAGCCATTTCAAAGTCATGTACAATTCTCCTGAGATCACAAGGCATCTCACAAGGCATATACTGTCCCCAGAGCACAGTGCCCTGTAGTGAATCTATCACTAACAGTGATGCCACCTTTTCTTTCTCTTCAATTAATACTTTCTGGTCTTTATATCATGCAGAAATGTGTCATTTTACATATATGACCAGGTTACAGAATCACAGAATATGCTGAGTTGGAAGCAATCCATAAGGATTATCAAGTCCAGCCCTCAGCCCTGCACAGAGTCACGCCATGTGCCTGAGAGCATAATCTAAACACTTCTTGAACTCTGTCAGGCTTGGTGCTGTAATCACTTCCCTGGGGAGCCTGTTCCAGTGCCCAGCCACCATCTGGGTGAAGAGTCTCTTTCTAATATCCAATCTAAACTTTCCCTGACACAACTTCAGGCCATTCCCTCAGGTCCTGTCACTGATCACCACAGAGAAGAGATCAGTGCTTGCCTCTGCTCTTCCTCTCACAAGGAAGTTGTAACAGCAATTAGGTCTCACTCCAGTCTCTTCCAGGCTAAGCAGACCAAGTGTCCCCAGCTGTTCCTCATATGGCTTTCCCTCGAGGCCCTTCACTATCTTTGCCCTCCTTTGAATGCTGTCTAACAGCTTAAAATCTTTTTTATATTGTGGTGCCCAAAACTGCACACAATATTCAAGGTGAGGCTGCCCCAGTGCAGAGCAGAGCGGGACAATCCCCTCCCTCAACTGGCTGGCAATGATTTTCCTGATGCCCCCCAGGACACGGCTGGCCCTCCTGGCTGCCAGGGCACTGTTGACTCAGATTCAACTTGCTGTTGACCCTGGTCCCTTTTACTGGCACTGCTTTCCTGCATCTCATTCCCCAGTCTGTACGTACATCCAGGGTTGTCTATTCCAGGTGCAGAATCCACCACTTCCCCTTGTTGAACCTCATATGGTTGGTGATCTATTGAGGTTGTCATTAATACTGCTCATACTGTTCACTAATTAAAACAAAGAATCAGAAATAAACAAAAAAATCCAAACATAACATTAAACCAGCAATTTTGAGTGTAGTATTTGAGTATAAAGACAGTGAAAGTTACATTTAATTTCTTACCTTAGTATCTTAGTAAAAAACCAGACAAACAAAACAAAACAAAAAACAAAACAAAAACCAAAAAAAAAAAAAAAAAAAACAAAAAAAAAAGAAAAAAAAAACACAAAAAAAACCAAAAAAAACCCCAAAAAAACCCCAAACACAGCCATCCAACCAAGTTGTCTGTCAAGGAAAGTGAAGAATCCTCCTGAACTAGGAAGGGGGGGTCTCCCTCTCCTCGAGCCACCACAACCTTTGAAATTAAGAGAATTTAGACAGAAAAAAGTAGAAAAGAGGATAACAGTTCTTCCCTACAAATATACAGAACAAAAGGAAACAGAACAAGCAACAACCCCGTAACCAAAACGCTCAAACACGCAAGTCCCGCCTTGCGTTCGGTGCAGTGACAGCCACAAACAGCAGGGGGGGCTGTGGGGCTGCAGTTCCCCCGGTGCCCGGCGGGGGCGCCCGCGGCTGCTCCTGCCGGCAGAGGGGATTCGCCGCCCGGCACTGAGGGGGATGGTTCGGGAGCTGCGGGCGCAGCGCTCCACAAGCGGGTCTGGGGTCCCGGAGCGGAGGGGAACAGACAGCCACGGCGATGGGCAGGCAGGAAAGCAAACTGCTAACGAGGGCAGGAACGGAAGCTCCCGCACCGAAATGCTGACTCTGGCGATTGTCAAGGGAGACAACACAGGACGTGTGGGGTCAGGGGATAAACCAGAACCTCCCTAGAGCTGCCGTGAGCCCCAGCAAAGCAGCAGCTGGACACCAAAGTCCATGGGACCAGAGGGGAGGGAAAAACAGCCAAAAGAATGAGCGTGAGGCCTTCTCCCACACCACTCCCCAAGGCACGGAAAAGTGAAGTGCCCAGACAAAACAAAACTTTCCCCCACCAAATCCATACCTCCCCCTCCAACTAGTATATGATAGAAAATATAAATAAGGTGGATGAAAAATATAACAGACTGTTTTATCATTTCTTTAACTAAGAAATGTAAAGGGAGAACTTTATTGTTGTGCTCTGGAGAACTTGTAATTAATTTTGGCATGTTTAACTTAGTTCTTTTCTGTTTCTCCTTCTCCAGTAAGGTACTTTTTGATTAAGATTTTTCATTTGAGATCTCTGAGTAGTGAAATGCAGCTCACAAAATTGATATATTGTTTATTGACAACTGATAGAAATTGAACCTGGTTCACACTGTTGTCAAGCAAAGCATGGCTGAAAAGCTCTACTAGTAAAAATAAAATTCCTGAAGTCAATAAATTTGACAATCACTATGAAGATTATAGAAAAATGTCCATGGTAAGTAGGTGTCCATGGACATATTCCTCTTATTGACACTGGAATTTTCACATGATTTAATGTAATCTCTTAAACTGGAAGGGCCACTCACATACTTATTTTTTATGTTAATTGCACACAATCAAATACACTAGAAAATATTTTAATGCTCTTTAGTACATTGAGAAGGGAGAAGTCTTGCTTGAAACCCCAAATAGGTTCAAACCCAAACAAATGACTACTAGAGCAATAGTTAAGTCATTGCTAGACTGAAGCTATAACATTAGGTTCATTTAAGATAGTCTGATCATGTTATACATTTGATCACAGAGCAAAATGAAAAACTGCAGTACAGTTCCAGAAGACATAGCTTGTTTCATTTCAGACATAGGTAACAATAAATTAGGTGCAGATACTACCGTTTATTTAAATTAAATATGCGTTTGAAGTACAAAGCTGAGTTATCTATTAGAAAGAAAAGTTTGACTTGTTTGAATTTCAGTTAATACTGTTCTGTACTCACTATAGTTATTGATTTCTTGCTAAATAAACTCCTATAAATACACAAAGTCTTACTTTGGTCTTGTGGCAGAGTTAGAAAGAACTAATTCATGACTAATGTTCATAAAAATGGGGGAATATAAATCACCAATGCTGTAGAGTTATACATAGTTGCAATCTTGTGTGTTTGATCAGTTTCTATGAATATTTCCTTGTATCAGGTAATTAATGTAGTACCTTAGGGGGTTCTTACTGGTAACTGTTACATCTGAGACACCAGACTGCTTCAGCAGCCTATTGGGAGAGTAAAAGAACATTCTCTTGTCTTTTTTTATGGACTTGCTCGTATCACATGGTGAGAGGCTAAGAGATACAGAAACTCTTCTTTTTCATCATGTCAGGAGAGTTTATGACATGACCAAGTCCTGTTCAAGATTTTTCATTTGCCTTCTGAAAACATATTGGCATCAGCCAGTGACATTTGAGGAGCTTCTTTGGCAAAAATAAATAAACAAAAAACGTATTCTAACATGTTAGAGCTCAGAACTGCCTCAGATAAAAATAAATGTCTAGTTAAATATGTCATAAGGTCCACATACTTTTAGATATGCAATAAGATTTGTCTTGATCAAGGGAAAATGAGAAAATGGTAAAAAAACCCTGAAATAACAGAAAAATACTAATTATACATACAGAGATGAAGACAATATTATTCTACACAGCAGTGCTGAGTTTTTATTTATTTTTACCTGTAGTTTAATTTTTAATAACACCTTAAAGACAAAATTTGGATTAAAGTACTTCATTTGTAAAATTGTAAAAATACAATTTTTTCCTTGTCTTGACTTGCCTCATAATCTAGACAAAGTGAAATGAATGAGCAGCATATTTTCAAGCAAGATTTAATGTTTCTCTTCATTTTTCTCAAACAGACAGATGTTGTAAGAACATAATCCATTATGATTTGTTGTAGCAAAACTAGATGCTTAACTGATGGGATATTAAAGCAAAGATGACCATTATCTCTTAGGAAAGGAAATAGAAACCCTTTAGTGATTGAGCTGACAATCTTCACAGTCATTAATGACAGTGATAGGAACATTGTCACCATGGTATGTAGAAACGAGATGTCATATATTAGTATTAGCTAATGTCAAATTCCCATTCACCATACTAAAAATACAGCCTTTGTAGAGACTAAATTCACTTCACACAAGTATAAGATTCTATTTTTATGCAGTGTTTCATTTAAAGGGATAAACCTCTGTTAATAGTTTCTGATTCCCTTCTTTTCAGAAGTAGAAAGTGTAAACAATTTATAAGACTCAGCAGACCACAGCCACATAGACCTACAAACCCTCAGGGGCATACCTGGGAGAGCATTAGATCTGCTCTGGAAGGACAGCATGAAACAGATCTAAGGGAAGTGCTATGCAAGGAGAGAGGATGATGTGGTCCTCTCTGGGTAAACCTGTATGTGGGACAGTGCTAGGTTTTGTAATAAATGTCATAAACTCTTCTACATATCCACAACAGAGAGAAAATGGAGAAGGGAAAGCCCAAATGATGCCCTCACCTGACTCCACACAGGATCTTTATCATGAATGGTCCATTGGACCATCAAAGGTCCATCTCCACATGCTCAGAGAAGCTCAACAATGTGCAATGGCGGGCAGGATCCCATATTAAGGCTTCATAAAGAATGAACAAACACCTTGTCCAGACCCCTGCCAGAGCTGCCTCATTAGAACCATCAGCCCCGTTGTCCAGGTCTGAAACTCATCAAGTTGAGTCACTTGGAGCAACTCTTTCAGACTAAATGTGGACTGTCTAAGGGTGTGGGCCATGTTATGGGATTCAGGGGAAGAGCAGTTCATGATTGCAGAGAACTTATGAGGTATTTACACGAAGAACCAAAAGCAGGAAAAGGGAGCTTTTTAGGTCATTTGTGGAAGAGCAAGTGAGGGAAACAAAGAGTTGTGGGTGAAAAAAAGCCAGTTGAATGTAAGTACCTTACTGGTCAGTACACTTGTCTGGCTATTGGAACCTGGGAAACTAGCAACTGAGAGACTGGGAACAAAGGATAGCTACTGGGCAGACTCAGTGTCTGAACTCAGGAACTCAGTAGCTAAAGGAATCCAACTTGTATACAGCTTTTTTTTTCCTTTTTTTTTTTTTTTCCCCCACTGTTGTTTCTTCATCTGTCTCAGAAGAGGGGAGCAGGATGAGGTCATTTGTGCTGTCAGTGAATGTGGGATTGATGTGTGTGTTTATCTGTGATCTATGCCACCACCTGCGTCTATGTGTAAATATGTGTTGTATATGCGTCCTGTGTGTATGTACCTGCTGGGAATACATTTTCAGCCTCACTAGATATTAGAAATAAGAGCATGAAGTCACAGCAGCCTCATCCCTCTCTCAGGATGTTTGATCTGGCATGATATATGTAAATTTTCCTCCAACATAATGTACGTTAATGTACTTTTAAAAGATATTTTGAAGACTTATGGGTCTGCATAACCTGAAAATATTTTATCTACATGTTTTTATTAAATAGAAAACTTGTTTACTAAAATATACAGTATTTATAAATCTATAGCACCTTCTCAGTATCATGAAAAGAGCTCATGATCTAAATACTACAAATATTTTTTTCCTCTTTTCTGCAGGACTAGAACTGTATCCACTCCTGCAGATTTCCTCTGCATTTATTTTTATTCCAAAGGAAATCTCAGAAACTGTTTGGGGTCTTTTTTCCTATTTTCCTCACAGATATCGTTTTGTTTTCTTGTTTTTCAAGTAGTTTTGAAGATTTTTCTTAGGAACAGAGGCATAAAGAAGATGAACACTAAGTCAGAAGAGGTTTTGCAGTTCTATGAACAACCTCATTTCCTGTTCATAAAATTTTACAAGGTTTTAATATGCTCCTGAATTTACACCTGTGTCTTAGTTAAGAGAATTTTTTGGATCCTACAAATATTTTTCACACTCTAGATTTTTAATATCTATGTATCTGAACACCTAACATCAGCTTTAAATGTTCAGAGTAGGTTTGAAAAATATTATATATGTATACATTTTTTTTCCCTCACAGGTAAAAGTACAGAAAGGAACATCCAGAATCTTTGCTATACTAGGTAAAAATATGATTTATAGAAAATGTTCAATATTAATTCATAACAGGAAAGTTTTACTTGCAGATTGTTATTTAATAATGAGAAATTCATAAACCTGTAAAAATGTCCTAACCTTTTATTTAATGTTATTGAAAGAGAAAAATAAGGTGAAGTAACAAAATAAATAAATTTTTAAAAAGGTAATAATGAGTTAAATATTGAACTTGTCTCTTTAATTATGTTTTTGTTGTTGAAAGCTTGATTTTGTTAGGTTTTCTTTCTGTTTTTGAGTTTTGTTTTGGGGTTTTTTTAGGATTTAGAAACACTTTTTATCATATAACAGACACCACAATAGAACAAGCAAACTGAAAATGTAGTGTCAGCCAGGTTTGGTCCTAGATGTAGATCTCAATTTCCAAAGACTGCTTTTGAGAAGAATTAATGAAGTTAGACTGATAGATTTCTGCCATGCAGCTCTTCTTATTTTGTGATTTGAATGACTGCTGCTCCTGTCTTATGTGTTAGGACATCAACAATCCCTAAAACACAGCAAAAGGAGGATACATTAATTCATGCTATAGACTGCAGACAGTGTCATGAGCTGATCCTCTACTTTACTTGTACTAATATTGTCTTGAAATTTTTTCCCTTGATTTTAGTTTGAGTAATAGCAGTGAAGGACATCATTCCAAACCTCCCATATAGTTTATGGAAAGATTTGGTTGCCAAAATAGGCTTTAAAACAGTCAGCATTGTGATCCCTTAACTGTCCAAACTCATTCCTTTGAAATGACTGAGAACAAGGATGTGGTTTAAGTTACTGTCTATATAAAATGTCCCCTTTTTGTTTGTTTGTTTTGTTTTTCCTGAGGACAAGTAGATTGGGTTTGGGTTGTTTTTTGTTTGTTTGTTTGTTTGTTTTTTGGGGTTTTTTGTTTGTTTGTTTGGTTTTTTGGTTTTTTTTTTGTTTGTGTGTTTGGTTTTTTTATATAATATAAGCAACACAACACTAGAATGTTTTTTCAGGAAATGTGTTTACACTCTGCTTCTTTAAAAACCCCAGGAAGGGAGCTGAATATTTCTTCATTGTGTCCATAATAAAAAAACACAAACAAAACAAAACAAAAAACCAATCAAACAAATGTGTTTTGTTCTGGTTCATTTGCTTGTTTTCTTTTCTCTGTGTAGTGGCTAAAGAACTTATTCCAGATGTAGAATATACAGAGTAACTTATTTTCTTCACCTAAAATTATTTGCATTTTGTGATGAGTTCATCCCTGCTGGATGTCAGGTACCCACCAAAATTGCTCTATTACTACACCTACTCACCTAATTTGAGTCAAGGAGTTAGTGAATCCTTTTTAATAGTATGTATGTACACCCATGAACTGATCCTGATTGAATCAAGATCACTCCTGACTTTCTTTGCAGTTGGTGAGGAATCCATCTCTGCAAGCTGCACAGCACTCCTGGTGCATATATATCTCCATGTATGCCAATAACAGATATGCCTAATGTATGTGCATGGATAAGTGCATATACATATATAGTTATGCACTAATGTGTATGTTTGTGTATAGATAAATGTTAGCATAAGTTAATTGTATAATCTCCTCTGAGCTATATAATCATCTGTGCTAGTCTTTCTTTGTCTTTCCTTGTTTGTTCTTTAGTTTTTACTACCACTATTTTTAATGCTTCTTTTTCCAGGAAAAAAAATAAAAATCAGAGGATAAAACATAAAATTCACAGCATCTGTATTGAGGTGAAACAGTCTTACTGTTCAAAATAAAGGGACAGTAGTTCAGTATTTGTAAATATATCTCATTAAACAGTTACTCCTAAAATAAAATGAGCCTGCAATTCCTACATTACTTACAGCAGACAGGACAATCCAATTTTAATGGTAACTTTTTACAAGGTTCCTCTGAAAGTAATGATGAATTCCATCTAGCCCACATATATTAATATTTTCTGTACAAAGAATTTTACTTATGAGGATCAGCTGTGCCAATATTACAAAGTTCTTCAAATTTTCCCTCTCTGATTTTGTTAACCCAACATCAGACAAGACCATTTACCTCTCATTACATCCATTGTCCTCTGATATCAAGCAGTTCACTGAGCAGGATAATTTTTCACACACACATAGATCCTTCCATTAATTTAGTATCAGAATAATATTTGGCAGTGGATCTCAAGCCACTTGATAGTAAGGAAGAAATCTAGCTGGTAATCTACAGTCTTTCTGCCAGGTTCATGGCAAATAAATTTTTGGCTTAAAAGTCAAAAGGAAGATCCAATTCCGTAAGAGTCTTGAGCTTCATAGAATCTGAAGATCTTTAGATTTCTCTTGGGTGTACAAATGTGTCCTATGGATTAAATGAGAACCTTGCATCTATGATTAGGTCACTTGTTTTTACTGTTACATTAATGTGGAAGACATATCCCACACCTTTTCTGTTTCACACAGTTCTGAAATAAACACCTTCTTTAAGGACTCCTGTTTGTGAGAATAACTCCCAGTTTTTCTCCTGTTTCCCCTGTGGCTCCAAAGTTGCTGTTTGCAAGACCCAAAGACTTCTTAAATAACCTGAAATGTTATCTTTTATCATGTCTCAAGAATCTCTGCCTCATGAGAAATGTAGCTGTTGTCTACATGGTATTCATTTATTTCTTTCTGCTTCATTGTAATCCAGGATAGGATTTGCGTCTGAGTATTCATGGTTGCATTCCCTATATTGCACAGTTAGATTGTGCAATTCCCCATTTAAAATAAAACACTGCATGTCTCCAATCCTGATATGCTGTCTGCTTATTGCTGATCCGTTTCTTCTTAAACTGGCATGTTTCTTCACTAAAGATGCAAAGAAGAAAAATACATCCATACATTTTCCTGCTGAAATTTTGTCTCTTTGCAATCTTATTTTAACTTATTTTCCTTTTTTTTGGGCATAAAACAACTATTTATTGTTTGTGTTACATAAATGTCCTTTTAGTGTTTGGGGGTTTTTTTTGTTTGTTTTGTTGTTTTTTAATTGGCATTGTAAGTGTCCATATTGCTCTGTAATGAGACATTACATTTATTATGTCTATTCATTTAAAATCTGACCTTCTTCATTTAATTTCTCCCCCAGGGTTTTTCCCATATGCAAAGCTATTAAAGAAAAAAAGTAAAGGTAGATAACTTTGCCACTAAAAAGTCAACTCCAAGAAAATCTACTATTTACCTAAAATCCCTTAACATAAAAATCACACTAAAAAAATCAGCTTAATCTGTCCTGTTATCAGAAGTTTAAATCATATCTTGATAATATATTCTCTCAGAATTGTTTCATACACAAGTAAGAGAAAAGCTCCCTTAAAATGTAAACTGTTCTCATTAACTGGAAGGACATTTTTTTTTTTTCTTGCTCTTTTTTTTTTCTTTCTTTTTGTCTCAGTAATCACAAATGCTAATGTTGTGGAGGAAAATAAGTAACAGTTTACGCTATCTTTCATTTCTACAGCTAAGACTAGAAAGCAAAGCCACATGTCTTGAAATAGTTGATTTAGAATAAAATTGCACAGCTTAGTTCAGCCAATGGTTAAAATTTACTCCACACTTGATATAAACTTGCAGGTTGAAGAACGGTTTGAGGATTCAAGACTGCATCCTCTCAAAGTAATTGCACAGTATCACTAACTGCATTGGAAATAGATTTCAGGTGTGGGGGGTTTTGTGAAGAAGCTGGACTTGGAGTATTTAACATCAAGGAGATATGTAAGGAGTGACTATGTACATCATGAATTTTAAAATAAAAAATAACTTTTTTTTTTTTATCATTCAGTTCATAGCTACTTCAAATGTAGATAGGTGGCACAGAGCACCCACATGCATACATACATACATACCACCACTCACACAACAAATAAACTAAGTGTATACAAATTCATATAAGTATTTCTCCAAAAGCAGAGAAAAGAGTGAAACAGACAAAGTCAACATAGGAGGTCAATGAAGAGAGAAGGCTCAAATAGATGAAAAAATGGGCACACATCTGATCAAAACTACTGTTAAACACTTAAATCAAGGGAAAAATTCAAACTCAAGCTTTGTTGGAAATACCTTGTTGTAGTAGTCAATGCATCATTTAAAGTATGGAAATATTCTTGTCATAAATGGAATGTGGATGCTAATGCAGAAAATGAAACTTTTACTGTGATATGAATATTGTTACAGGTGGATTTTGTAT
>JAWWEU010000001.1:62437257-62448603 GCA_035583155.1 Acropternis orthonyx | reverse complement strand
TCCTAACCTGGGTCCCCTTTCATAGTAAAATGACCCTCTCCCTTGAAAAGCCCGGTAGCACCGGAAATAAACTCTCTCTTTTGCCTCCCTCTCTCCGTGAGTCGTGTGCTGCCATTCCTGGTCCCCTGGGAACCACGTGGAGGGGGGAAGGTCTGAGAGCGTGCCCCCTGGTAAGGATCGCAGCACCCGTGCCAGGGGCAAACCCCACCACCTGCTATACCTTGTCTAGATCAAACACATGGTATAATTGTTGTGTACAGCAGAACTAGGACCAATGTCTATGTCCAAGTGCATTTTTACACTCAAGCCTTTAATAACTGACACCTGCCTCATGAGATAAACTCCTGTCATTTTTGGCATATATCTATCTAAAATCATGGTAGAAAGGTTAATGAAGCATTTTTCAATGTGTTTTTACATGTTTTCAAATAAGTATATTAATTATCTTATTTCCATGGAGAATAATTATACACATCTCTGAAGCTCTTATCAGTGTAAATATTAGAGAGAGGGATTATATAAACAGATTACACTAACAAGATATCTTTGGACAATTTGAATAATTATTGTACATACTGCTGCTGGAAAACTGCCTACTTCTAGAGTTCTACACCTGCTACTTTAAACACACTTTTGGTTCTCAACTTTTAGAAAAAAACTACTTTATCACATATATGGAGGATCCAGACTTTACTCTGTGCTGCAGGATTTAAAGTATTTTCCTGTGAAAATTGCTAACTTTAAAAATGTATAATACAAATAATAGATTTTAGGATGCCTCTGCAAATTAACAGAGGCGAATAATAGTTAAATTTCCAAGCCTAAGAGAATAACCTTTTTCAGCTCAATGGGAAGTATTTAGTCTTAATTATACCTTTAACTTAACCCTTTATTATGCCAGAGAAGACATGTTTGTTGCTATCTATTCAAGATATCCATTGGCTTTGCAACTCATGAGAGTTGAATTTCAGTTTGAGACAGAAACTGTAAGTCAGTTCAGTTAAAAGTACTCTGGACTTCATAAGTAATACCTGTCAACCTATGTAGATTTTGCGGCTATCTTATTTTAGGTGATACTCAACTTTTATTTTAGGCATTTTTTTTATCTAGCCCCAGAAACTTGTATTGAGGTATTTGTGTAAATAGTCATACTTAAGTCTTGCATACATTCTGTGATGGTTTCTAAACAATGCAGTCAGATGAAGTATGAACATGATTCAGCTGATAAACCACAAGGCATTTAAACTAATTTTCTTAAAATTGGGTGTCTACTATCATTTTTTTATCAAATTCATGAATAAGACTGACAGATATGATACAAGTTACACAGAAGACATGCATCCTTTTTATTTGGCTGATGAGAGCAGCACTGACCAGCTCAAAGGGTACAAACAGGCTGTCTGTCAGCTGTTCAAGCAGCTGAATGGAGCTACAACATTGCCTGACCTGAACTGATCCTTCAGGGTAAACTGAATTTTCCCTTGACTGTGATGACTTGGGTTTATCTGCATATGCATATGTCCAGGTGGGCCTGGAGCTCAATACCATCTGAGGACTTTTCCAAGAAACATGCAAAACTGATACACATATGTATCAGTGTCAGGATAGACAACAACCACTGAGCTAGTCAACTGAGAATACCAAAACCAGTCTTTTCAAGAAGAGTGTGATCCGTGTTATTTTAAGATAAACATCTAAAATAGAGAATCATCTAATGCCAAGAGTAATTCTCTTATTTCTTGACACTAGTTGCCAGTGTAGTCTATATACTATGTTAACATTTAGCTTATATAACTTCTGGATTTCTATTTCACACTATTCCCATACTTGCCCGTCCTTGAATGTAGGTAGAGATCACATGGTAAGTCTGATTCAGCAGCAAAATGCTCCATTCTATTCAGCAGATATGTCCTATTTTATAAAATGTTAATTTTTTATGCTACAATGACAATAAAAATTATATTTATATTCAAAAGAGAAATAATTATTATATAAATATATGTGTTTATATTTTTTATATTTATACATGTACAAAATAATGTATATGCATGGATATGCATGCATGTATGCATACTTAGTTATTAGGAAAATGCAGATTTGTGAAACATTACTCTAAAAATATATTTTGTAAATAAAGGGATATTAGTGCTGGATGAGTTCTGCAGTGAGCACATGGAACTGTTCAAGCTATTTCATAGCCTCAGGCATTCATATGAATAGGTAGGAAAAAAAAAAAAAGAAGGATACTAAATTTAAGGAATAGTTTGTTTATTTTAGTGTTTCTGTTATTTTAAAAAGAAATATAAGTTACATAAATTCATCCCTTCATTCCCATCATCATCATCACATAATATTGTAAATAAGGTATCTCAATATCTGTAATTACTTTATTTGTTATAATTATTCAACTTCTCTTTATTGCACCCATTTCATAATCATAGAGCGGTTTGGGCTGGAAAGGACCTTAAAATTCGTCTAGTTTCAACATCCCTGCTATCATTAGGGAACCAGCTTACTCAGGTCCTATCCAGCCTGGTTTTGAACACTTCTGGTTTTTGAACACTTCTGGTTTTTGAACACTTGTGGTTTTGAACCACAGTCTCTCTGGGCAACCTGTTCCAGTGCTTAACCACCCACACAGTAAAAAATTTATTCCTAATATTTAATCTAAACCTACCCTCCTTCGTCTTAAGGTTGTTACCCCTTTTCCTATCACTACATGCCCTTGTGAAAAGTCCCTCTCCAGCCTTCTTGTAGGCCCATTCTAGGTACTGGAAGGCTGCTATAAGGTCTCCCTGAAGCCTTCTCTTCTCCAAGCTGAATAATATCAAATCTCCCAACCTGTCTTTACAGGAGACATGTTCCAGCCCTGTGATCAACTTAGTGGCTGTCCTCTGGACTACATCCAGCAGGTAAATGTCTTTGCTGTGTTGGGGACCCCAGACCTGGATGTAGCACTCCAGGTAAGGTCTCACAAGGGCAGAGTAGAGGGCAGAATCACCTCCCTCAACCTGCTGCCCACACTTCTTTTGAAGCAGCCCAGGATATGGTTGGCTTTCTGGGCTGCTACTGTGCATGTTGAGCTTTTAGTCCACAAACCCCCACTAAGGGCTAGTCTTGATCCATTCACTGTCCCCCCGGCATATGTGCTTGAGATTACCCTGACCCAGCTGCAGGACTTTGCACTCAGCCTTGTTGAACTTCATGAGGTTTGTGCAGACCCACCTCTCAAGCCTGACAAGGTCGCTCTGGATGGCATTCCTTTCCTCCAACATGTCAACACACAGCTTGGTGTCATCAGAATACTTTTTGAAGGTGCACTCAATCCCACTGTCCATAACACTGACAAAGATGATAAAAAGTGCCAGTCCCAATAACAACCCTTGAGGAACACCACACGTCACTGGTCTACACTTGGACCTTGAGCCACTGACTGCAACTCTTGAAATATTACCGTGTAAACAATTTTTTATCTACCAAGTAGTCCATTCATCCACGTTTCTTCAGTTTATAGACAAATACGTTGTGCAAGACTGTGTCAAATGTTTTGCACAAGTCCAGATAGATGATATATGTTGTCCTTCTCTTATTCAACATCACTGTAACCACACTGTAGAAGGCCACCAAATTTGTCAGGCACAATTTGCCTTTATTGAAACCATGTTGGTTGTTACAAATCACCTCACTATTTTCCATGTTACCATAGTTTCCAGGAGGCTCTGCTCTGTGATCTTGCCAGGCACTGAGATGAAACTCATTGACCTGTAGTTCCCTGGGGCTTCCTTATTTCCCTTTTGAAAAATGGGGTTTGTTTTCCCCTTTCTGGTAAGTGAGAGTTTCACTGGACTGCCATGCCCTTCTCAAATGCAATGGATTGTGGCCTAGCCATGTCCTCAACCAGTTCCTTTATGACCCATGGCTGTATCTCATGAGGTCCCATGGACTTGTGCACCTTTGGATTCCTTAGGTGTTCTCAAACCCAGTCTTCTCCTGCAGTGGGCCCTACATTTCAAGGGCCCATGAACCTTACTGGAAATTGAGCTGGTCCCTCAGGTTCTACTCCACAGATATTAGTTTGATTTAGGGTTCAGACAGGAGTTTTTGCAACTCATCAAGTTACTGTGTGTCATCAGAGTGAAAATAACAGGCAAATGTGCATACTCATAGACCTTATAAATTTCAGGCAATGTGTGCTAGTTTAAACATCTGTCACTGAGATATCAATTAATTTGTTTCATCTTGTGTTTACTGCAGGCTTAGATCTCTTGTGTAATCAGTTTTTGTTGCTCATTTACAGTAGCAGGTTAAACTAGTAGGTTTTGAAGGTTCCTGAATTAAGGGTTCTGAATCCTTAAATCCTTACATGCTAACAAATATTATTTAACACCTTTAACTTATTCCTTTACAGACATAGAATTCAATATTGCATATGATGACACATGTAGAGACATCCTTCTTATACAGCTCAAAGTTTTAGTTTTCACATGGAGGAAATGATTAGATACATAAGTATTTTATGGCTCATGAGAGAGCATTTCAAACTAGAACCATATTTGAATAGGTTATTACATTTAGAAAACATTATTTAGCATCCAGATAACTTTTATAAACTGAGGATGATGCTTGAAAAGGCATAAGTGTAAAGCATCCAATCTCTTGTTGGCTACAGATTGGGATAATGCCCAATGACAAGAATGTTCCACTCTGCAGCTATAAAACAGGCTTCCCTTTTGAAAGCTGGAAAGCTGGTTAGAGGATTAGTACCAAATTTTGAGTAATGTTTGATTTAGGACTATATATTTTTATATAGATATATATATAAGTAATCAAAATATGCCTTTAATTTGATGGGTTTGTTACCTGAAATATTTTTATATCAATCAGAAATGTTACACAGACAACCCTTGATGATATTTCTACTGTTACATTTCTCAGATAGAGGATTGTCTTTGGGAATAGGCAAAAGCCCAAAAAAGTCATGTGAAATGAAAAACAAAGTGAGAGAAAGGGAATTATTTCTCTCATACTCCTACATCTCCTTAATCCTCAAAATAAATATTTTATACCGAAACATAAGATGGGTATAAAAATACCAAATCAGAGAATGTAGGAGACCATTACAGAAATGGATGAACATGCCCAAAAGTTGATTCTAGTAAGGACAATTTAAATTGCATCCTTTTGGAAACTGCAGGTCTTTAGGTTGCATGAGTAAATTCTGTGGTTTGAAATTAATCTCCTGTATTTCCCAAACTTTTGTATCCATGAAAAATGTACAGTAAAATAAAAATTTCACTTGTAGCAATATTGGTGAGTTACATTTTTCTATTTTTTTAAGTACAAATATTAAATATTAAAACTAAATTCTGCTTAGCCCATTCTCCATATTTCAGTAAGTTAATCTCTTTTCTTTCCCACATCAGCAATGCTAGTCGAATGAGGATGAGCTGTTTTGGGGTCTGAGTTACCACAGTAATGGTTTCCTTAAGAAAATACTATTATTTTCCACTGGGTTGGTTTGGACTCAGTTCAAGTGAAAGAGCCTAGAAGTGAAAGATTCGTACCCCTTTATTCATTCTTTCAAATTAGTTTGTATTTGCTATTCACTTTAAGACCAGAGTAACTATGACAGACTAATGGAGGATTATGTCACATTCACTGTATGATACATGAAATAATTTAGATTATGTCATCTAAAACTAAAGTGGAAAGAGACAATGGTTAAAGGAAATGGCAATATCTAGTACACAGGAAAGAAGCAAATACTTCTGTGTTCAGTTTCACTTTTTGATAGCTATTGTAGTACTGGCTAGTTCACTGTCTTCCAAAGCTATAAACTCAGTTTACCTAGCATCTCAGGTAAGAGAAACTCCTCCCATTGCTAGTTATAAAAGCATTAGAAGATGGAAGTAGCACTTTGTCACAAGCCGCATGCAACACAAGACCCATGGACCAAAACCGTCATGGATCTAGTAAGCAAAACTAAAATTAAATTTAATGACCAAAAAAAAGATACCTAATCCTTCAGTGTATCATACTGACTATGACACAATGAGCAGCTCTTTTTATTTCTTTCTTCAACTACCCCAACTACTCTGTCTGTCCAGTCTATTTAAACTGATGGGATCTGAGCTATATTTTCCTCTGTGGTAGTATAGTGGGTGATTTAGGCTAATCTTGGTGAAGGCTCTAGAAAGACCTATAGAACAAATACAAGTGAGCATGTAATGGAGGGAAAGTAGGTAATAGCATTAAAAATCCTTTTGTTCACTTTTGGTTCAGGTCCTGTCCTTTAGCCGTTCTACATGTATTCAAGGTTTGTATTAATCTTTGCATACTTCAGTACAAATGATTAGCAGTATTATTCCCAAAACCATAAACTATTGTTCCTATCAGAGTAGGTTACAGACTCTCTTCACTTTTCTTCATAATAGAAGTATTTACTTCTGAATAATTCATATATCATATTAGGATCCAAGCTAAAAAACAATGCTTACAAGCTGACACTTAAAGGCATACTAAAGATATGTTAAGCAAAGAAAATAAAAAATAAACAGAACACTTCCCACATAGCCTGAAGCAATTAATTTCTTATTTTCCCCTACCACTCCCAATGGAAATCTTTAACATTAATCCTGTCAAGATGGAACTTAAACACAGAAATTGGTTCACGAAGCTGCCAGAATATTGAATTAAACTAAAATACATGGTTCTATAGACATAAATCTAATAGAACAAGGTTATGAAACAAAACAACAACAACAAGTGGTTCCAGTTCATTTCACACTATTAGGTAGGTCAGTGATTTGTGTCCACAGAGTCACCGCTAACTTATCTCTTCCCAACTCAAAGGAAGATGTGTTAATTGCAAAGTGAACAGTACATGATGTTTTACCATTCACTAAGAATTCTCTGACATGAATTTCACCTCTGACTCAGATTAGTGCAGCTTGAGCTGAAATGTCTGAAATTAACTGAACCACAGAGAATCACAATAATAGACTTTTAGTAGCTAACCATAAAATAAATGCATTTCACTATCAGTATACATGTAGTATATACATTTAATTTTAAAAAACATATATGGGTTATGGCTTAGAAGTCACATTAATATTTGTGCAACCTCTTCAGTAGGACAGGCTACACACAATTGTCATTAAATCAGTAGGTGGCCCCATAGCTGTTGTGCAGAAGCAGTAATTGCCACACAGTGGTACCATCTCCCTTGGCCATCCTTCCATTGATTAAATGGAGCCTGGGTTGACTACACTCATTTTGCATTTTTCAGGTAGAATAAACAGAACTGTAGCAGTCAGTCAGTGAATTCAAACACTCTTTTGCAGGCTGCATCAGAGCAAGCAAAGCTGCATTTGTCTGGTTGTCAGTGAATGAATGCAGTGAAGACCACTGCATGATATAAATTATTTCTGGATTAAAAATAAACAATCAATGAACAAAATACAAAGTTGTAAGTTATTGGTAGGCCTACCTTGATTGATTAACACCCCATCCTCCACATCTAAGAGTTCCTCCTATTTAATGAGTGCAATGATGAGCTGTATGTTTAGAAATTAACTTTTCAAATAGTCAAAGTGAAGATGTTAGTCTTGGCAGTCTTCACCTTCTGAGAAAAGCCTAGAGACACTGAAAATTGTTGAAGGATCTCATTTTGGTACTGTTTCATAGCTTTTGGTAAATGCAAATTCTTGTGATACAAAGGAGCACAAGAAATATGAACATAAGTAAGTGTAAAGAAACTTTCTTGTATCACTTATATCCATGTATCAGAGTAGAAGTGATCAGGGTATGTTCTGAGATGCTATGTCTTAAGCAACTTTGTTGAATGTAAATTAGACAGTCAGTGACATACTGAAAGATGAGGGACAGGAAAATGTTTATTTAGTTACCATTCCAACCAAAACTGTTGACCTATACTTTCATGCCGGATGTGCTTTACCTAGTGAGGTAAAGGTGTGACTTCCTTCACAAGTCATTGTATGATTTCCTCATAACAGACACCAGTTATGAGAAGATGAATCATAATCACATGGTCACATGTTGAAAACGTGCAGATGTTAAACCCTGGCAGCAATCAATTTAGTAAGATGAGCCTGAAGAAGTGAGTCAAAAAGGGATGCTAACAGGAATAAATAAGATAGCGGTGGAACTGATTGGCCTGTAACATGGAAAATCAGTTTAAAATCAGTGTGTAGTCACTGTTAAATGTTATTTCTCTGATTTCTAAACAAGTACATAATCACAAGCACTTAGCATAACTTTCCACTTCTGTATGTATTTGGATATAAATAAATGATTAGATTGTTCTGAACCATTTTGGGAAGGAAAAAACCTACACAAAAATAGATAAAATATGTAGACTACCCCAGTTTCTGTACCAATAAACCTCACTATTTTAAGCATACTTTAGTTCAAATATTCTCAAAATTTAAAAGGAGAAAATGATATGTCATTTATTCTCATGTTAATTCTTACCATGCATGGGTAAGGATGACATCAATGTTTATATTAATGCAACACAGTTATCATCCTTTCCTTCATAGATTATAACTAATAATCATGAGAACTTGCATCAGTAATACAGTAATACTTTTGCATTCTTGGAGGTCCCTATGTCATAACAAGTCTATTCCTGTAGATTTTGTCAAAAGGAAGCAAGAGGGTTTTTATTGGTAGAAAGCTGTAGTGGAAATAAATTAATTTTAAAATAAAAAAAAATCATTCATAAGCAGGATGTCATCAAATTTTGGTGCAACAGACAAAATTTTGGAAATGCAATATTCTTGAAACACTGGGTAATTTTAATTGTAACAGAAAATCCACGTTGGAAACATTTTCCTCAATTTATTTCACTATGAACATGAAGGCCTTCATAACTGTTGAGTCTTCCTTAAGAATTAACTCCTAATAAAAGGAGACAAAACTGAGCCTTGCAGATTTCTTCCTTTGCAAGAGTAGGAAACTACTGGCTGATTTCAAGCACTGTGTAACCCTGCTGCCTGAACACTCGTAATATACTTCTGAATTCTACAAATTGTCGTACTGCTGTCAGGGAATTAGAAGCCTATTAGTACTAAAATTATTTTACAGCACTTTGTTTAAGAGACTTCCTTGAAGCCACTTCTTCAATGAGATAGAATCATGGCATCACTGAATCATTTTAAAGTTTATAAATGCCTGCAAGATCACCAAGTCAAACAATTAATCTAATACTCTTGTTTCACCACTAAACAATGTCCCTAAGTGCCACAACTACACAGCTTTTAGACTCTTCCAGGGATGGGGACACAACCACTTCCCTGGGCAGTCTTTTCCATGCTTCATCACTCTTTATGTGAGGAAATTTTTCCTAATATCCAGTCTAAACTTCCTCTGGTGGAATTTGAGGACATTTTCTCTCATTGTATCGCTTGTTACCTGGGAGAAGAGACTGACATCCACCCCACTACAACCTCTTTTCATCTAGTTGAAGAAAGCAATAAGGTCCCCACTCAGCCCACTTTTCTTCAGGCTAAACAACTCCAGCTCCTTCAGCCACTCATCATAAGACTTGTGCTCCAGACCCTTCACCAGCTCTGTTGGTGAACAGTTTCTCTGGACATGCTTCAACACCTCAGTGTCTTTCTTGGGCTGAGATGCCCCAAACTGAACAGAGTATTCAAGGTGTGGCCTCACCACTGCTGAATTGGTGGATTTGCTGTATACATGGGAACGAAAACTGTGCTAGTCCTGCTGGCCACACTATTTCTGATATAAAATATTCAAGGTCTGCACTAAACGTCAACTACAGTGCTGCAATATGTTCCTGAATTTCACTGGAACATGTATAATGTCAGATCCCACTGCATTGACATTTACAGTCCATTATCTGCCCTCAGTTCTTCATAAGACAATTCAAGAAACTCAGACAATCTTTCTTAGCTGATTTTCAGGGATTCCTGATGGTGTGAGTGCATCTTCCTTTTTCAGAGATCCTAGCATTTTGTAGGAAAACTTTAGGAAAAAGTACTTCTTTGGGAAAAGCTTCATCAGATGGTAATGTTAATACTTTCAACAATAAGTACAAAGCAGTCTTGGAAACGTCACAATGGATTGACAATGAGAGGACAAGGCAGAAAGAAATGATGGAATGTGTTTTTATGATGGTCATCTCAGAAGAATTTTTTTAAATATCCTTTCTGTTAACACTTTTAGCTCTAGAAGAACAGACTAATGCCAAAATACTGCTTGGCACTTCTGAATTTTTAAAAATACTACTGATGTTATCTTTCAGGTCCTTAACAGTAATTTGTATGTTTAGTCTTGCCTGATGATGCTAGTGGGGTGAATTCCCATTTTTCTTACGAGTTTATGAACTGTGATACTTGTCCTAAATGTGACACAGAGTTCACATTAATTATCACAATATTGTTTCTATTGTATACTGTTTTACCCATTCAGTAGCTAAATCAAAAGTCAAATATGATGCTGAGTTCTTTTTTGAAGTCCAAAGGAGACTGACAGTCATATAATTCTCTCTGTCAGGATGTCACAGAAATTGCAAAACTAAAAATACAGCTCATCAATAAAAGTATCAACATAATCATCAGTTTGCCATTCTTACCCATGAACCTGAAATATCTGAACAAAAACAGCATCGTTGAAAAAAATATTACTCTATCAAGACCATGGTTTCAACATATGCCTTGGTTTAACAAAGCCATTATTATGAATAACTATATGATGATGAAGATATTAGTTCACAATAACATCTGCTTTTGTCTGTCCTATTTGCTTAATAGTAATCTTTTCAATAAAAAACATAGGTTATAGTTCTGGTTTTTTTCGTCTCCTTGGTTGGTATCAGCATTGTTGTCTGAAGTTACAGGTGATCACATTAATTCACATTTGCAGAGTAATGTTTGTCTGTGCTAACATTCACAGATTCCTTCCCCAGTAAGCACAATTCCTCTGTTTTCAGAAGGATATTCTCTCATCAATGGGAATATGACATTGTGGAATTTGTAAAGTATATGCAGAATAAATGCATGACATAAGAGCATTGGGCTGCAAATGAAAAAAGTGTATTTACTAGTGGCAAGTTATAGCGGTGATTGGATTCCCCCTGGCACGGGCTCTGCATTCATTACCAGGGGGGCACGCTCTCTGCGCTTCCCCCCCCACCCCTCCCCCCCTCCCCGTGGTTCCCAGGGGACCGGGAGCCGCAGCACAGGACTCAGGGAGAGAGGGGAGGCAAAGAGGTTTATTTCCAGTGCTACAGGCTTTTTCAAGGGAAGGGTCATTTTACTATGAAAGGGGACCCAGGTTAGAACCAATGGGGTAAGGTTT
>JAWWEU010000001.1:62393702-62437157 GCA_035583155.1 Acropternis orthonyx | reverse complement strand
ATTTTCTGCATTAGCATCAATATTCCATTTATGACAAGAATCTTTCCATACTTTAAAGTGTATGTCGACCACTACAGCAAGTTACAGAGAAAGCAGGCTTTCCTGAATCTCTCTATGTTGTCTACTTGACGTGATAGCATTTCTTTCTGTATGAACAAAGAACATTCTGGACATAGTAACATCTTAGTTCAGCGTTCTTAGAACATCTTAAATCAGCATCTTAAAATAATGCCATGGCACATCCTTGTTCAGAACAGATCCAAAACCGAGTATCTCAATACATATCTAACAATAAATTATATTAAGTCACCCCCATGTCCTACTTATGAAACTCAAAAAACCAGAATTGTTTAATCTCTAATTAATTTGTTCTGTTTATAAATATATAATATTGTGTATACTGTCTCATAACAGCACAAAAATATTTAGCAGCTAATGTTGTGTCTCTCTGTTCAACTTCACTAATGATAAACTCCACATTTTTTACATTGCATCAGAAGGCAGGCCACTTAATCCTGATTTATTTATCCTTTTATGTATTTGATACAGTTGTAAAATCAATAGATTAAACTACTTATTTTCTGATATTACAAAGAGAAACTAAATCTAAATAACACATTACTGCTATATGCAATGTATGAATGTAAAGATAGACGGACATTTGACTTGACAAAGTAATTTATTAGACTTGTTTTAACTTAAAAGTCTGTCTGTTGGGATATGGTACATGATCAGTTGCCCTCTATTTATTTTTTTTTGTGTCCCCATAAATTAAGTGTACTAATTTATGCTGCAAAATGAAAGATTAAGGTAAAAGCTTTAGTTCTGACCTAATATATCCTTCTTATTTGCATGAATTTAATATATAATTCCCTGTTCTGTAAAGACTCTTGAACATGTTTCAGTTTCTTCACTTCAATAATCTTTAATGCAGCATAGAAGTAAACATATAAATAAATCTCATTTAAGAATGGGATCCTGAGAAAATACTAAAGAGACATCCTCCATATACAGTAAGTGCTGTTCTTGTATTTCCTTGGTTATTAAAGAGAGTCTATTGAGCATAATGGGATTTAAAAACCAACAAGCTTACTAAACTTTCTGGAAAAGTCTCAACTGCCCTCAGTAAATTCTAAATAAGACTGTTTACACATTGATAACTCATTTTCCCTGTAATCCAACAACAGGCACAATTTTAACATTTATTTCAGTAGTAGGAGGAATATTTGTTCAGATTTCAAATCTTTTAAACTCAGTTGCAAAACCCCCTAATTAAGGTTGGGTAGATCACTATTGACCCTAAAGTGCTTAAAAGCTGTAATTGCCACACACTTTTAGTCTTAGCATAAAAATAAATGATACATTGGAAAAAAAAATAATTTTTTGTCTTTTTGAGGTTGACCGAATCTAAACCAATGCAAGTTGTGTCTTTCTGTTATGGAAAGTCATCTGTATGTTGTCCAGAGAGACTGGACCTTGGCAGTACTTGGTGTCAGACTTCAAAATCCCTATATTTTTTTGTCCAAGTCAAAGTTGGTATTTGTGCCAGTGGTTTAATATCTCTGACACAGTCTCATATAAGGTTTGTCAGATTCTGATTTATCTCAGTGTTTGGTCTCCAGCATTTACTTTGGTTCAAATAACTGCTGTATTAGCTTTCAGCAGGAATCCCATTGCTGAACTGTTACGTTTTTGTACTGTGATCTCTGAGTGTTATATTATGCACCACTTGGGTTTGTGATTGGACTGAGACTAAAATCTTTATGCAGCCCCTTATCTGTGATTCTTATTTATCAAACTAAGAATCAAAATTGCCAAGAGTTTCTTTAGCTGAAATCAGAGCCTTATTTCACTTCTGCTTTAAATCTGCTGTAGCACATGGCTTACTTGATTTTCTTTGTATGTTTGAGGCTGCACAGAGCTCCTGCTGAGATTCTGATATGAGTGCAAAGCAAAGTCGGCTCCTAAAAGAAATTAACAGCCCTCTTATTGCTAATTAAAAGCTCTTTGCTTTCTCTCCACATGGCCAGTGCAGCTGCTTCACATCCTCTCAATGTTTCGAAAACACATAAATTCAAAGACAATATTGTGAACAGCACCTGGCAGTTGCTGCACCTGCCGTGATGAGACTATATTTCATTCTGTCAGCAAATTAAAATTCTCCAGAGCTGAAAGGGATGCTTTTTTTCTCATTCAACCTCTTCCATTGTCCCCAGTGGTAAAGAGACAGTAGTTTTGCTTCCATTTTTGATACTAAATATATCATATTGTTGTTTGCTTCAGTGGTGCAGACACCTGCCTCCTGCTGTAAATGTTGTGTTCCACTTCTGAAAGATTTCCCCAGGGCTCCACATTCAAGTATTGGCTTGTAACTATGGCTTAATACCATGTCAAAATCTCTTAAGGAAGATACAGCTTGTCAAGTCATCTCAGGATTGAACTTCCATCTAGTGAAATTCTGAAAATGTCCTTTGGGTGTTTGAAGCATAACAAGACAAATAAAAGGCTAGCAAGTCATTTGTAAAGATAATAGCTAACAGCATGCATTTTCCCTTTCCCTCCTGCCTTTCCATTAATGTGGGTAAAGGGAGAAGAGCAGACAGCAGGTCAGTGATCTTTGTTATTTATATTCAGGTCAAAGAAAGCTCCAAACTTTTGTGTTTGGGGCATGGCAGCAAAATGGAAGCGAAGAGAAAGAAAACCTCAATCAAACTGCGATAGATCCAAGCTCTGACATCTTGATTTCAGAGCTTATTTTCAGGGGGGAAAAAAAGGGCAAATTGCATGTAGGAAGGTTTTCAATATAAAGAATTTAATGGACAGCAATAGAATTGGGCCCAATAGATCCTTGTGATATTAGGCACTTCTTCATTTGCTACAATATAAGAGTACTATATTTTTTTAATAAATCCACAAGGATTGTATTAAAAGTGGGACTACAACAGAAATTATTATACTACATTTTAGTATGCAATAGGAGAGTTTTACAGCAACTTTTATTAGGAAGTACATGGGAAAGGTATTCACGAAAGGTACTCACAAAAGGTATGTGTGTGTGTCCCCTCCCTTTTGTTTTTATTTTTTTTATTTTTTTCAGATTGGGGAAATTATCCTCTATATAAATATTAACCTATTCCCAAATTTTTATATACTTCACAAATTTATATTAATATTCCCCAACAAAGGGAAAAGACTGGAAACCTTCACCAAATCCCAGTACTTTGCATTGAAATTTTATAGGGACAAGTAAAAAAGAGAAAAGTATTTATTTCAGTGTTCTTTTTCACCCTAATAATATCTCTTGGATAAAATAAAAATAAAAACATACTACTCAATAGCAGCAAAAGCACTTCAAGACATTACTGTTCCTTTCCTTTCCCAAATGTCTAGAGTTCTCACAGCAGAGCCAAACATGTAAGTATTTGGGATTGAAGGAGCATGGACATGCTTGGCATGAATGCAAAATCTGACAATTTAACACTTCATGGCACACTCTTTATGGGAAAGGATAAAGAGAGCTCACAGTTCCCACTCAGCAAAGAACACAACACATACAAAAGGAAATGCTAACATTTGACTGATGAGCTGTTGCAGATAGAAGAGAAATAACATTTGGCCTGTTGAAATCCTGAAAAAAAAAAATAAATTAATATCTCTTTTTCATATATAGTTTCTAAGACTAACAGAACATCATTAACAGGTCTAAGTTATTTTTCTTAAAGTTGATCAGATCTATGTGAATTCATAGTAACATCATCTGGAAGAAAGATATGAGAACTGAATATTTGATTGATTACTTCACAAGGTTAGTTTGTGGACTTCTACCCTAAGACATACAACTTTTGAAATCCCTAGGAAAGAAAATGAAAGGTGTATATGTTACCTCATACCCAACAAAACCTTCACAATTTTATAGCTGTAGGTAAAGTAGAAAAATAATTCAGTTTCTATTGTTACAGTATTGAGCTTGTTTTGAAACTTAGAGCAAAAAAAAAACCACGATAAAGAGAAACCAGTCAGAGGAACTTCTAAATCAATGCAAAATATAATTAATACTTTGTTACGCTATCATATCTGCAGATTCAGCAAACACAAATACTTTATATATCTACTTAGATTTTTTTTTTTAATTTTATTATTGTTTCAAAAAATGCTGGAATGCTTTTACTTGGAATAAAGTAATCTTTATTTACCTCCTAATTCTAACTATTTCATGTTGTCACTTAGATGTTATTTACAAATACATAATTTATTTTAATATTTATTTTGGTGTTATATTTAATAGCAAATGAAAGTGTTTAAAATTTAAACATTCATTTAACTGTAAAACTCTTAATTTTAAATCCACTTAATCTAGTCAAGTCTTTGACAGTTTTTGATTCTCTGTCAAACTTTGTGATAGCTGATAGGCTTTCTTCACAAAAGAAGTCACCTTGTAGTGAATACTGTTCATGGACAATAACACCTTAATTCACAGTTTCTAATTCCTTTCCCATTCCTGTTCTGGTTCATTTTTCGTGGAGTGTAAATATTTTTACTTTCCTACACTCCTGTATGAATACTGTAACAACTTCAAGTTACAATGTGAATATTGTTTAAATACAGAAAAATTTCTTGTGTGTCAAATGAAATCATAGCAGAAAATTAAATTTTCAAGTTCAAAAAACCTATTATTTTCAGTAGGTGTGATGTCTTATGAATAAGGAGTGTTTGCATGACCTCCCTCAGTCACATCATCAGCCACAGAAGGAGTAGCACCTGAGATTCCTAGGTCCCATTGGTAAACTCCAAGTTTCCATTGATATTTTCCCTTTTTTTGCCATTAAAATTCATATATAAGTGATATGAAAGGTGCTGAGGTAAAAGGTTGTCACTTAAAAATTACTGATATTAAATAATGGAATGACAAATTAGATTTTATAAAGAATTAAGTGAGGTAAATAGCACTTGACAATCAATGTGAGTTTATCAAACAGCTTCTGTTTACTTTGATATTTAAAGTTAATATAGATAGCATCACTCATGTAGTACACCTACTTTTTTTGTAAGGCATTTAACTTGATAAAACACAGTAATTTAATGAATAAATTTGAATAATAAGACTTCACATAATATAAATTAAATATATTAAATAACAGACATCAAACAAGTCTCAGGGGGTCATTCCAAATCAGATATCATTATTAAATTATTTAAAACATCTATTGATGTCATGTCATAGTCAATTGTTGCCTTGCAATATGCCATTGATTATTTGCAAGAAAACAACAAATTATTAATGACAAAGTCAACAATAAGTAAAAAGCCACTTGTAGGAAAATACCTGGATTGCATAGTAGACTGGGAAGACATTGCAATAACCATTTTACAACTATGAAATAAAGTGACAAAGATTAAGACACTTTCTGTGAGACATATCTGTCTATGGGGAATCTGAGATTCTGGAAAGGCCAGGTTGATCACAGCAATAATGGTTAAAAGAGAGACTTTCACTATGTTCCAGTGGCCAATAGAACAAACATGAATCTTGACATAACATTCTTAGATACTGACTTTACATCAACAAAGTTGATGTCCACCATTCAAGATGAGAGATCTGAAGAGAAGTGCAAATTTGCATGAAGAAGTTGCAAATAAGGTGATTACAATGTTTAAACCACTGTCAGAAAGAGAAGCAGAGATGGACTTTGGGACTGACAAAGATTTGATGTAATGCAATTCCTGGAAGATAAAGATGAATAAATTAGACAAAAAGCCCTTGTTTTTAAGAACTGAGATGTTTACTTGCTGGAAAAATTAAAAACTTCTCTGGTAGATTGAACACTTATGATAGACAACAAAACTACATAAAGTCTTGATGTAAAACAACATTATATTTCAGACCAGAATCAAGTCAAAGGGGTACTGTGGTTTATATTATGGAAGCACAATTAAAATATCTTAATAATCTATTCAGTGAATTAATATTTTGAACTCAGTATGCATCAAAGAGACACAGAACCTCAGATTTCACTAATGATGTTGAGTTTGTGAATATTTGGCACTCAGGCTAAAACATTTTAACATGATTTAAAACCTAGCAAGTGCAATGCAGGTACCCATAAAGAATTAATGGATCTTTAAGATGTTTCATTTTATAGGTTCCTGACCAGTTACTTTTGAAAATCTTGTTCTAATGAAAAGACATGTGAAGGAAAACATTAGTTTCCATGCTTGGTGACTGTCATAACAAAACAGGCTAATTATCATATTTGCACTGAATTTGGTGGAACTGCAGAGTAAATAGATTTTTATTTTGCATGGCTTATTTTGATCCTTGTGGATTTCTTTCTGATGGAAAAGTAAACCAAATTTGTTTTGTCCATTAACAAACATACTTTGAATATTTTTAATGTAATAGATTTCTCTTCCCTCTAGGCATTGGGCCAGGATTTATAAATATTCTTTCAGGCAGCTGGGAAAATTATCTTTTTTTTCCTTTTCCCCTTTCAGTGGTCTAATTTTCTTTCAAAATCAAGACTATGCAAAAGCTTTCTGTCTTGTTCCTGTCACTGACAATGATCTAATACTACTTCATGCTTGAATTGTCAATGCATGTATTGTTATTGGACAAATACCTTTGAAAAAATAACTTTCTTCATTGTCACAGTAACACAAAGAAACCCAATTGCATATAGTAGTTGAGGGGTTGATGAGATTTTTCTAAGCATGGTTTGCCAGGACTTTATCTAAAGTCTACCAAAAACAATAGAAGATTTAAATCTGTTTTCAGTATGCACTGGAAGAGACCATGGGAAAACATCCTCTCATTAATTGTACAGGACAGGATATGTTTAATATCTTAAAGTAACAAAACAAATTTGAGCCATACAGATACCATGAAGCGAAATGAATCATGGTCATCAGAGGTTAGTTGCTGGTACAAAATGATATTTTATTCCCTTAGATGTAGAAGCCAAAATGTATTCAGACTGTCTCTTGGTAGCATGGTTTAGATACTGCATTTACTACTGAAAAGCGAGCACTCAGTTTATTAAACTCTAGGTATGCTAACTCACAGGGGACAAGATAAATAACCTTTTCTCTGATTATGTCAGAATAGGCATCTCATTGGGGATGAGGAGTACTTCAGTAGAACAAGCAGGTGCTTAGAAGCTAAGCAACAGTAATATACTTCAGAACATCTCAAGACTGACCATTCTTCATTTGGGATTCCAAATACCACAGCATCTTTCAAGGACACATGAAATTACTGCTATGGTGTTTGAAAAAGTGGACCATCGTAGCGATTAGAGGTCTGGAGAACTTGCCCTGTGAGAAGATTCTGAAGGACTTAGTGCTCTTCTCCCTGGAGAGAAGGCTCAGGGGTGGACCTCATCAAAGTATTCCAGTACTTAAGAGCATCTACAAAGAGAATGAAGGTTTTATGTCTTTGTAAGAAGCCACACAGAGAAGACAAGAGACAGCATGTACAAGATGTAAGAAACTCATTTTTTATAGTGAAAACAATCAATCAATGGAACAACCTCCCCAGGGACATAGGAGACTTCTCATTGCTGGGGATTTTCAGCATGCAATTGTACAGGGTGTATAGTAATCTCATCTACGTTCCATTTCATGCAAAAGATTGAACCAGATGAGCTCTCAAGGTCTCTTCAAACCTGGTCTCTTCAATTCAAACAATTCTATGATTCTGTGAAAAGTGGCTGCATATTCCACCACCAAGTTAGCAACCAAATCACAGAAACATACATATTGAAAGGAATCTTCAGTGGACACGTAGTTCTCCCTTCTGAAATGAATGTCTACAGTCTGATTATACCAAGTTGCTCAAGAAGCCTTTCAATCGAGCTTTGAATGTCTCCAAGAACGGACATTCCACAACCTCTTTGAACTTTTTGCAGTGTTCAGCCAACTTTTATTTCTTCCTTATAGTGACTCAGAACTTCCCACCTTCTAGCTCATTTCCATCACCTTCATTGTGCATCTCCAGGGACTCTGACTCCATCCTTGTATCCTTTAATCAGATGCAGGCAAAAAGCCATATTCTTTCAAAGATGAACTAACTGAATTTTCTCACCCTCTTATCACACATGCAGCCCTCTTCCAAAGTCTTTCTTTCACTGGAGATCCCAAAGTAGGACACATGAACCTAGATGTGACCTGATAAGTGCCCAAATAGAGTGGGAGAATCATTACCTTGGAACTAATGTCTTCATTCTGGCTAGTGAGTTCAATATGTCATTGGCCTTCTTGGATGCAAGGCTACTCTACTGATAGATGTCCAACATAATGTCCACCAGGACCCCAGGCCCTTTTATTCAAAGCTGCATTTTGCCCAGTGAGCCACCTCAGTATGCTCAGCTAGATCCCATTCTCAGTCTCTAGACTAGTAAAGAGGATTTATGTCCTTTGCTACACAGTTTTGAGAATGCTTAATGCAAAGAGAATTTTGAAGATTTTAGCAGACAATCAGATTTCTATTGATTTCGTCCACAAGTTAGCTTTTGGGTTTTTTTGTCAGAAATATATTTCTGACAGGATCTCATTAAGCAGATTTACAGTGGGTTAGGAAATAGCTGTTTCCCGAGACAAAATCTGAAGTTCTTGCAGCCATAGAACAGTGTTCACAATACCTTTCAGAAATTGCTAACTTTTTGTGTATCACTTTGTTTAAAACATAAGGTTTGGATTAACTATTATCAAATATGCTCAAATATGGCTTTAGTTCAAACCATTTTTATATTTTTCTTCTAATTAGTACTCCATCACTCCTTTTATAAAAGTCTCTTTCTTTGACATGAAAATAAAAAAAAAAAAAAAGAAAAAAAAAAGTTGACTATCTATCTCTTTCCTGTTTGGCTATTCTAGTCGTAATGAAAAATTAAGTATGAGTGCTTTTATCTGCAGCCAGTTCATATCTAATGGTAAAGGTCAAGTAATGAATTTCTGCCTGAAGAATTTACAATAGGACCCAAAAGGAACTGACAATTGTGCTGAAATTAAAATGTTAGCCTCTTTTTCTGGATGTGGACTGACATAAATATGGAGTTCAGACTATTCATGTTGTAAGAAGGTTTACTGGCATATGAAAATTAAGTATTTCAACAAATATTAGCAAAACAGCCTAAAAAAAAGAGCCATATCTGATTGTCACAACTATTTTTAACATTGTTTAATTGTTGTACTAAAAAAACCCTGAATTCTAAGAAATGTCCTGTCTTACATTTCTATCTTTTTCACAAGCAAGGTTGACTTTTTTGTATCTTTTAAAACTTTATTCCAACCCACCATAACAATCACTTTCAAAATAAAAAATACTGCACAAATAGGGATCTTTAAATGCACTGCATGTTGAGAGAACTTCTTAAAGAACAGGTGACCTGAAGAGATATAAACTACATCAAGCTCTGCAGCTGTTTGTTTTCTGAGGCATGCAGGTAAATTGAGTATCACTACTATTTTACCTGTAGACTCTAAAAAATCGTTATGCAAGCTGTTACTGTAAAAATCCTACACCACCTTTGTAAAAACATAAATAAACACTTTTCAAACAGAACAAAAACCATAATACTAACTCACATGTATTGATAGCAACCTTCTGAAACACGGTTTCCAGTTGTTTCCAGCCCTTTTGGGAAATTATTACAGTTAAAGAAGCAAAGAAAATGTCCTTTCTTGTTCTGCAGCTATTCGGGCATACTTTTACATACTAATCCCTATTGTTCTTGTCCTCAAAGAAGAACAGGTCAGATTCCTATTCTACAGAGAGGAATAAGATGCTAAAAAGCAGTAATGAGAAAATGGAATTGTACATGAATGCCTGATGTGCAACAGAACTGAGTACATGCTGCCAGAATTCTTCTCAATGACAATGTTAAGGACTCTGTAAAAGTCAAATGCAATAAGATTCTTCAGATTAAATGCTGCCTATTTCTTTTTGTTTGTGTTTTTTTTTTGTTGTTGTTTTTTTTTGTTTTGTTTTTTTTGGTTTTTTTGGTTTTTTTTTTTTTATTTGGTTTGGGTTGGGTTTGTCAAAACTCTATACTATATGACTATTTTATTATTTCTACAGAATCTGTGAAATGCAGGAGGGTAAAACAGTTGCACTGCCTTTAAATTCACAATCCAGGTTGACTCTACCATCAACAGAAACACTGCATCTTCTCTAAGAGTTATACTTTCCTTATTTCTTTCTCCATCAACTGGAACCACTCAGATTAAAATCTCCCAGTTTCAGACTACTTAACTTCCCTCCTAAAATTAAACAGGCCTCATATTACCCCTGATTTACCCCTTTTTTTCTTGTTGGTTATATTTGGCTTAGCTTTCTGCACTAATTTGTTGAGGAATTTACCTGTTAGGCCTCTTAAGATTTGAAGTCTCTTAGAAAGTTTTTAAAGATGGATCCAACCTTTGACCTCTAGGTTGACTTCTCAAAACCTCTTATCTTTCGTAAGTACGAGGTACAGTTTATTGGAGTAAAAGAACTTATACAATTCCATAAAATCATAACTTTTCCCTTACAGCTCTTCAGATTTTTCCAGCTATGCCATGACTTTTCCTTCAAACCCAGACCTCAGTTGTCTTATGAGCTACTGCACAGCATAACTGTCAATAAAGTGCTGGTTCTTAGCCTTATATTCCTCACTGCCTCATCCTTTCTGTTCATCTCAGTGTAAAGAAATATATGTTGATATAATTGAACTTTTTGAATGCTAAATTTTAAAAACTGTGGCATACAAAGAAAGCACTAAATTTAGAAGCAAGCTAAATTATTGTGAATGCTATGCACAATCACGCAAGTGAGATGACTTTTGACCTGATTCTTTCCCTGTCTTTGTACTGCTTCAACTGGTGCATAATCTTACCTGTGAAAATTATCATGCCCATTATCTTAACCCAGTTATTGAATCCATTATCAGAGAAAACAATATTCAATATGCCCCAAACCAAATCAACCAACCAACCAAACAAAACCAATACTTACAAAAAAAGTGCAAATCAATCTACAAGTATTTTGGTATAATGAGTTAACTGCATTTTTCAATCAGCACAAATACAGCTCAGCCCTAAAATGCATCATGTCAAATTACCATCAGGCCAATACAGATTTCTGAATAACTACATGGTAAAGCCAGTGAAAATTATAAGAGTAGTTAGAATAATAATTACTCATGAAACTTATGTGCCACAGAGAGATAAGCAGTAAATTGATAAATTGTTAAAGGCATTAAGGCTAAACAGTTAGAACTAATGACAATTTCTATTTCAGCACAGCATATAATCTAATATGGGCCAAGGCCTATAAACTTTCCCATGCACAAGAAGTCATTGCTCATGTAGAGAGAAATTGACCCCTCTTCAGATACTTGTATCTGTACTTTATGTTACTGCATTTATCTAAAGACCTTAAGAAAAAAAAAAAATTGTACAAAACCTTCTTTTTAGGGACCTGAGCTGGAGGAGAAATTTACCCCAAAATATATAAAACTTATTTGAATGAGCTAATTTATAGATTTAGGACTTTTCAAGAGATTTTAGCCTGAGTGTTGAAGATCTGTATTACTATTTCATGTAACTTCTATCTATTAATACAAGAAAAGAATATTGAGAGTCTGGAAATATAAAAATCCCCTAAATTTTTTGGCCCCAAGAAACTGTGCTAAACCATAACATGAGCCATAATTTTTTTTCAAGTAGAAGACTGCTAAAATTGCCCAAGAAATATTACAAATAAATTTTTGGGCTTCTTTGCTTGTTTGTCTGCTTACATGCTTTTATTTTTAGTTTAGTTTCAGTTGGAGAGGTAGAGCTTGTAAGCAGGAACAATAAGAGAAAGAATATTTTTTTTCCTAGTATCTTAAGAGCTATTACAAAGTACTTGCCCATAAACCATTCCCCCAGCAAATAGAGATGATCTGAAAACACTAAAGGAGACAATATGTTTCTTGTTATAGAAATTTCTTCAGGGAAAAAAGAAATATAAATTATTCAGGAAGTTCCTTAGGTTTGGAACAAATTGTTTATGAAACACTCATGACCATGAGATAACGAAAGTGAATGCAACAATTCTGAAACACTGCTACAACAAGTTAAAGGTCTAACTTGAATGATGGTTGACTGAACAGGCAAATAGGTAAGAACATCTGTCGAGGTAAAAAATGTGCAGCCACATTTTTTGTCATAGTTAAGGAAAAATCACTTCAGATGCAAGAAGAACTATTTTGCTATACATTATTTAAAATAATTTTATTTGTCATTATAAAGATTTAACGTTCAGTGTAACCCCATCTTCTATAATAATGAAATGAAAGTTGTCTCTGAAAGAGCATAAAAAATAAAAATTTAATCTATTAAGTTATGTTTATCAATGTTAATATCATGCTTCAACCAAGTAAAAAATATGAACTTTTATGTAAGACCCCTGAATATTGCACTAATTATCAAAGATGCTAAATCTGCCTTGTACTTATTAATAATTTTTCTATCTTCTTTCACACTGCATCCAAAATTGTTATCTATTTAATCACAATATATATCAAACTCCTCTGGGTACAGGAGAAGCAGAGGCACTCTAATTGTCTGCATGAAGGCTGTCTTGATCTGAGAATTGTCTTGCCTCATAATTATTTTAAGCATTGACTAATTTTTATTCATTTAATATGAGAGTTTGAGGTCTCATTTGTCTGGAGAAGTGTAAGAAATAGGGTCCTTTGTATTTTCCAATGCAGATTGTGGGTTTAGTGAATTCTTTATACTACATGTTATTTCTACATACTAAAGTAAAATGAATGGGCAGCATGCAACTGTTTAGTGGAAAACCAGTGGCATCGATATAATAAATGTTTGTTGAAAAATAAGAATCAATAGTATAAAGCAACTGTTTATTGAAAAAAGTGAATGTTTGCAATGAACACTATTAGATTTACGGAACCAAAAAACAATAACTTGTCATTTCCAGAGAGGGTTGTAATATGATAAATTGTCAAGAAAAAAAAGAAGCTTGATCATCACCGTTGTCTGCCAAGGACATAGTTTATCAATGTCACTACTATAATCACAAAGTGACTAAAGAAATTATATTCACACTTGTTCCTAGAAAACTTCTATGCGATGGCAAATAATAGAAGCTCCTGTTGAAGGTCACCTACCAAATTATCCAAGCATCATTCTAAAAGATTTTAAATTAAAGGTCTCATATTAGAATCATACATCCCATTCATCCTTGATTACCTATTACCTATTTTCTCATTCATAACATTCTTCTAAAAAACAAAGTTTTGGGTTGTGTTTAAAATATAAATCTATGTCTATGTTCTATTTCGGACTACACATAGAAACTATTCTGTCCCGTGCTTGGATAAAAAGAGTGTGGAATTTTCTGTCAACAGGTGTGTCATAGATTTAGATTCTGAGTGTTGTTCTCTGTGATTCTGAGTAAGAGTTAAGATATGTAAAATAATATTTCCAGTCCTTTGAATGTAATAATTTGGACATTTTCTTTCAGCTGTTGTTAAGTAGCTGCAGACTCAGTCACTAGCATGTTATTATATACTTATTATATTCCAGTCCTATCTTTGTCTCAGAATAGTGCCTTATGACATATTGCATTGAGAATCAAATTGCTGAATTGAAATTTTGGATTCCAGATTATTTAAAAATATAAAATGTTTTTAATTCTATCTTTATAATATATATTTAAATCACAATAACGTAATAAATTGCTTATATCTTGCATCTAAAAATATAGTTTAAATAGTTCATCAGACTAACTTTCCTATACCTGCAAAATCATTATATCAAGAGATAGTGGGAATAGCTGATAGCTAAAGAGAAAACACAATCTCAAATATGCTACAGCCCTCAATATAAGCAGTAAGATAGCTAGACATCCATGGAACCATGCAACAATTTTATAAAATTTCCTTTCTTTCGATTCTGTCATGTTTGTTGATCATTAATTGACTTCTTGGATATTCTAGGACTTCTCAAATGGTAGTAAATGCCTGTGTTAGGGCCACCCAATCTTGTTCTGAAGTGCTGAACTGACATGCTTTCTCACTTTCATTAGCTGTCTTGGCCAAGTACTCCAGTGACTACAGTAGGTACTCAAATACTTAGCTCCCATAGAAACACTCAAGCTAAGGTCTGAAGATAGCAGCTATATATATTTTAGAAAGCACTGAAATATCTTCAAGGAAATTATTTGTTTGCAGACAAAAAATGACTGTTAGGTTTTCCTGGATGGTAAAATTAACACTAAATAAATCATGCCTTTATTATTTTTAAATTTCATTAAAATGTCTGCCAGGAGGGCTGTAATGCTTGGCATTTTGATGCTTGGGCCAGCATAAGAGCAGTAATCACCATAACAACTTTTAGTTTAGATGAGTCACTACTACAACAGCTATTACTATGGAAAACTATGTCAATGGAAAACAAGATATGGGGGATTTGATGCAGTTGTCTATGGGAGGACATCTAGTGTTGAGACTCATTAGAGTGTATCTCTAATCTACTTCTTACCTCTTTGGAAGGACATGCTTCTCCAATAGGTCCTTTGTTGCATTGCTGTTTGAATGTCTCAGCCTATAATGTCCCTGTTGTTCCCATAAGAGAACAAAACAGCTTATTTCTCTGAATCTGGTCTTCAAAGCTTAAAAAACCCTCACTATTCTCACTAGTATTTGCCTTCGTTACTTGTCACGAGCTTCAGTTACCAAAATTTATGGGATAGTTATTAATAGTATGACAGTTTTCAGGTCATCTTGAAACAAATTTATAGCTTAGCATGCATCATGGAAACTGTGGTAGCTTTCTGAATATGAAAACCATAATTACATAATATGTAATCTAATCAGTTGGTTTTTAATAGCTGCTGATTGCTATAAGCAATAACAAAAAACCACCAAGAAACAACATCTAGAAAAATGTTGACAGGTTAAATCAGACTGGAAACAGTATGGCACTGATTTTCAGCAAGTGGCTCAAAGTCCATTGCTGTTAATCTAGCTGGTTTGCAAAGGTGGTTGCAATACACTTTAATTATGTGATTGATACGATCTTCAAAAGAAGTATCAGATTTTGCAATGATTTCAGGGTAGTAACCATTATACAAGAGATAAAGAGAACAAAATAAAACCCCCTGTGGATTACACCCAAGGCTTTTTGCATTAGTAAGCTAATCAATAACAGCTTGCAGAATTAGCACCGTAACAAAAACACAAAAAAAAACTTCACTTGCTCTAGAGACAGGAGGATCCTACAAAAGCCAGAGCTTGGGAAGCAAAATGATAATATAGTAAATTGGAAAAAAACAAACAAAAAACCAAACCAACCAACCAAACAAACAAAAAAAAGAAACAAAAAAACCCCACCACCAAACCCCAAAACAAAACTACAGAAAGTACTCTTTGCTAAAATCTGATTTCATTTTGTTCTGTCCATAACTCCTCGTATTGCTTTCCAATTCTACCTTGCCCCAGCACTAAAGAGGAAATTTCCCCTCTGGAAGGTTTTTATCTATTATGAACAGCATCAGAACTCCTTTTGGTATTTTTCCTCTGAGGGTAAGAAGAATATAAACCAAACATCATTTTGTTTTCCAGTCTGACTGTATTACTGTACTTGAGGGGAAATTTGTCTTTATAAAAGAGTTTATGACATTTCAGTGCAATGTGGTATGGTAACACTCGATAACTTTCATTTGATTTTACTGCTCTTCCTTTTGCATCGGATTTCTGTGTTCTTCATGAGGGTGTGAAAAGACAGGAAAACACAATTGTTGCCATTGCATTTTCTATTCCAGAAGATAATTGAAAAATGTGAAATTTCAAAAATGTGTGATTTTTTTTCCTATCTATATTTCCTCTAAGTCCAGGATTTCTCCTTTTAATTCCATTCTTTTCTGAGACTTGTAATTGCAATAAGAGCTTTCTAAATTAAAAGCTAAGGTGCATGCAAGGGGTAAAAAAAAACACTGTAGGCTTAAAGGATATTATCTAAAGATAATAGTGATCTACAGTTTTGTATTAGAAGACTAAAAAGGTTTTACAACATTCTGTCCGCAAAGATACTAAGAATAGCTTATGCAGATGGAAAATAATTCAAGAGAAAAAGCTTTAAAATAAAAAAAAAAGTTTGCAGGTTTTTTTTGCAGAAACTACAGAACTATTATTATTTTATTTCTATTGCCTTATCCTTATTGGTGTATCTATCATTATTATATGCCAGTAAACGGCAAGCAGATTTTAGAACTTAAAACTTTCTTTAATTATATCTTGGAATACAGTTTTTTTATTACTGGAATATTATACACATATTTGCACACAAGAAACCTACTGTAGGACAAAAATAAAAAAAAATGCAGATTAAAATTCTTATAATCGTTCCCTAAAATCTTAGGAACTTTCTGGATACCAGCCACTGCTGTTTTAGTTTAAAATGATATTGGAACATATTTCGATGGGTGATGCATCCAACATTACTCTTTCTTAATTTCAGTGAATATGTGTCTTGCTCTTCTCCACGGAACTTAGAAACATTTCTGTTGTTTCATCCTAGTTTCATATGCTTTTTAAAAATATATTCTTATGATAAAAGACAGGTCTCTATTCATCTTTCCGGTTTGCTATCCTATACCACTGCTGTAATTTCTTCCCTGGCAGAAGTGATAAAAACATTCAAAAGATATTTCTCAGTAACTTTCATTGTGATAACCACAATCATCTGTATGACTAGAAAATCCCAGAGTGCATAATATCAAACAATGTCTCAAGGTGCAATTCACCAATCTGGAAACACCATAGATTGAGTTACACTCATAACTGAGCTTGAAGACCTGCAGGCAATTTTAATTGCTATCTCCGGACAGTAATTGAGATACAGCAGTGATAGTGCTCATGTTAGAATGGAAAGTGAAGTTTTGCTTTTTTCTCTTTAGTTAATGATTACTGCTTCATTTAAATAATTTATTTTGGATATTCTCTTTTCTTGCAAAATAAATGAAAATAAACCAAACAACCAGGGAAGAATACTATACAGATATAGAAATTATGTTAGCAAACAGATACAGCATTCTGAGTCAGCAGTAGCCACTCTCATCAGTTGCCCAGTTCTGAAATTAAATGTTACTGATGTAAATATTACAAGTGCTTCTGGGGAAAGCTCCTTTGAGGTCTTCAACATTAATTTTTGCTGTAAAGTGTATTTGTTTGTTTGTTTTCTGCAGTCATCTTCTGGCAGTCTGACATTTACACCACATAGGGTGGGTAGGGACATACATAGGGACAACAGATTGTCATGCAGTATGGATTGTGTCATTACTAAACACAAATTTCCTACAGCTTAAAAAGAACAAAGCCGGTTTTAGTGAGAAGACTTTGTTCAGTTTTCTATTCTTTAGCTAGAGTACAGCTAATAGTGATCTTCTAATTTTTAAATTTATTTTTGAACAATTTCCTGGTTTCTAGCTTTAGAACATAGGGATATTATTTAAGGGAAGTTGTGTAGGCTCAGGCTTTCATAATCATTCCAATTGCCTTGAAAGAGCCAGTTTCACAACTATCTGCAAGGTGCAGGTTAAAATTGCATCCTATAGAGAGATTTTTAAGGAAGGAGTTTCATTTGTCTGATGAAACATGCCTGTCAGAGGAAGATAGCCAAAAAAAGTTAGATGGTGCTTTGAGTAACTCCAAAGATAGTTGAGAAATTAAACTAGTTTTTTCCCCCTCCCAATGCAATCTGTAGTAACTGAGGGAATTAGTCAGTGAATAAGACATTCAGAAATGGAAATTCTAGTGCTTCAAGAGAATGTAATTTTAGACGAATATTCAGTCCTATTGTCAACAGAAGTAATTTTAGGTCCAAGTTCTTCTTGCTCATGTCTCCCACTGATTTTATATGAATACAGTGTTGGCCCTTAAGCTGATTTTAATGCATATGAAAAAGTGGCAGGATTTTCTTTTCCTAGACTTTTCCCATTAGAATTTATTTTCTGTAGTTCTCAGCTATTAAAAAAAAAAAACAACAAAAAAAAAGAAGCAAAATGTGCATGGTGAATACCATCTGTCACTCAGAATACTCTGTGTGAGGAGTTTATGGTGGACTATTACAACAGTCTTTGAGAAGTGTAATTAAAGTTTTCTGTATAAGATTTTTAAGCAGTGGAGATGCCATCCTAGGAATACTGCTTTTGACATAATTTGGAAGAAAATGAAAATACACAGAAATAAGAATTTAATTACTCTAGTTTGCAGAAATTCTTTGTTTGGGTCTTTTAACTTTTTTTAATAAACAGCACTTTCAACAACATGACAAGAGAGTCCTTACCATTACATTCTACTCCTTTCTCTAATATTAACAGAGCAAAATATAGGCAGTTTTAACTATGTGAGCTAGCATGAAGGATGCTTTCAATTCAGAAAGTACAGTTCATCTTATCTGTGAAAACAGCCATGAAGATTGTCATCTCTGAGGATTAAATATGAGAGTATTATTCTGTTCCTTCAAATATGCCTGCGATCCTTTATGGACAATAATTGCATTTTCAAAATGAAAATCAATATATTTAAAAACAGTTGTTTCCAAATGGTAGCATTATGAGAGGGTTTTTTTTTTAAATCTTTTTAAGTTTATTTGAATAATCCATCATTTTTACACTTAATATGGACATATACACAAAACTTTTGATAGTCTAATTGAGAGATAAGCTACAAAAGATACAGATAAAACATAATCAACTCAAATAAAATTGCAATCTAAAAATGTTCAAGTTTATAGTCTTATAAAATAATCAGGTTGTTATTTAGATTAGACCAAAGAAGGGATGGGGATTTACATTCAGAACATTGACAAAAACACACTCACAACATATTTTCCCTAGCAAAGGATTAACTGTGTTTTTTTGAGGAAAAGCAAGCATCCAGGATCAAACAACATGTTCTTATCATCGCTAATGCCTTTGCTAATTCTGACAATGTTGCATGTATAAAGGACTGTATGGTCTAGTCCTGTTGCCATTGATGTAAACAACAGGTAGCCCACTGACCAGAAAGAAGTTAGGATTCATGTGGTTATGTTAGTTAGAGACATGTTCGTATGAATACATGCTCAATAATGAAAGTTAAAATAAAACATATATATATATATATATAAAAAGGCAGCATGTTATGCTGCATATTCTCTTTAGAAAGTTTAAGCCATATGCTAAGCTGTGGAAAATGTTCTTTGAGCAGTAATATCTAGCTATTTTGCATGTTCCAGGGGGAACAGTGCTGAGAGACTCCAAATTGCCCCTAGCCCTGTCATATGTTAAACAAACTTACAGGCTGGTTTATGCATTTAGATGGTACAGGCATGATTCTGATCCTATTTATACTGGGTTTTTTCCTTGACAAAGTTCCACTATCTGCAATGGAATTACTACTCATTTTGTACTGCATATAAGAAATGATAATATTGCAGCACCAAGCCTGACAGAGTTCAAGAGGCTCTTGGACGATATTCTTGGGCACATGGTGTGACTCTTGGGGATGGTTCTGTGCAGGGCTAAGAGTTGGACTCAATCATCCTTGTGGATCCCTTTCAACTCAGTTTATTTTGCAATTCTGTGATATTGAGCCCTTATATTTCATCTAAAACCTTTTTTTACCTTGAAAAGCATGCATGTTTCCATGTATTTGAAATCTAGCTTCACAATTCACTGGAATCTTTCACATCTCTTAGGTTAACTCTAACATTCTCTCAAATTCATAACAGTTAATACAGACCAAAATTGTGTTATTTTTCTTATGCACATCTACTTTTCAACCACTTGCTTTGGAGAAGATGTTAGGAAAAAATGCAAACTTTTTATTATAAGTTGTGGTTTTTTCACAGGAGATGATTTCACATTGCTTCATTTTCTGAGCTGGTGGATTATGTCTATTCATCACTGTCAGCACATACAATTCTTTTGATTCTTCCTGTAAGTGGTAATAACATTGCTATCTAGTTAGATTCATGGTTCCTTTTTCCTGAGATGGAAGAGATGTATTTAAAGACAGCACCCTGATGAAGAACTCACTTAGCAATTGCAGTATTATGAATTTGCATTTTTCATTATCAGACTAACACTCTGATTAAGAACAAATATGTACACTTATGCTCATGTCCACAATAAAGCCACACTCTCATCTGGTTCAGAGCTAGTGAATTGTAAAGCAAAGCCACTTCAATCCAAGCCAGCATACATCATATTTAGCCAGTAGGCACTTCCTAATGCAGCTCAAATTAGTAGTATTTATATACAATGGCAAGGTCTTTGTGCTTAATTGCCAACTATCTGACATGTCATCATGGTTTTAGCATGGTACACAGTGGTGTACAGCTAAGCAGATATTTCCCACCAAATGTACTTGATAGTAGAGGATAATTTCTTCTAATTCTAACTGTAACTTTTCCAATTTTGTGATAGGCCATTTACAGTATGATTGTTGCTTTCTGTACAGGGGATTATGCACAATAACTAGGAAGTGTAGGCCACCTGTCTGGATTAACACATCCTTTCCCTTCACTTCAGTGTTACAGGAGGAAAAAGGAAATATCATTTTCCCTTCAAATCTCCAACTACAAGAGCAGAATATGTTTAAAAGTCACAAAATATCAGTGTATGCCTTAATTATTGTCTACCAATTTCTGGTTTTCTATTTAGCAATTATTATAGTGTCAGTGAACTATACTTTCAGTACTTTTAACAATTACATGGTAAACTATTTCCATCTATCTTCAGATTAGGTTATGGTATGCTTTGATTGATTATACCAAGGCTATTACACCTATGTCAACACTTCAATGAAAAATGAAGATGGGACCAATAAGACCAACAAGACCAACATCTTTCTGTTTTGTTTCAGTATAAGAATATTTTGCACTCAAATTTCTGTTTTCAAGTCCTCCTGACCTTCATGATGTCCACATAGCCCATAAACCTCAATATGAATTTTTAAAAGATAGTAACAATACAAACATTGTTTACCTTACAGGACTAATTTTATATACTGGTATAACTTAGTCACCATGTTATTCTTACAAAGGTGAGAACCTGAAATTCCAGAGACCTTTAATTGTGTCTTTTTTCTTTTTTTTATGGTGCCGTATGTCCTCCCATCTGTTTCTCTGTAAAAACAGGTTTACCGCTTAGTGCTTGCATACTTCACTGATACTAATTTCTCCGCTAATCAGCTTCCAATTTCTCAATACTCTAATACTGAGATTTTATAGAAATTAACACCCTTTGAATTATAAATAGGAATCAATGTTGGTTTATAGTATACATTATTACATGTAAATTAACCAGTTAATTTGTTATTTGCTCTTGTGGATTTAAACAGTCGTGTAGTTTATGTTTTTTCCAGTGAAACAAGTTCTGATGCTAGACTAGTCATGCTGTTGTATTGACTTCAGCTTTAACCAGAGGAATTTCTTCTGCTGTTTGTACACTCCATCCAAGAGAATTCAATTAGGGTCAGGTAGTACATCTGGATTTTGAAGCCCAAATTCCAATTTAAGAACTGCTGCCAAATCACCATAACAATCAAAGCAATCTGCAAGCCAGTGTGGTGACTCTGAAGATTATTACTCCAGTCTGTTAGACAATCTGTTCATGAAGACTTTGATTTAAGCCCTGGTATCACTCATTTGTCTGCACTTTGCTCTTGATTCTAAGCCATAAGTTCCTGATTGCTGCTCCAGAGGGCAATGTGAAAGAGATGAAAAGGGAGCTTTTATAAGTGTTTTAACAGGGAAAAAAAAAAATCTTGAGTTTTTTGTGGATAAAATGTAATCATGAAAAAAGCCCCATAATTATATATGAATATATATATACTATATATAAATATATATAAAGAAAGATAATAGAAAATCTTGCTTTTTAAAAAAATATTGCTGCTATTTGATTATCTTTTTTTTTTTCCCCCCACCAAGTAGGTTGTAAAGTTTTTTTAATTTACACTTAGGATACTTACATTAGTCATAGGAGCTTTTTTCCAAACATTATTGGTCCAAAGTAGGAGACAGAAATAAAATTCTACAGAATGGAAAAAAACCAGTTTTTTATGCAAACCTCTAGGTCTCAATGCCACTTCCATAGTTTTACCAAGTAAAATTAATTTCTCCATCAAAGAGATGCCTTATATACACCAATTTTCCCAGTATCGCATAGGATAGAAGCTGTTTAGCAAGATCTAGAGATTTGCTGAAAAAGTTATTTACTCTGTGTATGGACAGTGTATATTTACCTGTTTGTCTACAACATACACACCATACATATACACATACACATATATGTATGCATTTGTATGTGTGTAAATATATACACATATACATACAAATGCTTATACATGCATTTACATATATTAAGAAATACACAGCCTTTACCACAGAACTAGCTTTGTAGACCATATGTCATGAATGCTGAAGTCTGGCACAGCCTCTGAACTTTTAGATTTAGAGTTTGAACTGCAAATTAAAGTTTCCTCTCACTCTCTTATCTTACAGCATTTAGTGTTCTTCAAGAGCAGAACTAGAAGAAATGTCATCTTTATGCCTGTCTGCCAGTATCTGTTTCCTTGGTTTCTTAAATACTCTGCATCAGGAAAAGCACAGGAGAAAAAACATTAGTCACTTGTAGAAAACAGGTATTGATGCTGTAAACACAGTCAAACACTGTTAAGAGTAAATTACTACAGTATTATCTATGTTCAGTTTTGGAAGATTGTTTTTGTTAGCTTAACTATCTATTTGAATTGAGATCTATACCATATTTCAGTCACTTTCATTATTACAACATTGAGCTAAGCTTTATTCTTACTCAGAAATAGTTTTCTTAGGAGAAGTCAAAGAGTCAAACATTATCTATTGCGAATTTCAAGTAGCACCACAAATTCTTGTTTAAGAGAAGGACAATAGAATCATAGAATCATAGAATCGATTGGGTTGGAAAAGACCTCAGAGATCATTGAGTCCAACCCTTCATCCAACTCCCGTCTGTTTACTAGATCATGGCACTCAGTGCCACGTCCAATCTCAGTTTAAAAACCTCCAGGGATGGTGAATCCACCACCTCTCTGGGCAGGTCATTCCAATGCCTGATTACTCTCTCTGTAAAGAATTTCTTTCTAATGTCTAACCTGAACCACCCCTGGCTGAGCTTAAGCCCCTGTCCCCTTGTCCTGTTGCTGACTGCCTGGGAGAAGAGACCAACCCCCACCTGGCTATAACTTCCTTTCCGGTAGTTATAGAGAGTGATGAGGTCACCTCTAAGCCTCTTCTTCTCCAGACTAAACAATCCCCGCTCCCTCAATCTCTCCCCACAGGACTTGTGCTCTAGTCCTTTTACTAGCCTCGTTGCTCTTCTCTGGACCTGCTCCAGCACCTCAATATCTTTCCCGAACTGAGGGGCCCAGAACTGAACACAGTACTCCAGGTGTGGCCTCACCAAGGCAGAGTACAGGGGAAAGATCACTTCCTTGGTCCTGCTGGCCACACTATTTTTGATACAGGCCAGGACAATCATAACAAGCAAAATCAGGGTGACTCTAAGGAGGACCCCAGGCCACTTTGATGTACTGAAGATGAGCAGCTGGGTCCTCAAAACCTTTATAGCATACTCCTGGTTCAAAACACGGATGTGACATTCCAACATATAGTCTTTCTCTCTCAGGTAAACACAAATTATTAGCTTCATCTCTCAGTTTAGCAATCCCATCACTACAGTACCATAAAGCTAACTTTTAATTTGCTGACATCTTACCTTTTTCCTTTCTTGTGAATACTTTGTGACCTGACAGGTACCAGAATGCTTTTCACAGGATCAGTGACTATGCTGACACCAGCAAATTCCCATGTATTTCTCTGAAAGTGAAGCCAACTGGTACAGAATAGACACTGTCATTATTTTTGTCTCCTTATTTTCCAAAACAGGATCGACAATTCCAAACTACCTTTTGCAAGTACTCCATGACCTCTGTTAACTCCTAAACCTTGCTCAAGAATTGCCTGGGAGACTGAATGTTGGCCTAGGCCACAAACATTTCAAAGGAACATTAACTGCAGTTAAGTTCTATGGCATACTTATGTTCTACACCCCAGGAGCATTCTCTGGCACTATTAAAATTAACTAATTTTTTTTAATACTTTCTCAGGAGACTTTTAAAAAGAAATATTCATGAAATCAGTTGCAGAGTTTGGCTCAAAAAATTACTAAAGCTAACCTTGTTTCAATAGAAGACAGTTCTAATATTGTAGCCCCTTCATCATTTTAAGCTTTTAAGAGATTTTCAAACTAACCTCAAGCTTTCAGCCTCTGTTTCTCATGTTTTCTGACAGCATTCAGGAGTTGATGGGCCGCCTGCAGTTTCTAGATGTAGTGTTGTTTCTCTTGGGTGATGAAGATGTGAGAGCATTTCATTACTGACAAGCCTCTGTACTTACCTCAGGTGTAGCTAACTTCCTTTACAAGAACTAGACCTGAGAATACTCTGTTACTTGTCTTCCCCATCTACAAAATGAATGCACATTCCACATAAGAATTGCAATGCTCTCTGTCTAGGTCTAGTTTCAACCTGTAAGCATGGATATTTGGATGTAGCTTTAAGAATATACTGAATCAAAGCCAGTCTCCTTGTTAGTCAGTTTTAAGCTAGTACTTCTCCTTTTTAGTATCTTCTTCTTACCAGACATTCTGCAAGCACACTGTGAAGAGCTTAAAGGCTTAAAATTCTCCTTAGCCAGTGTGGGATTTGCTTTAAAAAAAAAAAAAAAAATTAAAAAACCCCAAATAGATAGTATAGATATTTAATAACCAGATAATGTTAAGAATGCAGCAGTAAACAGAACACTGAGAGGCTAAGTATACAGAGAAACAAAACAAAACTAAATGCAAAACAAAAACATAGCTCCTGTCACTGCAAAAGGTGTATTTCATGAGCTTTAAAATACAATTCAGTTAGAATTTGGACTAAATAACTGAAAACTGAAAAAGTCCAAGTTCAAAAACAGCTCTGAAAAATTGAAGATATTAGGGAGCAGATGTAAACTAAAAATAAAACCAGTTAGAGCTAAGACAGATCCATGTTTGTGGCAATGCAGAAAACAGGCAGTTGTTGTATTTGCCCTACAGCTGTGTCTTGGTAATGACACTGGATACCTGCCAGTTGCTAATTATCCATACACTAATAATTTTAAATTGCTGCTTCCTTCAACCTAATGTCTTAGTTTCAGTTCAAAGGCTACTTCAAGTAGACCATCTTATCAGAATGACATAGATCTGATAATATAGTGTGCACCAACATCTTAATGGCCTAAACGTCTCCTGGGGCATTAGAGAGAGCCTTTTCTTTGTATGATATAAGAAATCCTTTTCATTATGAGTTTACGTGCTTTGATACATAGAAATCGGTGCTCTGGCATGATTTGTATGTTTATGTTTCTCTTACATTCAGGAAATAAGGAAATGACATACAGGAAACAAGAAGATTGCTAAAGTAAACTAAACACAAAGAGAAAATAGTTTGCATGTACATATGTTTATGTGTGTCTGTGTCAATTGATAAAGGGATGTAGTTCTTTAATATTACATGTACACAGTCATTATATATTACTTATGTTTCACATGTATGTATTTTTTTCAGTTTTTAAAGTCAAATGGCTCTCTGTGTTGCTCATCCATTCAGATAATAATATATAAATACCTTATATATACATATAGTAAGAAATACTTTCAGCTTTGAAGAGTTTATAACTTGAACAGTCATAGCAAGAGAAACAAGTTATTCTAAAAATACATGTGATCCACACTATTCAAATGGGAATTCAAAGTTGTGCGAATATTTTTTAAAGTGAAAGGCTGAGAAAACATGATCCCTTTGCTCAAGAGAAGCAACTTTATGCTTATGAAAAAACACTGAAATCACACAAACTCCTTCAGAATTAAGCTAGTATATAGTTTACAGGATGAGTTGTTTTGTTGGTTTCACTAACTGCAGTGGTATTAGAAATATTGGTTTGCATTGACATTTTTTAAGCTGTACTGCATCTGAGGTGGATTCTAGTCACCTGATTTTTTCAGAATTCCAGGTGGCAAAATAAGAAGCCTTAGCCTTATTTGACATTGTGCTGTTATTACTTTTAGTAAGTTTCTTTCCCCCTACATTTATATAAACTATTAAGCATGTAATCACAGCAATTGTTTTTGTGAATATTATCAATGTTTTCTTTGTTTTCATAAGACACTGTGTATTAGTTACAATTGAGAAGACATTTTTTATTGCAAAGAACGTGTTGTTCAATATTTTGTTTTGTAAACATATTGCTTTCAGAGGTATGTGTGTAACAGGGTAAGCTCATATTTAGCTGATTGGTACAAGTAGGTACACAGACACACTGAAGAATTTAGTCCTGGTTTGTCCTTTGTTTAAGATATTATGTAACAAATATTTTAGAACTATTTTTGGGTTAGCACAGCGTGCTTTTGAAGATGTTTTCTTCCAAAAAGTATAAAAGCATCACATACTTGAAAACATTTCTGTGTGAGAATATCTGCTGTGATAAGTGGACTGAGGGCTTTTAGCACGGAACATCCTAAAATACTACTGTTTATTAAAAATGTCTATAATTCAATACAAACTGGACAGAGTTTTTGGGTGTAAAATTCTGCTTTAGATGGATCATTAGTTGTATTTTAAACTTATTGTCTGATTGTTAAATTCAAAGTAGTTATTTATCACAAGCCTTATGTGAAAAAAATATACATGAAAAGGAATATTTGCATCATAGTGTAGCATCTGCATTTTTTTCTTGAATATTCTCTTGTAAGAACATTCAATAATATAACAATAATAAAATAGTCCAAGAAAACAACTTCTCCATGCTCAGCTTCTATTATGAAAGAGGATCACACACCATAGGAACTTTCTTGATTTATCTGACAACAAAAAGCCAAGATATTACTGAGAGTTCCCAGAATACAGTTATTTTTTACCAAAAAGATGATCCTTGCTACTCACAGAAACAGCAACAAGAATTTTTACATTCATACATCTTGAACTAATTAAGATATTTCTTCTTTATCTTAATTAATTTCCTTAAATAGAACAACTACTATTATTTCCAATCCTTCACAAAATATCATGCAGAATCTTAATATAATGTTGCAAAATGCACCTGTAGGACAATGTGTTTACAACAATCTATAAAGGGCAATTTTTAACTCCACTGAAGCAACTTACAGTCTTTTCAAAATCATTTGATATACAAGGAACTGTTTTATATAGAGGTAGTGCCTGCAGAGCTAGGTTGGCCTTACTTCTTCATCTCCAAACAGTCAAGCAAAATCTCTTCCTTTGGAAGTTTCCATGGACAAAGGAAGAAGATTATGTCAGGTATTGCTTCCTTTTGAATACTAATAGTAGCATTAATAATTCCCTTTTAAATGTGCTGAGAGCAAAGCCAAAGGAGTGAGGCATGGTTTTGTATCCTTCTTTTTTAAACCTGGTTCTTTGACTTGAGAGCCTTGTCATAACTCAAATGCATGAATTTTGTAAAGGAAGGATGTCCTGTGTATGGTATACAAATTCATTTTATATTTTTCTGCACTGTTTCTTAATTGTTAGTTTCAATATTTATTTATATTTGCTTACATGTTAAAGTCTACAAAACCCCTATACAACAACAGCAAAAAACTCTTTTCTTACGAGAATAATTTACAATAAATGTAATAGTAAATGTTGACTGCATCTCTTGAACCATATGGGGCACTGACTGTAGATGTCCTGTGGTAAATGCTGTATGTGGAACTGACTGGTGTGTTAAGACTTTGCTGACTATACTGTGAACTGTCATGTAGACATGATGTTCGAATATCCCAATGAAGACTTTCACTACAGATTTAGTCTTTCTAAGGTGACTTACTTGGCCTTAACAGCAACTTCTTTATTATTATTAAAACAAAGAAACAAACAAAAACTAGTAACGTTGAAAGCGAAAAGTGAATTAATAGTGCCACCCAGTGGTCAGGTAAACATGATGTAAATTGCTAGAATAGTCTCCCCTTGGCAGGTGCTGAGATTTGCTAGTTAAAGGATGAGGTTCTCGATGTAGTTAGTCATCATTATCTCAAGGCCACTTTGTTCCTAATTTTGACAACATGGCATTAATTAGACCTAAGGTCATTGTGTGCTGTGTTCAGTGCTTGTTCCTTGCTATTGTTTACTTTTGCTGACATCCTAGGTAGTAGTCATATCAATAGACTGTAACAGCATATTTTAGATATTACAAAACAGAGTTCAAAATAAATAAAGAGCATCTATGCATCAGTTCCCAGAGAATAAGTCAAATACCCTAGAATAAAAGTTGGGGGGAAATTGAATTTCTCTCTTCTTTTCTTTCACACTCATTACAGTAGACTGCTATCCAAAGCAAGGGGTTTCCAATATGTGAAAAATTAAAATTTAGTCTTGAATTAGATTAAATCCAACAACTTGTTGATATTTTCAATGCAATGAAAGTCTAAAATCTTTAAAAGTGGTGTTTCTGAACTGATTTATATTCTGCGATATGTATTAAGACGTGCATTGATTTTACTCTGCAGCTGAAGATTCCAGAGTCTCCTGCTGCAGTTAGAGCTAAAGCTTCCAGACACTGCTGTCACAGCTCCAACTGCAGCAAGTGGCTCTTCCCTCTCTTGACATATTGTGGAAACTGAGACCCTGGAATATTAAATGCTAACTTTGGCATAAGATGTTGCATGAATCTATTTTAATGTGAAGATGCCAGAGGTAATGAGTCTTTGGACAGCCCAACCAGAGTCCAGAGAAGATATTATGAGACTTATTCCATAACGCCAAAAAAATTCATTAAAAATATAATCTTTTGGGGAAAAAAAAAAGCACATTTGTGGTTCAATTAGTTATCACTTTGGTAAGCATGTGCATGTAAAGTAAAAGCATGTCTTTTTAAAAGACTAAGCTGCAGTATAAGGACTCTACATACAAATTAATTGTAATAGTTTTTTTGCCTTATCATGGTGTGTTGTATTTATGTGTAGTTACATGACACGGCTTTGGGAGTGGGGGGCTGAAGGGATGACTTTTGTGAGCAGCTGCCAGAAGTCTCCACTAATTCTGACACAGACAGCTCCAGACAGCTCCAATACAGAAGTGCAACAGGACAAAATTGAGCCCCTCAGTGACATTGGCAGCATCTCTGTGAGGGCAAAAATCGATTTATGGTTTAAAAAAGTGCTGCATAGCAGCATTTGAGAGGATTATGAGAATATGTGAGAGAAACAACTCTGCATACACCCTGGTAAGTGAAAGAGAAGGGACAGGAGGTGCTGCAGGAACTGGAGCAGATATTCCCTTGCTGCCTGTGAAGAAGACTATGGTGAGGCAAGATGTCCTCCTGCAACCCGTGGTGGACTCCACAGTGCTTCAGTCTGCTGAAAGCCCATGAAGCAGAAGGCTCCTGACAGGAGCTGTGGCCCATGAAGAGGAGCCCATGAAGAAGCAAGAATTTTTGCAGGACCTGTTGACCCTGCAGGGAGCCCACACTGGAGCAGTCTGTTCCTGAAGACTGCAGTCCATGGAAATAACACACCTTGGAGCAGTCAGTATGTCTGTATTGGGTTTCTGTAGCCAGGTTTTGGTATCAGAGTTGCTACAGAGGTGGCTTCTCCTAAGAGCTGCTAGAAGCTTCCCCCATGTCCTGCAAAGCCAATGGCAGCCAGCTCCAGGGAAGACATGCCACTGGCCAAGGCCAAGCTGATAAGGAACTATAGTAATTCCTTTGCGATAACATATTTAAGAAGGGAAACAAGGTTATTGTGCACATGAAAATTGTAGCCAGGAAAGAGTGGAGTGAGAACATGTGAACAACAATGTAGACACTAAGGTCAGTGGAGAAGGAGGAGGTGGTCCAGGTGCTGGAGCTGAGGTTCCCCTGCAGCCCGTGGTGCAGACGAGGGTGAAGCAGCTGTGCCCCTGCAGCCCATGGAGGACCCTTGGGGTACAGAGATCCATTTGCAGCTTGTGGAGGAGCCCCTGCTGGAGCGGGTGGATGCCTGAAGGAGACTGTGACCCTGTGGGAGGCCCATGCTGGAGCAGGGTCCTGGCAAGGACCTGCTGACCCGTGGAGAGGGGAGTCCAGGCTGGAGCAGGTTTTCCTGGTAGGACCTGTGGTCCTGTGGAGGACCCACACTGGAGCAACCTGTGACTGAAGGACTGCACCCCATGGAGAAGTGACTCATGTGACAGCAGTTTTATGAAGGACTATTGCCTGTGGAACGGACTCAAGCTGAAGAGGTTCATGCAGGACTGTCTCCTGTGGGAGGAATCCCATGGGAAGCAGAGGAAGGACTTCTCTCTGCAAGCAGTGGCAGAAACAACAACTGACTGCAACATCCATTCCCCATCTCCCTGCATCTCTGATGGGGGGACAAGGTAGAACTTGGAAGGAAGGAGGGGTGGGGAGAAGGTGTTTTTAAGATTATTTTACTTCTCACTCTTCTGGTCTGATCCTGTTAGTAATAAATGTAATTAATGTCCTCAGTTTGAGTCTGTTTTGCCTGAGTTGGTGATCTCAGCTCATGAATCCATCATTATATTTTCTCTCCTCTGTCCAGTTGCAGGGGCAGGCTGAGAGAACAGCTTTAGCGGGTATCTGGTGTCCAGCCAGGGTCAATCCACCACAGTGTCTCATGTGGATGTGACCTCACATTAGAGGATGGAAAGAGAATGAAAAAGAAGTGGCAGAGGTAAAGGGTTGTCAACTGAACACAACTCCCATTCCCCATCTACCTGCACTGTTCAGGGGAAGAAGGTACAGGATTCAGAGGCAAAGTTCTGTCTCAGAAGAGGGAGCATGAGAGGAAAGTGGTTTTAGTTTTGTTTTTATTTCTCACTTTTCTACTCTGTGATTAATTGGCAATGAATTAAATTAATTTTCCACATGTCAAGTCTGTTTTTATTGTGATGGTAATTAGTGAGTGCTCTTCCTATCTTTACCCATGAGCTTTTTATTGTTATTTTCTTCTCATCCTGATGAGGAGAGGGAATGAGAGAGCACCTTAGTGGGCACCTGGAAGCCAGTTAAGGTGTGTCCACCACAAGTATTCACACAAGTCTACCTCCTCACCACTTCTAACTGTCACAGAAAAAGGGCCGTATATGCAGAACTCAGGCTCCAGCTGGGTTTAACACACAGCATTTAACTTGCTTGAGAAACAGGTCAAAAACAGAGCAACATTAACTCCAATATAGTAGCAGTCCTAAGAGCATTGAAAGTGATTTTTGAGAGGTTGCCATTGTAATTTGCAGTTATTATGCAGGTGAAGTGAATCTCACTCTCAGAAATTAATGGATGTTTCATTCAGAAGCATTATTTGTGTGTGACAAAAAACCAATTAAAAGACATTTTGTATCCTGTTATTAATAATAGAACTAAGTGTTATGTTACCATACAGAAAGTAGTTTTCACAGCAACTATCCTCCTGTACAGTTTCACAGAACTGAAACTACAATTTTGCTGATGATATGTTTTTTATCATGCAGTACTATGAGACTGAGCCTCTAGCAGATCAGAGTTTTCCATAAGGTCATTGATTTTTAAAGCAGAATAACAGAATGAACATTCAAAAGGCAGCCTAAATGAAAAGGGTGACAGAGATATAAATTAAAGAACTGAATTAATTAAATAAAAGATTCTTTGTCTGGGAGCCAAAGAGCACAGTATAAGACAGAAAAGCATTGAAAAAAATGTATGTGAGATTACAGTAACTATTCCTCAGCAATTTTTTTTTCAATTTTTCCTCCCTACCCACTTGGTTGGAGAGCTTAACATTATAAATATCTCTGCTTATAGTTAGAATCATAGAATCATATAGTCATTACTGTTGAAAATGACCTCCAAAATCACTAAGTCCAGCCATCAACCTAGCACGATCACCGTGTTCACCACTAAACCCTGCCATCATACGACATATCCACACATTTTTTGGAGACTTACAGAGGTGGTGTAAGACCCCATGCTCTTCTTACAAGGCCATCAAAGGGGTTTTATATCTAAAAGATACAAGGCCCCAAAAATCCACTTGACAGGTTTTTTAAAAAGGCTATGATGTTTCTCAGGGGTTCAAAATAACACACTGTTACTGGCAAACTTTGGAAAGAGAGAGAGAGAGACAGAAAGACAGAGAGAAAAAGAGAGAGAGAAAGAAAGAGAGCATTATATCTACCACCTTAGATCCAGCATACAATCAGCTACCAGGAGTCCAAGAACAGCAGGGCCATGAGCACATGGAGGCCACACGGTGCTGATTTTATTGCGCTGGACTCCTGTGGCCACTGCCTGCCTCCCCCAGTGGGGCTTCCAGTGGGGTAGCCATCCTGAGGCTGGATTAGGGGCTCCAAGGGGTATGGGGTTTCAGGGGTGCCAATGGGTAATAGCCATTCTAGGACTGGGTTAGGGGTCCAGAGGCAGTACTCCTGGTGTGCCAGTGATTGGCAACTGCACCAGTGGCTGTCAAAGAGGCAGGGTATGAGGAGCGGCAGAACACAATCCCACCTTGACAGAACCTGATATGCCCCCTTCCCACCACCCACCCCCCTCCCCCAGAATTGTTTTGAGTCATTAATAACTTTAATACCGTTTTTTCAGTGACTCACAGATGGTGACTCCAACATTCCCTGAGCAGCATGTTCCAATGTTTAATTACCATTTCTGTGAAGAAGTTTTTCTTAATATCTAATCTAGACCTTCCCTGATGCAACTTGGTCATTTCCTCTCACCCTGTCACTTGTTACCTGAGAGAAAAGACTGAGACCCCCGCCTTGCTACAACCTCCTTTCAGGTAGTTGTAGAGAGCAATAAAGTCACCCGCGAGTCTCCCTTTCTCCAGGCTAAACAGCCCCAGCTCCCTCAGCTGCTCCTTGTAAGACTTGTGCTCCAGCCCCCTCCCCAGCTCCGTTTCTCTGGACATGCTCAAGTGCCTCAATGTTGTTCCATTAGTGAGTGTCTCAAAACTGAATACAGAATCTGAGGTCCCCAGTCGTGAGTACAGAGGGAATGAATCATACATAACAGAAATATTAGAAATACGTCTCCTACATAGAGCTAATATGGTCTTCTTCCTGAAGGTTGAAAAGGTTGATGGATTCTATTGGTCTTCTGTGGCACTTAATAAGAAACAAAAGTAATGGTGCTTCATTTTTTTAGGAACTGAACCTTCTGAATTTACATTTTTAATCCAAATTTTTTAGAGTCACTGAGTCTTCAAAGACAATGTTCCTAACTCTTCTGAATATCAGGCCCCTTCAAATGGTTCTGCATTGGAAATCCAACGATATTTGAGACCTCTCAGCATTTGGGAAACTCCTGATTTCTCTTCCTACAGTGGCACCCTGAAAGCCCTCATGTGGATGGTTTACCAAAGAAAGAGGACAAATAGCATGAGGAGAGTAGAATCACTTACAGAAAGCTGCAGATAGAAGACAAGTAAAGAAGTTCAGTAGCACTTTTCCAGTTTGATTCCAACAAAGATCTTTGAGGAAATGGCACTGCTCTACTTACTTCCTGCCAATGAAACTGTGGAATTCAAAAGTAAAGGAATCACAGAGTACATTTATTGAAAGAGTAACAAAAGTGCCTTTTCAGTGGGAGCTTTCCCAGGAGCTACAAAAAGAGCTGTTACTTCACCAGTCATACTACTGCAATTGTTACTTTTTTGAGTAGTGTGGGCAATTTCTTGAGTCTACAATTACACTTTCCTAAAGAGAATCTGCAAAGCAGAGTTTCCGGCACTGACTTTTGTGTGGATGTGATTCCAACACCTCTGCCAACATAATAACATGGCTGAACACATGGATGACAGCTAGTGAAACAGCTTGTGAGTTTCTTGATAATTAAGGCTTTAGCAATTCTTCACATACAAGTCAGTTCTTGGTAAGAACTAAACCCTTACTTCTCAAAGCAACATATACTAAAACCCACTAACTGACAGAGAGATGGATGGATTGTAAAGCTGGTAGGAAACAGATCTTGTGATTATAATAGTTTTTTCTCCAGCTGTTATGATAACAATACGGACAGTTTTGCTTGCATTTAATTCATAGTATCTGTGCAATATTGTAGATTGAAATAAAATTATTAGACACTTGACCGAGCTTTTGAAAAGTGAATGACGTGAATACAAGAGTTGCAGTTAAGATAATGAAGGAAAATGAGAGAATCATCTTTGATGATCAAGGTATATAGCAATTTAACCCAGCATCTGGAATCTTTAAAACAGAGGTACATAATACAATACAATTTGTTCGATAAATGACAACTTACACTCTTGAAGGATAGTAAAAGATTGCAGGGCTAATTAATCACTAAATGACACAAGAGTATAACTCACAAAGCAGAAAAGTCAAAATGTATTCTCCTTTCCCTAGTGTTCTGTTTCTTTACTGTTTGAGCTGGAGAAGTACTGCGTTATTTTTGTTTCTTTTTAATTTTTTCTTCCAAGTAGTCTACATTTTGCAGTTTTGGATCAGTTTGTTTGTGATTTGTCATTGCAGTCAAACCATGAGCAAAATAATAGCTGATGGATTTTCCGCTGACATTTAATGCAGTTACCTGAATATTCACCTGGAGCATTTTGTCTCTGCTCTTTCCACTATCCACCTAGAATAGAGTTTCTTAGTTCATAGTAATGCAAAACTCTTCACATCCACTTGTTGGAAATATATCCTGGGAAGTAAACCTGTAAGAGGAAAAAGGGACTAAAGAATCATAAAATAAAGTTATTAAAATGGAATTAAGGTGGCTTTCTGTTTTGGGTTTGGTGTCTTTTGTTTTTTCCACTTAGTATTGTATAAGGCCTAAATTCTAGTATAGACTGCTGAAACAAGTAATTTTTCTAAATCCAAAGAGGAGCTAAGAACAGCTCTTCTGAGTAAGAGTTGATTGCCTGGCCTCTAAATCTATCAGGCACTACTACACATTTTTGCATATAAAATGAGGAAAGCCTAGTTTTCTCGAAAACCAGTTATATTTAAAATACTCTTTATAATCTCTAGCAGCAGAATAAACTGAAAGTATTATAGACTGTTAAAGTGATTAATTTGCAAAGCCAACAATTATGTAGCCATTTAATTTTTCACTTTCCTATTGCCAGTAACATCATGGAAAACTGTATTCCTTTTTATTTTAATGAAGCACGCAAAATCCATTGCAAAACATATTTATTTGCTGTAAACCAACATCACCTTTTTCATGGTTTAACTCCAGACAGCAACCAAGGCCCGCACAGCCACTCACTCACTCCCTCACCAACAGGACTGGGGAAGGAATCAAAATGGTAAAAGATAGAGAACTCGTGGGTTGAGATAAAGACAGTTTAATTGGAAAAGCAAAAGCCATGCACACAGACAAAGCAAAACAAGGAAGTAATTTGCTCTTTCCCATGGGCAGACAGGTGTTCAGCCATCTCCAGGAAAGTAGGGCTTTATCCCACACAATGGCTACTTGGGAAGACAAATGTCCCCCTCTTCCTACTTCTTTTCCCCTGTTTGTATACTGAGCATGATGTCATATGATATGGAACATGCCTTTGGTCAGTTTGAGTCTCTTGTCCCAGCTGTGCCTCCTCCCAGCTTCCCATGCACCTTCAGCCTGTTTGTTGGTGGGAAGGTACCAGAAGGTTTTGGCTGTGTGTAACCACTACTGAGCAGTAACAAAAACATCCCTATATTATCAACCCTGTGTTCAGCACAAATCCAAAACACAGCCCCATACTAGTCACTGTGAAGAAAATTAACTCTACACCAGACAAAACAGCAAAACCTTTCAGACAGCCTGGCACTGGGGTAGTGGACCAAAACACGTCCTTGCAATTGTTGTACAGTTTGTAAAGTGCAACACTAATATTCATTATTGATTAAACTTATTTGTAGGTATTTATAAGTTTGAACAGCTTCTCACTTTTATCTCATGTTTATGATCAAGAAGACTGAAATGTAAAATAATAAATCCCACATCTAACAAATAAAAAAATAAAGCTCCATGATTTAAAAAGAGACTTTAGTGTAATATGTTCTTTTTGTAAGGGAAATATTTAAAAGATAAATATTTCATATGTAGTGGAAAATTATAGACAAGGATGAGAAGAAGATGCTTTTTTACTAAGACCAAGAACATCAGTTGTTACCTTACCTCTCTCCTACAGTGTCATGACTGAACCACAGATTCAAGTTGAACAGAAGCAGCTGTTTGGAAACTCAGTCCCAAAGACTAAGCATTGTTATTAAAACTCAGTTCAGGACATCAACCTGACACTAGACAGCTGCTGACTATCTTGAAGTTTTTACTTAAGAGCTTTTCTGGATCTTGTCCAATAACAAAGAAATTAACTTTCTAAAGAAAGACAAGAGACAGTATGTATTTGAAATAGTAGAGCAATGACAAAAACTGGATGAGTGAAGTTCCAATTAGAATATAACCAGAAGATGCCATGATAATGGTTGGAGAAATGTACAAATTTCAGCTTACAGATTGTTGTAAAATAGAAATAGTAAGAGGAGGTATATATTTATTAGCATTATATAATGAAGGACCATTTGATTGGCTAAAAGGAAGCTGTTTCATTAAAGTTTTGGGAGTCTCACATAATAGTCTAAAACTTTCTTAACTAAAGACATTGTATTGGAGCCTACAGTAAGGAATAATGGATACCACTCAGAAGTCTTTACTTTCTCTTACAGCAAAAGGCAATGGTGCCCCTTTTTGCCCTCCCTTTTTACCATAATTCTGGGACAAATCAGTAAAAGAATCCAACACAATAACAGAGTTGAAGGTATAAAAATACTGGACATCCTGGATAGAATTTCATTATATGCAGTTGATGTCATTCTTTTCTTATCCAATCCATATTACTCCCTTGGGGACAGCAACCAATGAATTAAAAAAGTTTGAGAAAGTCTCACTGCAGGTGTGTAATCAAAGGAAGTTAAAGATTTAATGCATCAAACTTTCAACAACAATATATGAAGCCATACTAAATATGGATTCATTTGGGCTAAACATTCAACTGGGTGCTTTTGAGTGCAATTACCACATTGTACTGATAGTCATATGGTCTCATTTTTGTTCAGCTGTATAGTTCTATTGACCTTGAATAGTGTAACTATATAATGGATATAATAATAAAACTACTAAATTTTTAGGGAGAACTTTTCACCCAAGGATCTCAAAGCATTTTAGAAAAGAGGTCAGGATCATTATCTCCATTGGCTAGGTGAACAGAAGCCAAAGAAGAAAACTGACTTGACCAAAGTTGTGTAGCAGACCTGTAGTATAGCCTAAAAGAAAAAGACACTTTTGTGTTATGGTGTCAGCATGAGGAGAAAAATTAAAGCATAGTAAGATTAACATTTTTTCCAGTCCTTCTTTATTGCTCCCTTTATTATGGTATGTGAAAATGCTCCAGATATGTATGTGTATAAGCAAGACAATGAAATTATCTTAGCTTTCAAAGATTTTGCCATCAACATCAGCTTCAAGAAGCTAATAATACCACATTCAAAATCCGTGTATACCAGCAGAAAAAGTTTCCCACAGTTGCAACTATCTACACAACCCAAGAGTTTAGGGTTTACACTTTGGCTGAATGAGTTGTGAGAAAAGACATGTTGGTCAATGCTAAGGTGCAAGTGTGGGTTAGCCTAAGTAGGCCTAGGATAGGGCCTTGGCAGTGGAACATCAGGGTTCTTCAGTGTTTGCACATGGAGTATAGGTTTGAAGTGAAAACTGAGACACTATCTGACTCCAAAATCTTTTTACTGAAATATCTTATAAGAACATGCTCATGCAAATAGAAACTTATTTGTGTAACTCCCAAACATTATAAGATGGTATTTGGTTAAAAAAAAAAAGTTTTATTAAATTAATATGATGATATATTAATAATTAAACATACTGGAAAAAATGAAGCTTGCCTTGCAAGGTTTCCCCAGGCAAAAGCAAAAAGAAAATGTGAATTTTAATATGGGGAAAAAATAATCAATTCAATTTCTCATATATATTAAAGTTTACATCTAATTTGCTTCTGAAAATTAATTTTTTTATTGTGTTATCTTGTGTTAGTTTACTCAAACATCAGTATTATACTGTTGTTTTTATTCATATTTTTGTTAATATTTTACAATTGCTAGGCTAACAAAAATTATCTGAAGAAAAAAATGTATAATTTGATTCTACCTCTTGATTCTGCCTCTCAGTGAAAGTCATATCACAAAATTCTTTCTGTAAATATCGTGACAACTTTTACTGTTGCACTAAGTTTCTTATTTCAGCACTGAAATTTAATTAGTTAGAGAGAACTTGTCCAAAAAAGCTGCTTGGCAGAAGAAATTGTGCAAGAATTGGAAGAAATTACTATTATAGCCTGAAGACATCTTGGCTGATCACAAGCTCTGGTCTCAGACAGAGGCATCAAGAAATGGATCTTTTAGAGGAAACATAAGCAGGCAAAACTTTGACGTGGTTCTGCCTTATAGTATTTTCCTCAGCGAAGATCAAGAGACCTAAAAGTCAAGAAGTCACTTTTTATTAGATTGTAGTCTAGGATATTCAACTTTTCAAATAATGAAAACATGAAGAGTCTAGCCATTCCCACTGTGTCCTTGCAATGTGGTTTCTGTTTTCCAGACTGAGTTCCAAACAGAGGATGTCTGAGTAGTTGCAAGCTCTGGGCAGACCTCCCTATTTCCTAGAAAGTTTCTGTTTATGCTGCCTCTGAAACACGACCTGCTTCTTGTTACTAACAGAAGGTGTTCGGCCTCTGCACAACCAGTATTCCCCCTGGCTTAGTGCTGTGACACACATTTATCCACCTTTTGCTTATGTCTTACAAAATGTTTCTCCTTGATGAGGTACACGCTGCTAATGATGTTAGGGTAAAAAGTTCCTCTCCATTCAGAGGGTTTTGGGCTGGTCACTCCCCTTCAAGGAACTTTCTACACAAATTAAAAGCAATCACATCAAAAGCTGGTGTGAGTCCAGCTCCCCCAGTGCTCTCCTAGATGGTCCCAAAAAAGTGTCATTAGTCTCCTAATATTTAAAATTATTACTATCAAATCTATTGCTATCAGTAAGGGAAAAAAATCAGTCAGAATATGTTGGATAATTGACAGTACAGCTTTATACACCTAGGTGTAATAGGTAGCCCTTGATATTTCTATCTTATTTTAATTAAAAGGACTATGATCTGTTTGCCTCACCACTTTCATTTAAAAAACTGCCAATTTTTAATACAGTGAAGATGTGTAAGAGCTAAATTGACTGACATCCAGTCATTGACCCACAAACATAAATAACTTTCATAATGAGGAATAGAGTAAATATCAACTAAGGATTTGTTCGATATTGTTCCCATAGAAGAAATAAATGTCAAGACACTAAAGTATTTTTCAGTGAAAAATATGTATGTGTGTGTTTTTTTTCTGTCTCCTTGTCACACAGTATCTGGTGTGATATTTACAAAACAATTTAGATAGCTCAATACATTAAAACCAACTTTTGGAAATGTGTTACAGACACAATTCCCAGAGGCAGCACAAGAAAGTTAGATGTTTCATCTGCAGCTGCTTTAATAACAAAATGAAAAACTGCAAACCACTTTTATTAAAAAGTCTTAAAATGCCCAAGGGAAAAGTGAGATCATAGTTTTAAATTTCTTTAGGTGACACAAAAAGTCATTATCTTTTACCCTAGACTGCATTGTGTTCGTTCTATAAAATACAATGAAGGTACATCTGCAGCAACTTGCAAAAAAAAATCTACAAGAAGGCGCATATGATGCCACTTTTTCACATACAATATTTCAAAGTTGAGGTAATTAAAAATTTTGGTATAAAATCTTGAAAGAAATGCAGCTTTACCAGTTTTGAAAAACAAACAAACAAACAAACAAACAAAACCAAAATGTCCCCCAACAAAACAAAGCACTAGTTTTTTTCCTGTCTTTAGTGAGTATTATGATAACCAGGCTATGCTATATAATCTGGTTTTCACTTTACTCCACAAAACATTCAAAGACTCTACTTTCTAAGTATGTTGGTGTCTGTGCATATCTCCATATCTATCTATCTATCTATCTATCTATCTATCTATCTATCTATCTATCTATCTATCTATCTATCTATCTATCTATATATCTTCCTGTACCTTTGCATATAAAATGGAAATTGTGATTTCCAGTTAATCCTTACTTGAGGGTAAATTCAGAGGTAAAATATACATCACACCTAAAACACAAAACACATACACACACAAAACTAAAATAAAAATGTCTCTTTTTTATCAGGCTTCTAAGCTATGTATATAGGTGATTTACATTGTAAAACACATTTGTACGATGTGCAGTCACCACCCATGGATCAGCTGGCATCTCATTGGTCCTTCTTCACTCTCAGTGGTTCAGGTCTATTCACTATTTATATATTTTCGTTAACAAACTAATTAATGCTCATTGGCTACACACTACCCTAATGCTGATTAGTGCACATTATCAACCATTCTCTTCTTTCAAGTCCGTGGGTTTCTGGAGTCGATGGGCCATGACTAGGTGGTCACAATATGCCCAAAGGAATTTTACCCAGTCAAAGCTGATTTCAGCACAGTTCCTTACACTTCCGTGCTTGTCTCAGTTCATCATTTTAGCATAGAATTTTGTACTTGTTATAAATTTTCAAAATCTTTTATTCAGGTGGGACCTGATTGGATTTTTTGGTTTAGTGTGGGGTTTTTTGGATGGATTTAACATAGTGGGCCAGGCCTTTACAGATGTCTACATTCTTAGCAAACTTCAAACAGTGATTTCATTTCTTTGTTTGACATACAATTCTTGAAAAAAAAAAGTTTATGTTTTGTTAATAAATGTTATAATTAGAACTACTTTTTGCTATCTAATCATAGAATGTCAGAATAATAGAATGATTTGGGCTGGAGGGGACCTTAAAGACCACCTAGTCCAACAGTCCAACACCCCTGCCATTGACAGATACACCTTCCACTAGGCTAGGTTCCTCAAAGCCCCATCCAGCCTGGCCCTGAACACTTCCAGGTAGAGGGCATCCACAGCTTTTCTGGGAAACCTGTTTGAATGCTTCACCATCCACACAGAAAAGAATTTATTCCTAATATCTAATCTAAGTCTACCCTCTTTCAGGTTAAAATCATTACCCCGCATCCTGTCACTACACTCCCTGATAATGAGCACCTCTTCAATTTTCCTGTGGGCCTGCTTTAGATACTGGAAGGCTGCTACAAGGTCTCCCTGGAGACCCTGGGCTCTTCTTCAGACTAAACAACTTGATCTCATGCTGAGGTGTTCCAGCACTCTCATAATTTTTGTGGCCCTCATCTGGAACCAGTCCAAAAGGTCAACGTCCTTCTTATGTTGGGGACCCCAGAGCTGTATGCAGTACTCCAGGTGGGGTCTCACAAGAGCAGAATCCCTCAATCTGCTTGTTATGCTTCTTTTGATGCAGTCCAAGATACAGTTTGCTTTCTGGGCTGCAAACACACATTGCTGGGTCACATTGAGCTTCTCACCAACCTATTGCCTCAAGTTCCTCTCCACAGGGCTTCTCTTAATCCACTCATCGCCCAGCTGCTTTTCATGTTTGGGATTACCTCTATCCAGGTACAGGATCTTGCATTTGGCCTTGCTGAGCTTCATGATGTTCTCATGGGCCAACTCTTTAGCCTGTCAAAGTGCCTCTATATGACATCCCTTTCATCTAGAATATCAGCCACACCACACAGCTTGGTGTTCTCTGCAAACTTGCTGTGATTTTACTCATTCCCACCATTCCCATTTCCAAGAAGATTGTTAACAGCACTGCTCCCAATAACAGTTCCCAGAGGTACACCACTTGTCACTGGTCTCTACTTGGGCACTGAGCCATTGACCACAACTGTTTGAGTGTGACCCTTCTGTCAGTGTCTTATCCATTGAGTGGTCCATCAATCAAATTCATGTCTCTCCAGTTTAAAGACAAGGATGTTTTGTGGGACAATGACAAATGCTTTGCAAAAATCCATGTAGATGACATCAGTCTCTCTTCCTTTATTCACTGGTACTGCAACCTCATCATAGAAGGCCACCAAGTGTGTCAGCACAATTTGCACTTAGTGAAGCCATGTTGGCTGTCACAACTCACCTCTGTTTTCCGTGTGCCTTAGCATAGCTTCCAGGAGGATTTCCCCCATGACCTTCCTGGGCGCCGAGATGAGACTTACCAGCCTGTAGTTCCCTGGTTCTTCCATTTTTCCTTTTTTAATAATAGGGGTAATGTTTCCCTTCTTCAAGTCAGTGGGACTTCACTGGGGTACCATGACTTTTTACTTACAATGGATAGTGTCCAGTGATAGATATCAAAGCAAATAACAAACCTGAACATAAGCAAGCACTTTTATCCATAAAGACGCCATTATACATTGCTAATACATTTTATATATTCTTAAATCTGCTTTTGTTCTTTATAACATTTTGGAGAACTAACTTGTACTGGAAACTCTGCCTTGTATGAAACATTTAAAAGGTATTTGGAATTACAAGTTCTGACTGTTACTAAAAGTGAGGGATTGTAATGAAAGGGAGAGCTTGGTCATAATCAAACACTCACTGAGCTTTCCTCCCAAAAGGCAAGACATTTTAAATAATATACTATTATGATATAGACATGATCTATAGCTCAGAGTCCTTTCTTTAACAAATCTCTTTAAGATCTGAAGATCTGGAAAGAGTGGTGACATTAAATGATATAAGGACATCCTGTGTAGAAAAATGAGGAATGTTACAATGAACTGTCAAACCCATAAACTATGTCACAGGGCAAGTATCTGTTTGACCCTATCTGAAGGAATTTTTTCATTGAAAATCTTTTCTTGTAGAAGTAGTTTGAGAAAAAAGTACTGATGATGAGAAACTGTTCTCCAAAAGAAATACTGAAGTCATTACTAAATTACTCACCTCACTCCTGTCCCACGAAATGCAGAATATGGGTGTGCCTTAAATTCTTGTGTAGCTCTTTAAAGTGGAATAGATTGTGCCCTTATGACACCCTATTATGTGAGTAATTGAAAGGTTTGTGCATACTATGAACCTGAAATAACAATTTGGTATACACTTTTGAGATGCAAAAGCAAAACTGTTATTGACTTTGTATTGGGTCTGGCCAAGATGGAGTTCATTTCCCCACAGCAGTGCTCACGGTGCTGTACTTTGTACTGGTAGCTAGAAAGGTGTTGATAACACAGCAGTGTTTTGGCTACTGCTGAGCAGTGCTGGCACAGCATCAGCACTGTCTCTCAACATTCCTCCCCTTCCACATCAAGGGCAAGATCCTGGGAGGGGACACAACCAGGCCA
>JAWWEU010000001.1:62341081-62353942 GCA_035583155.1 Acropternis orthonyx | reverse complement strand
CCAACCGGGTGTGAGATGGAGATGAGCTTTGGTTAGGCCACCTTTTCTAGGCCCCTCTCCGTGTGGAGCAAGCAGTGATCTCCTTGAAAAAGGCTGCTTGGTCATTCACGATGCTGCCGAACAAGACTGTCATCTCTGGGTCAGTCTTGAGCAACCGATGTCCTGAACCGCTTGCACGCAGGGTTGGGGATGCGGCTTCCAGTACACCTTCTCACCTGCCGTTTCACCCCTCGCCTGTCGCTGCAGGCCTTTGCAAATGTGGGTGTAGCCTTCAAGCCTGGCCCCGCCCTTTACTCCTAAGGTTCATCTGCCAGGGCCTAGCAAGTTTGGACGGTGATGGCGAAGTCCTCAGGACGTAGGTTTGGTTAGAGCATCCTTCTCTTAGACGGATAGCCTTACAGGGCTAAGCGAGCTCCATCTGCCCAGGTTTGGATTTAGAGTTGTCCTTCTCCTAGGATGGTTGCCTTGAGGCTAGAGAGCTCATCCTGCCCGTGTACACACTTTGTCTGACCCTTCAGTTGAGACCTGACTAGCATGGGAGACCCTACTGGAGGCACAAACCGCTGCCAGCATAGCTCACAACCTCATAAGGGCACGCAAGCTTCTTCCCCGCGACAAGGGGGTGTGCCCATGGAGAAGGATAATCAACATACACCTATGCTTTCAGCATTGATGCATAAGACTGCAAAGAGGGACACAGACTGCATTATTTGCCACCCATGATCCTAACTACATAAAGACAGTAGCAGAAGCAAGGTTTCACTAGGGGCCACAGCTAAGAGAGTTGCTGGAATCTATTGTAATATGTAGTCCACTGGAGAATAAAGATTTTATCAAGTTGAAAGTTATGTGAACATGTTGAAAACAAGATTATAGGAAAAGGTGGACAAGATATATATCTTATCTTAATTTCCCTTTACTTACTTCTTCTGTAGTCTCTATCTGTGATAACTCCTAAACCTCGATCAGATACTGTAGTGGTTTAACCCCAGCTGGCAACTTAGCACCACACAGACACACACTCACTCAACCCTGGTGGGATGGGGGAGAAAATAGGAAGAGCAAAAGTGAGGGTGGGTTAAGATCAAGGCAGTTTAATAGCTAAAATAAAAGCCGTGCATGCAAGTAAAGCAAAGCAAAAAATTCATTCACCACTTTCCATGGCCAAGCAGATGTTCAGCCATCTCCAGGAAAGCAGAGCTTCATCACATGCAACAGTGACTTGGAAAGACAAACACCTTATTCTGAATGACCCCCTCCTTCTTCCCCTCTGTTATATATGCTGAGCATAATGTCATATAATTTGCAATATCCCTTTGGTCAGTTGGGGTCAGCTGTCCTGGCTGTGTTGCCTCCCAACTTCTTCTGTACCACCAGCCTCCTTACTGGAGAGGTGAGGTAGGGTGAGAGGCCTTGATTCTGAGTAAGTGCTGCCCAGAAAAAATGAAAAAAATCTCTCTAATATTGACCCTGTTTTCGGCACAAATCCAAAACAGCCCCATACCAGCTACTAAGATGAAAGTTAGCTCTGTCCCAACCAAGACCAGTACAGGCATTTTCTCCTTCATCGCTATGTTCTTTTAAGGAGACAAATGGAGGTTGAAGGTTTGGTTATCTTACTATTTTGCATTCAAAAGAGGTTGCCGCTCCAAAACAATGCATTAATTTGTGATTGATCAAGTAAAAAGCCTTTTGAACTAGATGAAGAATAGTTATGATTTTGTTTGCAATATGTGGTTTTCTATGGTACCTTGAAGTATAAAGGACCCTACTACTTCCAATTAATTCAGTAGTGAATCTCTCATTGACTTAAAGGTCAGCAAGATCAGGCCCTAATTTACCAACATTTGTAATTCCCTGATTAAATTTTCAAAGTCCAGATGCTAAACTGATTTGTTAGCCTTTGAGATACTGCTGAAGTCAGTGTACAGATTGGCAAACTGGTTCTTTGGCTCTTCATTAAGATCATGGAAATTCTCTAGCTGATCATATCATCTTTGCCTTGTCATGCAGCAGAGAAATCCAGTCTGTGGTTCCAAGCTTGTAATGTAGTGGCTTTTTCTCTCACTTCCATCTCTTTTCCCTGCAGATAAAAGTAATCTCTGAATATCAGAAAGTTCTAGTTAAAGAACAGACTTCAAATGTATATTCCTACGTATAAAACACTTGAATCACCACCAAGAAATGCAGAAAACAATTTAACTGTATGAAGTACCTATTAAAGACAACCTGAAAGCTCTGAACATCTTGCTTATCTGCAATAAAAGTTGTTGTTCTGCAGCATGAGAAAACAGACAAATTATTTACAACTATATACATTAATAATTGTATGATAAAAATAATGGTGCTGCTGTCTGCGTATAAGATTTTACTTATCGACTTTCACATACACTTTCCATCAGAACAAGTAATTAGGTGCAAATTTGCAAGATTTCATTATAAACCTGAGGCATCAACATCAGAACCGATATTTTCTACAAGCTGATACAAAGTGAGGGATTTTTTTAAGATCTGATTCAAGAAAACAAAGCTTTTATGCTCATAAACCCAGTTTATGCTTATATAGAGAGATTCACATTTACATATATATATATGTATTTATCTGGGCTGTATCTGAACTAGAAAATTACTCCATGGCACACAGATAATATATGGAGTGCTTGTCATGGTCATTGAACCACAGATTCTCAAAATCACAGAATGTTTGGTTTAGAAGAGACCCTTGGATATCCACCCATCCTGCTAAGGCAGGTTCACCTATATCACGTTGCACAGGATCATATTCAGGCAGGTTTAAAATATCTCCAGGGAAGGAAACTCCACAACCTCTCTTAACAGCCTATTCCAGTGCTCTGACACTCTCAAAGTAAGGAAGTTTTCCCTCATATTCATATAGAACTTTATGGATTTCTCAGATTGAATCTCAATGAGCAAATCTGGCGCATATACAAAGAATTCCTTGCTATAGGAATTTATGGACAAATCTAAAGAATAGGATGCCGGAATGGTCTTGTACAGACACTAATAAAGCATTCATTAAAAATGGACAGGAAGCTTTGCGTCAGGTAACACCTATGTAAGGAATGAAATCACTTGTTAGTCCTTATAATGACAGGAGCCTCCATTGCAAACATCTTTGCCATGATATCTTCAGACAGAATGGGCAACAGTTCAAAATGAATATCCTGCCAATTCCTGATGCCCATCTGTCCTGTTGTCATCTGTGAGTACTCTGCAACAAGCAGGATCCATCACTGTTGAGCACCTTAAGCAATATACAAAACACCTCCTAAACACTGACTGTATCTGTGTCCTCAGCAAAGGTTTTGCTGAGTAGTTACAACTGTCCTAAGTTTGCTCCTTTATACAGCAGAAACTACTTAGACATATCTCTGAGATGTTCAGATTCTCAACCCAACTCACTGAAGTATACAAATTGTATCTATTACTTGCTCTGGACACAGCATGGACTACCTGGAAAAATCTCCAGGCCAGTCCAAAATTCTTACTTGAAGAATTCTTATAGTCACTAGTCAAATCCTTTGTTGTGACAGTGTTATGATCAGGTTCTTTAAATTATTAGAGACATATCTCTGGTGGAATTAAGGTGGAAATGAGACCATATGCCAAAGTCAATAGTATGGATTGTTATTTAAAAGTAAATGTGAGGTAGAGAGACAGAAAAAAAAAGGAAAAAGAGAGAGAGACAGAGAAAGAGAATGATAAAGAGACAGATTAAGAAGAAAAAATATAACCACTCCATGGATTCCAATGTCATTGATCCTCTTGTGATCTTCTCAGTGATGAGAGTCCCAGTCTTGTTGAAGTGATTGTTGCAGTCTGGATCCATTGAGGGAAGCTCAGGGTGGTGATGAAAAAAGCCTATGAGGTGAAGGAAGTCCATGGTGGTAAGGAAAGTCCCATATACTGTGTGAAGCCCAAGGGTGGCTTTTAATAAGCTTGGGCTAGGTGGGAATGCCTCTGATACCTTGCCTGGGGCAGGGATTTCTTCAATGGCTGATGTAATACTGAATCATGGAAAATTCCAGGAGTCTTTGATACCTTCTAAGATGTTACAGCTGACTTACCTTGGTGTGGTTGAGTCCATTTATAGCCCAATATGACCCATCAGCAGAGATGAACATATTCAGGCTGTTCAGTGTGAATTGTTCCCCTGCTTCCCCAGAAGGGAGCTATCACAGCTGAACCATTTGTATAAGGACAAAGAAACACTATCCCACCTTGCAGGATTTGCCTCTTTCCTTATCTTGCCCAACACCCAGCTTGTAGCCTGAGATGGCCTGTGCACACCCTCAGCACCTGTGTGGTTTCTCTGCACATTGTAAGCTTGTACTTTGTCTGAACCATCAGCATTCCACTCCTTCACATTTGTGAATTTATTCTTCTCCTGGGATAATTGGACAATAATGCCATCTTTATCTTATCTCAAGTTTCCTTCAAGGTCCAAATTAATAGGGATATTCAGGAAAGGGCAGGCTTCTGTGAGCAATGGCTTCTTTGCACAGGTTGCTGCAGTGGACAAAAGTCCTTCAGTGATTTCAATGTTTAAACCACAAACTATTTCAGTGTCTCATAAACAGTGGCTGTGAATTCAGCCTCCAACTCATCGTTCATGCACAGATTAACAGGGAGTACCCAGACCAGTCAGAGAATCGTGACATTTCTGATCTAAAGATACAGAAATCAGTTTCTAATATCTATATTACACTTGTTCAAGGCTAAATTTAGATGACAATAAGTTGTTTTGAAATTCCCCAAAATTTCCTCCTACTGCTACCACTAAGAAAATCTATTTTACTGCTCAAGACCAAAGAGAAACCAGCAAATTACTTTGTCATTTCTAAATATTGGGAGGAGTGAATCCTGCATCTTCCGCTCAGTTTGCTTTGCTGTTGTTGCTTTGCCCTGAACTGTCCATAGGTCTTGTGAAAGAGGATTCCTCTGTATGCATACATTATGGCTGTCTGGCAGAGTGGTTAGGTTTTGGTTGGTTTGGCAAGACGTCTGTACTTATATGGTCTCTGTATTAGTTTTCTGTGAAGTAGAACAGAAGTGAAGTTTGGGGTGAAGAGACACCTGGCGATGGAACCCAAACTAGCACAAACTTGGGAGTAAAATTTACTGTAGGTCTCCTTCATAGTAACCTGTCATATTTGGTTTAGATGACAGGATTGTCCTCTGCCTTATTCTGTTCCATTTGGTAAAATGCAAACTAAACAAACAACCACCCACCCCTGCCCTCCCCCTTCCCCTGCCCCCCAACCAGCAATAACAAAAACCCATAAACAAAAAAAAATAAAATAAAAAGCCCCCACCAAAACTAACCAAATGAAAAATGTGTATTTTCCTTTATACATCCAGTAACAGTAGACCATAAAACAGAGACTCCCTTTGGGGTGATATGTTAAGAAATAATACAATTCTTTCTTGCCTTTCTAATTAAGCTGTTTTCTGCCAGAAAATTCTTATCCCAGGAAATTAAAATACTTTGCTGCAATATTTTATCAAAATTTCCAGGAGGATATTATCATTAATTCCAAATTTATTGCTCCAAAGTGTATGAAATATAATATAATTGAGTGATCAAGACAAAAATATTAAGACTTAATCCAAACAAAATCCCCCAGCAAGATAAGTAATTTACTTCGCACACACACACACAAAAGAATAAATTAAATGCTTTTAACTTTCCATCCCAGCTTAAAATGAAAGACCATCTTAATATCTCACACTACAGTGCTGAATGCAAATTTTGTATTCCAGTCAGCTCGACCATGGTATTTCTTTTAAAGGCCTATAGATTGTCTAACTAGGACTCCTCTATCAAACATCTCAACTTTTACATTTGGAAAAAGGATAATAAATCAAACTGAGAGAATACCTGACAATGCTTTTTACCTCCTTACAAGTTACAAGTGATAGCATTTCTTTTCATTTATAGACAGAACAGCTGGAATAAATCAGCTTTAGTTTTTGGTATCATGAGTCATACATTTCAGATAACTCTTTTTCAGTTACTTTTCCACAAATTATTCTAACAGACTTGCAATGTATAATGATGGATTCATTAAACAGTCTTGAATTTTTTCAGACTGTGGACCTGAAATCAATGGGAGTTGGATCAGGCCCCAAATTAACTCAAAATTTAGAAACATTTCAGAAGATGTTGCAATTTCACATTTTGTAAAATAAGTGGAGACTGTAATTTCAAGCCTATAGTTTGGGAGTTGAAAGTTAGATTGAAATGGGGGAATTTTCAACTAAGTTTTTTTTACAGGGGTAATTCAGCAGTTAATATCACTGTTTAAGAGCTTTATGGAATACTTTTGACTTTGTAATATCCTTTTTTTTAAATGTAATTAAAAGGGAGCCTTCAATTTGTCGCCTCTCAGGAGTATTGTATTTACCTACTTAAGGTCAAATAGATAATTCTGTGTGTGAGTCAAGGTGACAAGGAAAGGATTTGTGGGTTTTTTTTCCTCTCTTCTATAATCTTCCTACTGCAGAAACTATTTTTGATTCAATAAAGACATTTGGTGGTAATCCCAGAAGAGTAATAATTTTGCCTGAAGACTAAACTGAGCAAGTGGTGATCATCTTTGCAGTCAATGACCTATAGATGACATTTTGTACCTAATTAATTAGATGTATTTCTTTTGAAAGAAATGGCGATTCCTGCATAATTAGAAAAGGCATCAAAGTTGGAGCTGTTGGCTTATTAATCTAATGGAGCTAGCCTATGGCACTTAAAGAGCATTTGTATTGCTCATGATGTTTGTGCTAATTTATGACCAATTAGTACTCTATATAAGACTGATTCTCTTGATAGTTTTCATTTTCCTAACTCTAAAAAAAAAAAAAGATTAGATTAGTTTAGAATACAATAGAAATTATAAGCTCTAATGCTTATAAACATTCAGATATTAGTGATTTACAATATAGGCAAAATCTACCTGGAATCACACACTTTTTCTTTTCTTTAGGCTAAACAAAGAATGGGAGGGAAAAAACCCTCATAGAACTGTAGAATTCATAATCAACAAATTTTCTACATTGAAAAAAATGGCAATTCTGTTATGTATTTTTGATGATTTTTTTTTTTTTTTTTGAGAACCAAGGAGAGAAAACCTCAATATGGGATACACAGTCGTGTGTAAGAATAAAAAGTGTTTTGTTTATTTATCTTTCTTCTCAGTTGCTTAATATTAATTAAATTTCCCATTTTAGCTATATTTTTAAAACACCTCTAAAGTTTTAATACATTCTGGTTTTATAAAACAAATTTGTTAACAGTCTTTCTGGAACCAGTCCATTCTCAGCACAAGGGTTCCAGAAGTTTAAATTTCCCTTTTCACCTACAACTTGCCAGATTGGCCTATAATCCCTGCTAATTATTTCTCTAGAGAGTCTAACTACTTCAGCTAGGATTTTTTCCTGTAGAATGTCTGGTTGTTTCTTACTGTAACCACTGTAACCTCATTATATTCTGTCTCATGGAAGATAATCCAGGAAAGCTAAAACATACATTATCATACCATGCAACATGATTAAAAAGACACCCAGCAACAGCTTAGAAAAATTAGATGCCACTGATAGTTTCATATTTTAATTTATACTAAATCATTAATCACATGTGTAAGCTGTTCAACATACATATATGGATATGGGTACGAGCATATTTTTGTGTGGACATCTTACATATGCTATAGCTGAAAAACTAAGTGTATATTTTCCAAAAAAAAAGCTAGCCAAATATTTGTCTTAATTAAAATCTAAAATTTTTATTTTGTCTTTGATATTTTTGTACATTTCTACTTCACAATGAATGTAAAGTCTACTAAGAGGCTTTACATACAAGTTCTTGCTGAATCAGAACATAATTTGGAAATCTTGTGAGTTATGAATTTTGTACTTACATCATAATGGTGACACCTAAAATTCCCACAGGCAAAAACTGTAGAACAATCCTATAACTATATAGATTCATAGAATTGTTTAGATTGGAGAAGACCTTTAAGATCATCAAGTCCAACTGTTAATGCCTAACACTGCCAAGTTCACCACTAAATGATGTCCCTAAGTGCCACATGTACATGTGTCTTTTAAACACCTAGGTGATGAGGACTCAATCACTTCCCTGGACAGCCTACTCCAAAACTTGACAAACCTTTTGGTGAAGAACTTTTTCCTAATATCAAATCTAGACCTCCTTTGGGGCAACTTGAGATCATTTCCTTGTCCTGTCACTTGTTATCTGGGAGATGAGACCAACCCTTACCTTGCTACCAACCTCCTTTCAAGTAGTTGTAGAGAGCAATGAGGTTTCCTCTGACTTCCCTTTTCTCCAGACTAAACAACCCCAGCTCCCTCAGCTGCTCCTCATAAGACTTGTGCTCCAGACCCTTCTCCAGCTTCAGCGCCCTTCTCTGGACACGCTCCAGCACCTCAATGTCTTTCTTGTAGAGAGAGGCCCAAATCTGAACACAGGATTCAAGGTGAGGCTTCACCAGTGCTGAGTACAGGGGGATTATCAGTGCCCTAGTCCTACTGGCCACACTATTTCTGATATAACATGAAATTATTTTTTTATAGTTCTACAGTTTTTAGCCATTGAACTTATTCTTACTGTTTGGGTCCATACTCAATAATTTTTCTAAGTGGCTATATCTGTACTGGGAAAATTAACAGTGCTGGCAAACCAATTTGTCAGTACGGTTAGACAGTTAACAGAATCATTGTCAGAGTTTTGATCTGGGTCAACTATCAGTCTCCCAAAGAGGTTTAAGCCAGCACACAGTATTCAAAATTGTTCTCAAGTGCACTCTTTTGGAGGCTTAAAGATTTTAACAGTGTGAATACAGCCGCAGCCTCTCAATTAACTGCAGAACTGAAGAATGAATCTGTGCCACTCTTTTGGTTACTAGTATAGTTTTAGCTCTTTGCATGATAATAATTTCTGCTGGGCTATAAATGACCATCATAAAAGTAGAGACTTAAAAGTTAATATTTGTTCTCCACTGAGACTGTCGCTCATGAATCAATAAGCCAGATTCTGCTCGCTTGAGCTAACAGAGAGTCTAAGACCAAGTCTTTCTTCCATGTGATCATATCCATCCCACATTGGCTCATTTATGCTAATTTGCTGACTCTCAATTCATCTTCTTTCTCCTTCTGAGGACACTAGTCCTCTTTTGCATCTCTACTCATGGCCAGGCAAAATCTCCACCACACTTTTCCTGGCCCAGTCCCTTTGTCCTTGGGACAACCTCCGCAAACATTCTTATTTCTTTTTCCCCTTCTCTCTGCTTCTTTCATTCCCCCAGTTGCTGTCCTCGCTTTTCACAATCTAATGTATTGGGTTTGCATGGCCAGGTTTTGGTAGCAGTGGCCTGCAGGGGTGTCTTTTGGGTGAAGTTGCCAGAATTTTTCCCCATATCTGACAGAGCGAATGCCAGCCAGCTCCAGAATGGATCCGCCACTGGCCAAGGCCGAGCTAGTCAGGAATTATAGTAATGCCCCTGTGATCACATATTTAAGACAAGTTATTGTGTGGATGTAATCACACTCAGAGAAGAGATAAGTGATAATATGTGAGAGGAACAACTCTGCAGACACCAAGGTCACTGGAGAAGTAAGGGGAGAAGGTGTTCGATACACTGGAGCTGAGGTTCCACTGTAGCCCATAGTGCAGACCATGGTGGAGCAGCTGTGCCAGTGCAGTCTATAGAGGACCACGGGAGTGCAGAAATCCACCTGAAGCCTGTGGAGGAGACCCATGCCAGAGCTGGTGGATGCCCAAAAGTCTGTGATCCCGTGGGAAGCTTAGGCTAGAGTAGATTCCTGACAGGGAACTCATGGAGAGAGGAGCACATGCTGGAACAGGTTTCCTGGTAGGACTTGTGACCCTGTGGGGGACCCACACTGGAGCAGCTTGTTCCCGAAGGACTGCACCTCATGAAAGGCATCCATACTGGAGTTCATGCAGAACTGTAGCCCATGGAAGGAACTCATGCTGGGGAAGTTTGTGGAGAACTTTCTTCCACGGGAGGGAACCCACAATGGAGCAGGGGAAGGACTCCTCTCCCTGAGCAGTGACAGAAACAATCCAGGATGGACTGACCATAACCCCTGTTTCACATCTCCCTATGCCAGTGCAGGGGATGAAGTAGAGAATGGGAAAGAGGGAGGGCTGGGAGGAAGGTGTTTTTAAGATTTGTTTTGCTTCTAATTATCCTGCTCTGATTTGGTTGGTAATAAATTCAACTAGTTTCCCCAAGTTGAGTCTGTTTTGCCCATGACAGAAACTGATGAGTGATTCTCCCTGTCCTTATCTCAACTCATGAGCCTTTTGTTATAGTTCCCTGTCTGGTTGTGGAGGGGACTGAGAGAGAGATTTTGATGGGTACCTGGCATTGAGACAGGGTCAACCCACCATGGCTCTATCTTTGTTCCTTCATACAGTTTCTTTCTCATGCTTTTAATCTATTAAATTATGACATTTCCCTCCAGTGCGTGCCCAAAGTAAAGGTTTTCTGAGGGCATTGAAAAAACTACAAGAGAATAAAAAATTCACGCCAATCTTTGTCTTCTTGCACTTCAGTATTTAATATCACCTGTTCTTTCTTATTTTTATTTTCCCCCTGCCATTCTCCTTCTTTTCCTTCCTCCCCTCCTCTTCCCTCTCCTTCCCCCCTCCCCCCTCCCCCCCCATTTTCCCCTTTCTTTTTTCTTCTCCTTACCCTTCTCTTTTTCCTTGTGTTCAGAAGTAAAAAAATCTGGTTTCTGTTTAAGAGTAATTTCTCAGTCTGATCTGAGCCTAGTAACATGAAACACTGCTAGATATTTACAGGCTACTTATTTTAATGCCACAGTAAAATAAATCAGTATGTAAAATGCATATATAGTAAACTGCCAGCAGTATCTGTTTCCTTCAGGCTGCAATAACTCCTGTATGAATTGTTTTTTTGCCCTGAATCTCTCTCTTCAGACTTTGGACTGCTTCAGAGCATCACACTCCTGTGGATGTAAATAAATGATGACTTGTTAATGGACTCTGATGCAAACAAGTGTATTTTACAGACGGACAGAACTGAAAACTGTGCTCCTTGCTCCTGACATATATATATATAGCAGTAATGATATTGAAATAGGCCAAGATATTTTTTGAGTGAACAGATCTTTATGTTGCAGTTCATTCTGACTGTGCTCCTGCTGCAAACTTCTGAAATGTACATTTACCAGTGTCTTGAGTGACATCTCCTGGAGAAAGTAAACATGGTCATTCACAGTAGTTTGCTAGTGAACTGTGATGAGATTTGCAGATTCCATTCCTGCAATTCTGTTTTTGGAAATGGGAGATTTATGCAGAAATTTTATTTCCTTTTCCAGTAAAGCTGGATCAAGATAGAGAGGTTTTCTTCTTCCAATAGTGCTAGCTAACTCAAAGCCCTTGTCTAGTGACATAGTAACAGCCATAAAATAGTTTAACAATTTGTCTTTATAATTGCATCTTTTGACTAGGTGTCTCATGGGGACTATGTAACCTTACCCTTCTTTCAGTGGCACTGGAGTAAATCAAAAGAGACTCTACAGAAACCCACAGAGCAGAGCCTGATAAAACTTGTCTAAAGAAAAATAAGGCAGTGCACTACGAAGAATGAACAGACGATATTAATGTAATCTGGAAGAGATGACTTCTCCCCATGCTTTGGTCTCCTAAATACTCTAGGTATGCCTTTCTGAATTATACAGTGCACAGTAAAAGTAATCCAGCGTAGTTTACAGCTAGAAACTGGATTAAATAAACATGCTACCAGGAATAATGTATATTTCAGCAACTAGACTCGCTAAATGAAAACTTTGATATTTTGCTACTGTGAACCTGTTACAGTTTCAAAATCTTTCATGGAATTTTTTTCTCTCGCTTACCAACACAGAGGTTTGGAAGCTGAAGCCCACTCCTCCACTACTTGCTCCCAGAACCAGCTAAAAAAAGGATGGCTGATAGATTTGCATTCCAACTTAATGGCTGGGGAGGACTCCTGGAGATGGGGCGGGGAGGCAGGGAGGGGAGGAGAGAGAGGTTTTTTCTGGGCTTGTTCTGTTTGTTCTGTTCTGGGGTTTGGGTTTTGTTTGTTTGTTTGTTTGTTTGTTTTATATATATATATATATATATATATATATTCTTGAAGTAAAGAACTGTTATCCTTTTCTATACATTTTCTGATTAAAGTCTTAATTTCAAAGGTTGTGGTGGTTTTTGGGAACAGGCCCCCTTACTAGTCCAGATAGACATCGTAGTTTTCTTTTAAACTGAGACAGAACCAAGGACAAGCACTTAAAAACTGATAACAGAAAGAGCAGTTCTTCCATTTCATGTGATCACAGAAGGCAAAAGCAAGTTTAAAGAATAATGCAGCATTAATCTCTCAATTTTTCTCTTAGATTTAATTTTATTTTATTGATCACAAATTTGAAGGTAAATTCTTTCAGGAAAAATATGATTTACTGTCTCAACTGCTTCTATTATTTTCATAGAGTTGTTGCACACTACCTCAGGAGGACTAGATGATCTCCAGAGGTCCCTTCCAACCTCAAAAATTCTGCAATTCTGTGAAAAAACATACAAACCTGAGATATGAAGAAAATAGATATAGTAATATCAGCACTTAGGTGGAAGTGAAAAAGGAGGTAGAATATATTAGTGTAATAACCCTTAAATTATCAAGAGAATTCTGTAATAAAATATCTCTTCTTTTTTTGTTGTTGTTGTGGTTTTTTTGTGTTTTGTTTTGTGTTGTTTTGTTGTGGGGGGGGGGGGGGGGGGGGGGGGGGGGGGGG
>JAWWEU010000001.1:62319624-62341071 GCA_035583155.1 Acropternis orthonyx | reverse complement strand
CCCCCCAAATGAGACCACAATTATTATCCATGGTCACTGTCTATCACCAAAGACAATTTTGGTTCTAGTCTTTGTTTTGAGCCCCTACTTCACCTAAATCAGAGTAAAGGTTCTCATACAATAAACTGACTGGTGTTAGAAAATAAATCTTAATTCATTAATAGACTCCAGAAAATGCATAGACAGAACATTCAAATGAATCACATATATTTAAGTAACCCCATCTAATATTCCTAATAGATGTTACAATTTTATTGAATAGTATCTAAGACAATTAATTGTTCCTTCTGTAATTATCCAGACAGAATTGCATATACTGAATTAAACAGACATCACTGAATTTTACATGCAGCAGAAAAATGGCCTTTGTGTTTCAACTGATGCAAGTGAAAAAGCTCAATTTCCTTTCATGTTGTGTCTGCTCCATTTATGTTCCTGTGCAGCAACAAGATCAAGTCTGGGCATGGGTTTTGATGTAGAAAGGGATTCTTTTTTTGTTTAAATGTGACTCAATTCTTGTAAAGATCTCCGGATTGTTGCATAGAAGACAAACTGGTCCGATTTGTTATTTAGAGTGACTCCATTAGCTAAATACAGTGTTTTAAAATGAGTCTGAGTCACCGCTACCTTCTGTAATATTTTTGTTGTAATGCCAGTCTGAGAGCACAATGTAGACACTTCCAGTGGTTACAGAAGCAGACAACATCAGTTCCCTCCAAAAAATCTTTGCAGGTCAAGTATAGTATCAAAGCATACTACAGTATAACCCACTACAGCACAGTGTTTCTTTCTGAAGGCATATCAGAAGAAAATATTAGAAGTCCAAAACTCTAATTCATGTGGAGAGGAAAAATGAATTAATGTGAAATTAAGAGGTATTTAAAGTTACAATTTCAATTATAATGATTAAACAAAATAAATATCTAGGTTTCTAACTCAAGTGTGATTCATAACTGCTGGACTATCTACATCTCTCCATCTTCTACACTGAGAAGAAAGTGAAAATTACCTCTCTTGGTTCTAGGTTCTCTGAATCAATCCTAAGTGGTTCACCTTTGACTACAGTAGAAAAATCATAGATTGCGTGAGTATATGGGTTCCCCTTCTGTTTCCCCCATTTTTGAAAGTGTAATTTTAAGGTTCCTTAAGATGATTCAAGATTTTACTTACGTAAAAATGTCTTAAAGCCATAGTAGGTTGGCTTAAAATTATTGAAAGCCTAAGAAAGACAGGTACAGAGGTTTAAACAGAAAGCAAAATATTTGGTGCCTAATTCCTTTGACTGACTTAAAAATTTCCAGTCATAACATTGGTAAATCCACTTGTCATGAAGAATTAAGCTAGTGTACTGGCCTTGCTAGGGTGAGGTTAGTTTTCTCCACAGCACCTCATACGGTTCTGTGTTTTGGATCTGAAACAGCACTGATAACATACCAAAGATCTAGTGTTTGCTGACTGACAGTGAACAATATCAAGGTCTTTTCTTCTTCTCACTCTGTCCCCCAGAGAGTGCACAATCTATCTGGAGGAGACACAACTGAGCAGGGGCATGACCAGAGATGTTCTGTACCATATAATGTCATGGTCAGCAATAAAAGGCAACAGAGTGGGCTTTGAGGGCATATTTTGCCCAGGAATTACTGGGCATCAGACTTCTTGTGGGAGGTGGTGGTTTTGCATTGCTCGTTTTTGTTTGTTTCTCCTTTTTTCCACGTATCATTCACTTATTAAACTTTTTTTTCTTTTTTTCTAAATTTTGACTTCCCAGTGTCTTGCTTTTATCCTTCCGTTTCCTCTGTTCCACTGGGGGTGTGAGGGGAAGGTGAGCAAGAGGCTATGTGGGGTTTAGGCTGGACATGAGGAAGAAGTTCTTCACAGGAAGAATGATTGGACATTTGAATGGACTGCCCCAGGGAGGTGGTGGAGTCACCATCCCTGGAAGTGTTTAAGAAAAGACTGGATATGGCACTCAGTGCCATGGTCTAGTTAATAAGGCAGGGTTAGGTCATATGTTAGGCTCAATGATCTCAGAGGTCTTTCCAAAAATAGTTGATTCTGTGATTCTGAACTGCCCATCAGGATTAAAATGTTGGAGGAGAGAGATACCAGCTGTGGAAGGACAGCTTAACCAGCCCAGACCTGTGACTGCTTGGGCTCTGGAAAACTGCTTGCTGTGTTTATATGGACCATTGGTTTATGTTTATATTATATTTATGTTTAAGGACTGTTTGCTGTTTAAAGTCTGTACTCCAGTTGAGGATTTTATCATGTTATATGTCTTTTCCTTTGTTTCACTGTGAGTCCATGCTGGAATTTTCTATCCCTCATGACTTGCAACCCACCTCTGATTGGTCCCTGCTTGCAGCAGGGTAGCATTTCCTTATATGGTCCACATGTGCTCCTGTGTTCCCAGTTTTGGAGGGTTTTTACGGTGTATTGCAAACCCCTCCCAGACTCTTCCCTAAACCCCTCCCAAGTTCCACTCCATTCCAGAACCTTCCCTACCGATCCTATATAAGCCGGGTACCAGTTCAATAAAAAACTCCCCCTTTCCTACTTCACCCTTGGAGTAGCTTCACTCCACTCCCCATTTCCCTTCAAGATTAACCCAAATTAGCCAGCAAGCCTGAAAAACTACATTGGCTTACAGATCAGAAATTTAAGAAAAACGATGATTTTGTGCAATTAGTTTTCCTAATTTCAGAATTGATAAAGAGTTTTGGGTGGAGTTTTTTTGTTGTTGTTTTATGTTGTTTGTTTGCTGCTGCTTTAGAAAATGGAATCAGATTGACAGTTGGAACAATAATAGCTTTTAAATTCATAAAAATGGCATCAGATAGTCATGTGAATCTTTATAAACTTTACAATGTATCAACAGGTATGGAACAAGACTAAATGATCTGACACTGCTGCAGCCCCAAGCTGTGTCAGAATTATCAATAACAATAAAAATTCTTTTTTTATCTGAACAAAGAGCTGGTCACTTCTAAATCATACTACCAAATGCACCTTCCCACTGTGTTGTAGAATCCCCTTGAAAGTCTTGTGCTGCAGCAGTTACTACTGAAGTACAGTGTATGAGGTTTCTCTCACCTAACTAGTGTGAAATATTCAGGTCACTTGCTGTCTTCAAAGGGCATTGCAGGCACTCGGCAAACAATCATCCCTAACATGTTGGGTCTAATCTCTACCTCTCAATTACTGCCTCTCAAACAATAATATGGATGTTGCAAGGATTCCAGTGGAAGGCTGAGAAGCAGGAGCTACACTCACTGCTTCTTTCAACACGTCATGGTTTAGCTCAAGCTGATAATTGAGCACCAAACAGCTGCTCACTCAATACTCCCTGGTGGGATGGCTAGGAGAATCAGAAGAGTAAAAGTGAGAAAACTCATGGGTTGAAATCAAGACAATTTAGCAGGAAAAGCAAAAGCTACTCACGCAAGCAAAGCAAACAAGGAATTAATTCATCACTTCCCATGGGCAGGCAGGTGTTCAGCCATCTCCAGCAGGGCTCCATCATATGTAACTGTGACCTGAGAAGACAAACACCATTACTCTAAACATTCCCTCTTCCTCCTTCCTTCCCCCTGCTCTTTATATGCTGAGTATGATGCCATATGGTCTGGAATGTATCTTTGGGTCAGCTGGGAACAGCTGTTCCAGCTGTGCCCCCTCCCAACTTTTTTGCATCCCCACCATCCTTGCAGGTGAGGTGGGGTGAGAGGCAAAAAAAGCCTTGAGGCTGTGTAAGCACTGCTCAGCAACAATAAAAACACCTCTGTATTATCAACCGTGTTCTCAGCACAAATGTAAAACACAAGCCCAATACCAGCTACTGTCAAGAAAGGAGAGCTGTGTCAACCCAAAGGAGCACATTCTTCCACGCCACTTCAGCACAGCACACCCTAAACCCTTTATGTGCTCTAAGGGCCTCTCCACACACCCTGGACTTTTCAACCCTTTCTACCCCAAATGCCACAACCTAATATGTAAAAGTTCATATCCTATCTAAGTGTATGTATTTATATCTCAGGATGCTCTGAAGCCTGAAAACAGATTAAATATTGATGTCTTTTGAGTTAAAATGAAAATTATTTTATCTTGCTTCCTGCTTGACTGACAAGCCCATAGTAAATACTGGGATTAATGCAGACACGAATGCAAAGTGGAAAGATAGTTAATTATAATAGCAAGTAGACTTGAAGAGAAAATACTAATTGAAGTTCAGCTGTTTCTGTAGCCAACTCTCCAGCAGGACCTTCCCTCATCTTCCATTTCCTGTCTGTCCTCATCACCTTCTCTGCCATCTCTGAAAGTTTGTGTGGACTGACTCTTCTCAGTGGAGAAATAAGAATCAACAGCAATTTGTGCCTATCTCTGTGTCTCTCAGAGACAGTGACATCTTCCACTACTTATAAAATACTTGAATACTTATAGAATACCTAAAAAATTTATTGTGTAAACTTAGATGATGCCACTCCCTGGATTGTGTGATAACGATAATAGCGAATGCTCTAATAGTGACATCCTTTTGGTCTCAGCTGGATTGTCTGTGACTCTAAAGCTTCTTAGATGAAGGCTAAATGATCAAACAGGTGTGGACTCATGTATTTTTTATATGTTTTGTTATGTTTGTTTTTTATTCTCGAAGTTCAAGATTTTCTTAAACATTTTGGAAACCGTAGCTCCTTTTGACTCTAATAATAGAGAAGATTCTTATACGCTATGATTATATAGTTCTACAGGCTTTGTGAGAGAATGGAGGAGCTCAATTCAGTTACTGAAATGATTACTTGAGATGAGGTATCTCACTCAGTTTTAAGGTGCCAGCCAAGGGCAGTGTGAGTCTCTCATAGGTTTGGCATAGTATTTACCTCTCTTAAGTGTAGGTCCTGGATGTGAGATATCTCAGAGAACTTGAAATATCACTAGGTATTTATGGTAATATTTAGCTGTCTGTCTGACCAGCATGCAATGCTCCATGTCACAAGAGCAGACAGAAATTAATACAGGATTTAGAAAAAACAAACAAACAAACAAACAAGGAAGCATTTTTAAAGTAAATATTTTCACTTCATATTACCCCTCACTCTCTAATAATGCTTAAAATCTCTCAGGTCTGAAAAAAAATCGTCAACTGTAGACAGAGCTGGTAATTTATATCTAGCAGATAGGCTTTCCAACAGTGTAATTCTAAGAGCTTTACTGCTTTTTCCTTCTTCCCTCCCTCCCCCTCCCCCCCCTATTCTTTTAGCAGACATAACTAGTATTAAACATTACAACATTGTGATCTCTATAAATAATTTTAAAAATTCTCAGGATAATTACTACTCTCTTTCTGTCAGATTTTCATGTCAGGTGTCGTAGAAAGCACTGCATGATCTTCATCTAGTTATTTCACCATATGTTTATGAGGAAATAAAAGAACCACTTTACTGATCAAGAAATTAACATACAGAGAATAATTCCCATTTAAATTAATTAATACTATCAATAAAATTATAAAATCATAAGAATCATGAAGTTCAGGTTTCCTTTGATGTGTATGAAGAATTGGATTTCTGGGGGAATAATCTTCAAAAATCAGGTATGTATACAGTCATTGAGTCTTGAAATTAAATGTAAGAGACAAGGGAAAAGTTCTGCTCAGGAGTCTGAGTTACAAAACCTTCTTGCCACAAAGGCTTGTTCCAATTTTTTCCTTCAGATTCATGATGAGAAAGTAATGGCCAGACTTTGTGAATGAAGATCTGGGGAAGAAGCTCTCCCCACATGGGTGTGCCCTTCCAGCCTGCGCAGTGGATTTCTTAGGTGAGGCACAGCCTGCGGAGAACTGGCCCCACTGTTTAAGTCCAAAGGTTCATTTGCCAAGGCCGAGTGAGCTCGGACAGTGACAGTGAAATCCCTCGGGACTGTCTACAGCACCCGGAACTAACCGGGACTGACCCTGCTGAGCATCCGAGATCTGACGGGATTGGATGGCAGGGAGACATTTAACTGCTGAGGGGACAGCCCCCACTGAGAGACTCGAACTCGGGCCCTTGGGATTCAGAATCCAGAGTGCTAACCGTTAAACCATGGGACCGCCCTGATGTGAAAGTATTCACAGTGTAAACTTCACATTACAACATTGAGGACACCCATGAAATTAAATCATTACAGGGTATCTTCATTACAGTTTCTTACTGTGGTCTTTTTACTTTTGAGCAACAGACCCAGAACAATAGAGAACCTTGCAAAGCTTCATCAAAGAAGTATCTCAGTATTTTTAGGACAGGAAAATAAATCAGTTGTAGGACAACAATCTCTGTGAAGTACAAATGTAGAATCATGGGATGAAATCACCACAGGCAGATAACATGCTAGAACTGTAATGTTTTTGCAGCATTTATCCAAAACATCATGATTTATTTAAAGCTTCTTTTTCTTTATTCCACATGTTGTGGAAGATATGTAGTTGAGCAATTCACTGGAATCTCATGTGAGGATTTGGGCCTATGCTTCTAAGTAATCCTACAAGCTTATATTTGATAGTGAAATGTTTATCACATTTTCATTCTTGTTCTATGCCAAATATGGTTTCAAAAATAATTTTTTGCAATGAGTTATATATTCTTGAAACTCAACCTTTGACTGAGAAATATGGCATCTATTGATTTGGAGGATTCTGAAAGATTGTGTTTTTTTCATAGGAAGATTTTTTATTTGGAGTCACTGCAATTTATCTACTGAGTTATCAATTCATTCCTATCTTCACAGAAATTAAATTATTTTTGTTTTCTTTATTGAATAACTTTAAGATTTGCAGCTTTGTTGGAAGTGACTGTAAAAGATATTTATTCAAAAAGGTATGGAATTATCAATAGGCATATAAACACAGCAGTTTTTTAATAGTATCCATACATTTGCTCATTTTAGCCCCATCAAGATGTGAACATAAAAGAAGTTTTTCCAACTTGTATTTATCAGGTCTCACTAAATGTAAGGAGACAGCTATATACCATTAACTGCACAGCCAAATAAAACAAAAAAATCTAACAGACAGAAGAACATTTCTTCTCTGAATAGATGGTTTTTGTTGCCAAGCTATGTATCTATAAGTGTTTGTAAAACAGTACATGCCACCTGTATGAAGCATGGAAATTCTAGTTCCTTTTTGGTTTTTTGCAGATCATAAAGAGAAAACCAAAACAATTAATTAACAACAACAAAACAACACCTCTCTTCCAAACCCATGACGGCCTTACCTCACTTTGAGTAAGTTTTCCACATTTAGTCTTATGTAGACATTTAAAATTAGCAGGAGACATCTAAATGTCAACATTTAAATTTTAGTTTCTTAAGGTGCATTCAAATCCTATGCTGAGAATGAACAGGCTATGAGCAATCTCTTCTATTCTCTCATATCTCCAGAATTCTCTTGTACAAACTATACACATGGTCCTAGCTGCATTTTTTAATATCTTCAGCATTCCAAACTTAATTTATGGATACGGATAATTTATAATTATCTAAGTAATAATTAATAAATTGATATTAAATATCCAATTAATGTATTTTAACCAGTTCAAGTGAGGGAAAAAAAAACGAATGTGGCTGGTAGACAATGTTAGATAATTTGCAGTTTTTCAGTCCAGTTCATCTGAGTAGAACTCTCAGTTTTGTTCATAAGTAAGTCCTTGGGAGAGCTAGGTGTCATTTTCACTCTTCCTAGTTTGGGGAAAGCTGTTCCAGAAAGCTGGTTACTTTCAGAACTTTTAATATCATGACTACATTGACAGTCAAAGAACATGGTGAGTAGGAAGAGGAAGTAGAGGGAAAAGGATATGTCAATGTACTTTTCTGCCCAGTTGAAGCCTTTGCACTTATCAGTTCTATAATAGAGTTGTATCTTGCAGCTTTGTTGATATTTTCTCTTGCTTGTTCAAGGGCATAAGCTGGCAGCCGAGGATGACCCTAGCATGGGCAGTGCCCTGACCGATGGGGCAGAGTCCCACAGTGTCTGAGCACAGCAGGGAGTGCCAAGGTCTGGTACAGCCTCCAGCAACAGCCTGCAACACAGAACATGATGCTCCAGGGCCAAGGGAGTGAGAAGCAAGAGCAGGTGAAGGCAAAGGCAGGGCTGGAGACGACAAGCACACCTGCAACATAGCTCAGGCAGGAGTTGTAATGAGCTCCTGGGGCCATGGGAAGGCAAGACCAGGGTGAAGTCTGTCAGGGACATTAAGGTGTACTGATGTCCTCAGGGCCCCGATGTCCCTATAAGAAACAGAAGGCATTTTCTATTTGGAAATGATGAATAGTTTGCCACTGATCCCCAAGGGGAAGGTGGGCATTTTATGTTTCTCTAGTACTTACTAGAGATTGATGTGCCTGCATTTTTTCAACAGTGTTAGTGCCTCAGACCGAAGTTTGTTGGATCAATTGTTTTCTGGATGACTGGAATGGAAGGATTGTAAGTCACAGCTTTTATTTATGGCCTTCTGTATGGATTTGTCTCATATCTAACTGACATAGACTCTGCTTAGCTCACATGTTTCTGAAAAATCCATTCCTTAGGCACCTGGCTTTTCTTTATACCATATTGGGAGCCAAAACATTTATTGGCTGCTGAATTTTCCAGGAAGTAAGCTGGCAAGAGATGAGATGTTGCTTCTCTAATTTAATGGAACTATGCCTAAGCACCTTTAAAGAACCAGACTTTATATATGTTGCTTCTCATCCATAAAACAGAGTAAAAAGAAAAAATTCGAGTTCATAAGATGTAAGAGTAAGTATGCATAATTTTGCAAGGTCCTCAGATATTGTGGCATACAGGACACAAATAGATGTTTTATAAGAAGCAACTGTAGAAGGATTAGAGATCAGAAACAGCTTTTTAGTTGCCAGCCAAGATGAAAACTGAACAACATACGGGTACTTTGAACATTTCCCAGTTACTCACTCAATCAATTAAGTGAAAAACTGTTGAGCAAATCTTAATACTGAATTAATGTGAAGAAATAATGAATTGCCTATAGACATTGTGCAAATGGAAAAGATTAATTAAGGTAGGCATTTATTTCAAATTATTTGCTCAGCTGTCATTGCTCAGAATTCAGTGGCTTTTGCATATGTAACTCAGATACTTCAATACAGGTCAGGGAAAATACATTTAATATTTTGTTTGTTTGTTTGTTTGTTTGTTTTTTGTTAAAGCAGGTGCAGATTAAGAAAAAAAAAGTCAGTGTATAAAATTGCTAGCCTATATTACTCACTGTATAAAAGAAGGTAAAAGGCTGGTATTATAAAAAAAGTAAGCAAAAAAAAAAATCTAAACAAATTGATTAGAAGCAAATTAAAACATCAACCAAGGTTCTGTACATATTTCTGTATGGAAGGTTCTGGTTTGTATCTGTTAGGATATTTTCTAAGACTATGTTTTAAGACTATACTTTGAAATCTATTGAGTTCCAAAATGGAGCACACACATGCAAAAGGACACCTTTGGAGCATAACAAGGCAAAAAAGAAGTATGAGACAGACTCACCAGGGCTGTGAACTATGAGAGGGAAACAAATAAGCCCTACTCAGCAGAAAATTTTGGAGGGCAGGTAGGTTTATGATGGGTTTCCATCTTAACTGACAGGAAGCTCTAGAAATCAGTGGTACAGGAAGAACAAAAAAACAGGAGCAAGACATTACCACTGGGATTGGCAAGTAAAAACATGCAAAAAGGGCTTGAAGATGGTGATGTGAGCACAGCAAAGGTGCAAGTGAAAAGGGTACCTTGCCCTGGCTGATTCAGGTATCTCTAAGTATAGTGGTGTCTTCAGCCAAAATAGACTTTGTGAGACTTCCTCAGCCTTTCCACTTGATGATGTGTTTATGGGTGTGGAGTGAGAAGCAGTTTCTAAAAAAAAATAAAGAAAGAAACCAAACTATAGAAAACTGAAGTATATGTTGAGGGCTAATGTGTGAAAATGCCTGCTGAGCCACAAGAACAGATCCATGCAGATCACTAAAAGATGACTGAACTTGTCCAAGACCTCCAGCCCACACCAGCATAAACAGCAAAGGCTATGCCTTGGAGCATCTCCAAGACAGTAGTGGCTTCTCTATGCAGAGAAAGACTATAGGATTTTATGTGCACATTTGCTGCCCAGAAGACCCCTTGAGGGACTTTCCAAACACCTGCCAAGAAAGCACTTTTGCCTCCATATGACCCTCTGTTTCTCAGTAAACAGCTGGGATATGTGTCCCAGCTGCGCCCATGGAAATGTGGAAGACCCTGGGCAAACGGCTCTAACTCAGAAATAAGCTTAGCACAGCAGTTGGATAAGCTAAGGTCTAGTTGTTGGTTCCAACCAAAGTTCTTCAGCAGAGCTACTAATATCCTGACTTGAACTTTTACTGGCAGACTATAACTTTCACAGCTTATAGTAGAAAATTCTTTGGGTTTTTTTAGCATTTATGTGTTGCTTACAAACATTTAAGTACTGAGGCTCCAGTGATCTTTGGCATGCCATTTTTAAAGTAACAATTGATTATTTTGACTCTTTGAAGGTGAAGATGCAAAGAGGCAAAACACACTGTTGCTAGATTGAAATAGCAGAGGCTGTCTTACACACATACATCCTTTTATTCATATTCCAGCATTCATGTGTAGGCCATGCTGTCCAGTTCCTTTATCTCTAAAGCCATGATTAAGATATTAGATGTTATGAAGAGCTCTTATATTGGGTTTTTGCACAAAAGATACATTTAATTTTCAAAACACAGTATACATGAGAGCTGTAAAATATTGGGGCCTTTATTCACTGGTTAGAGAGACATTGCACCAATCCATTTACTAACGAAGTCAGCTGGAGACCTTTGGTAGCTATTGAAATACCAGTGCTGACATTTTAATAAAAAACTTATTTCTGGTTTTATGAGACTTTTTTTTCCTTCATGTAAGAATGCTAATGGAAATTAAAGATGCCATAGGCTAAGGAGTTTTTTCTAACTAAATAAAAATAACAAGTAAACTACAAAAGACTTAGGTAAGTCTTGAGAAGCTGTATAGAAGACTATTCCATGCTAATCAATAAAGCAACTTAATTAAAACTTAAACTTTTTAATAATAGACAAAAAGAATTAGAAATTTGCTCAAAAAGTAAAAGCTTCATCAATTAATGCAAAACCTGTTACAGAACTAGGAGAAAAAGTATTTTAAAGTCCCTACTTAGGATTTGAAAAATATGGTGAAATTCCATTGCTACTGTATGTGTCCTAACCACAAGTTTTTCATTTTTGGCAAGAAACGCTTTTAATGAGACTTTATATTCATCCATTTTATCATAAATTTTTAATTTTTAAGGTTAATGAGTAGGGTTAGTATTAAATACTTTAATTCTTTTTTTCAGTGTTAGTTAAATATTTTCTTTTTCACTTTTCTATTTCCACTTTTGTTAAAATGAGTCTTATAATTATATGTTTGGTAAAATTCGTAGATGGAGTACTTTAAACATAATGATATTTTATTCCATTAAACCAAGAAAATGAAAACAAAATTGAAAAATTTTCTTTAAAGAAAAATTCCCATGTTTGTCTGATTTTTCACAATGCACAATTTAATCTGTTATGTTTCATTTTAGGAGCTCAGCTTGTAGGATGTAGAATAAATCTAGTTTGCAACCATATTACTTTAATGTCCTAGACATAATTCAGAAACAGCAGTATTTTTAGTGGTGTGTAATATTTTAGAAAACAACCATCTTTTTTATAGTGATACTTAATAAAGTGTGGAAGTGTTCTTTAAAGTTTGCAAGTCTGATAGAAGCTTATCGAGAATACTAACATACTCCTGTCTGTGTATGAAGTCTTGCACATATTCGGTTTGCACTGTGTGTCATCTCCAATTTATCGTAAGATGTTGGAGACTTGTTTCAATAGTATTCACAGGCAACTAATACAATTTAGCGACAACCAGAATTGTTTATCTATGAACTGAAGGCCAATAGCCTTGAAATCTTGCAAATCGATAGATAACAACAGCATAGAAACACATTCTCCTACAACATTCCTTGCATTCTGTGCATTTAGAGGAGCTGAGAAGTCACAGAAGAGAGACTGAAGAAGGGGGAAGGTTGTGAAGGATGATCAGGGTGAAATTCCTCTGGAAAACTCTGTTAGTGTCTAAACACATATGGTTTCAAGGAACACAACAGTAGCTCTTTTAAACTAGTTAAGAAATTAGACAGATTTCTTTCATTAAAGCACGTTTCAATAAAACACACAAAGTTTCAATACCACTCCAGGATGAAAGAAACTGTCACTGTCACTAATGATGTGTCCCTCATTCTCTCATTTGCTTGCCACTAGCTTCTGTCACCTCTGAACTGCCAACTCCATGAAGTTCATATAGCTGCATGATGAACTGATCTGGTTAAAATATTTTTGTCCAGGTTCCTGAACAGTTCCCTGGGGATCACTTCTCTCAGCAGCAGCTTAAATTCAGGAGATGAAAGGTGCATATCCATAATCATTGCAACAAATCTAAATTGAGACTGCTGTGATCTCAGCTGCTTTTTCCATCCCCTGCTGTGCACTCTATTGCCTTGCACTGGCACTATGTCTTCTGTAATCATGTATTGAAACCTTACAGTGAGCTGAATGGACGAAAATTCATGGGGTAAAAACAAACAAACAAACAAACAAACAAACAAATAAACTTGTTTGTCCTTAACTGAATAGAGTCCCTGAAACAGTTTATGATGTGCCTACTCAAGCCCTCAGGTAGTAAAAGGTAGAGACAAGGGATAAGTAGTAGGAAAATATTAGGACTGTGACAAACTAGAGAGGATTACCTTGCTGAAGAAGCAAATGGAGACATTATTTTTAGATCTGTGGCTAAAAAAAAAAAAGGTAAAGTTTAGATAAATACACTACAGTACAAATACATACAGATTTTTCATTTTATTCTGTTACATCTCTGCATAAAACTGGAAAATGGAGGTGAGATACTTGGCATCAGCTGACACACAGATATCAGCTTATCAGCTGAAATATCAACCAGTTTGAGAGGGTGGTGTTAGGCCCTGTGTTGAATCAGAGCACCGTGATGCCCCTTTGGCTTATACTAGCAGCAAAATTCCCCACCAGCAAGGACTTGGATTATAACTCAGTTTCAGTGTTGTTGTTTTTTAACTGGGGCCCTTATGAAAACCAAAACATCTTTAGCCGTAATTTCACCTAACTATAACAAGGAAGTGATTTTGAACTCTCTTCTCTACCCTTGCAAGGTAAAATAGTATTGGCAAAACATTTTGCTGGCCATTTATGCCTTCTTAGACCGATGCCAGTTTTTCCCATCTTTGGGCATGAGAAGAGAGCAAAAAATCCCTGCTCATTTTTAGTTTTGGATCACCTCTGCACCCTAATGAAGTTGCCAGGCTGCTTACAGTACCTCTGGGGCTAGTTTGCCCTTGGTGTGAAAAGAGCATCATGAAAACCTGGCCCTCCATCTTCTAATCAAACTAAAGCTCTATGATCAAGTTTCTCTGTGCAGTGGCTGCATCAAGACACAGAGCAAAAAGAAAATGAAGTGTAGAAAAGAAAACAGACATACAAATATCACCCATATTCTTTAGTGAATTTCTACTACCCATTATCTCCTTAATTATCAATTACTTTCTGCTCCCTTCAGTGACAGTATCAGCAGCCTAGCATGACAGGAGAAGTAAGCATCACAAAACAAGGTTAAGTAGGCCAGTTAAACTGTAATACTGCATTAAATATTTCCTATTTAGACACAAATATGGCTATGTTTGATCTCACTGAAGTCCCCAAACTCTCACTTCACTGAGGCTTACCCAGGCTCTAAATCAACGAAGCTGAGGACATATTGTTTTCTAACAATCTGTTCCTTTAAGTTAAAAACAGCTGAACACAATCTTGCTAGCTCCCAGTGTGCTGCTGTGGCTGAGAGGGCTAATGCGATTCTTGGCTGCATAATCAGGGGAATACTCAGCTGGAGTGGGGAGGTTATATTACTGACATAACAGCATAAATGTTTATGTTTACTCTGGGACTCGAGGTACAAACTGTAGTATACACATCCCCTAGAGAAGCAGCTATTCTCCATGACTACAATGTTTAAGAGAATGGTAGGAAAATGAGACTGTTTACCACAGCAGGAAGAAAACAAGGATCACATGGATTTAGATGCCAAAAAATAAGATGCTAAGAATTGAAAATACTGATTACTGCAACGTTTTTGTTAGTCTCATGTCACATATACAAGCTTTTCCTACAGCAGATTGAATAAAGGATGAGAAACAAATACTATTTGAGTGTGAAATGTATAGTTCTGTATTTTATCTGGACTTACTGCTCTCTTACACCTTTCTGAAAAAAGGTTTTTACACTGAACAGTCAGCTTAGAAATACCGAGCAAACACAAAGTTACACAGAAAGAAGAAAGAGACTGAACACTGTTGTATTTAGATACAAAGGTTTGTAAAGAAATACAGAACATGCAGAGTTTGTCTGATGATTTCAAGGTCCTCTTCCTGTCCTTTTAGTCCATTGGTAAGTAGCAATGCTTTCTTCTGATTGCGTAACAGTGACAAATTTTTACATCAGCTTTTTATCAACCATCTGTACTTACAGACAGAAAAAAAAAAGAAAGAAAAAGAAAAAAAACAAACCAAAACCAAACAAAAACAAACAAAAAAACCAACAAAACCCCCAAACAAACAAAACAAACAAATGAACCACCAAAGCCACAGTGAGGGAACCACTTGCTGCAGACCATTCAGCATGGTAGCAAATGATGACAGAAATACCCAGAAATCCCAACCTGCTTTTCCCAGGCTAATATGTACCCAATGGACCATACTGGTTCTGTGAGATCACAAGTGCATTTTGTCTTTGAAGCATGTTATCCATTACCTTTGAAGGAACTTCTTTTAGTAAAATACAAATCAAACACATCTAAAATAAATCAAACAGAGCAAGGCTTTGAACCAGATCCCAAGAGGTCCTGATAACATACTCTGCATTTAAAAATATGCTGACAACATACTCTACATTTACAAATGCTGCTGATCTCAATGGGAGTTAAAGATGGGCAAGATCTGACTCAGGATTTGAATCCAAAGCAAAATAAAAATTAAAAAATACCCACCAAAACCAAAAAACTGCACATTGGGCACAAAGGTGAAAGGTGGAAATATACTCTAAACTTATTCTGCCCCTTATATTGAAGACAGCAGTTGGCCACAGGTACAGTCTGAGTGCCTCATCTTTTAACTGTAAAGAGGTAAAATTTATGCCCTCAGGCTTCCTATTCTTATAAGTCAAAGATGCTAATGATGTGACTGCCTACCAATGTGACAAAGAGTGCCACTGCTGAGTCCCTTTCTTTAAAGCAAAGTACAATTGAAAAATTTTCATTTTGTCATTGAAAATCCCTGCCAAAGCTTGTACATCTTTTCTGACCTCACATACAGTGCCATAATGTAATCCTAGTGGAAGCACCAAAAGTTCCAAATTCACTAAACCTAATAGAAGAGTTAACACAATTGTAACTTCTATAATTAAAAAATAACTTCAGCTCAACACTTCAAAACCCAAGTATGCCATTACCCTTACTTTATCAATCAGGCACTGCATAATTAGTCTATAAAGTAATTTCTAAAATGGATAACTCCATGCTCTTCCATACTGAAATATCCCATCATGGTCTGCTGAAATTTTCAATGCTTTTAGCTTGAACTATGATAAGCAGAGATGACTGCCAAACTGAAGACTTCATTTACAGCTGCTGCACTGAACATCTTTTAGGAAAAAAGAACATTTCTGAAGAAGGATTGTAAATTAGATGATAGCAAGGTTCTGAACGTGCAGTTCAATGTCAAGATGTTACATCAGCCAAAGTAATTTGAGCTGGTACTTATTTTTTTTCAAAACATGCCATTTATTTCTGGTAAACAAGGTTATTGGTTTAATGAAATACTTGTTGCAATAAAAAATATAGTATTGAACTTTCTGATGGTTTAGGAATTCATCTTATATTATGAAAGGTTTTAAAAGATAAATAAAATTTGAACTGACAGGTGACAGTACGAGATGTGAAACCACCAATTTTCTGTCTCACTTTTGGCCAATTTAAAAATGAAAATAATAGCCTCATTAACTGTCAGTCTTCAAAGGCATGACATTCATGTTAAAGATCTGTATCCACTGGGTGAGTTATTGAGAATACAAGCTACCAGGAATAACAATTCTGCCTAATTTAAAATCTTTGTGTCAAAAGAAGAAATGAAAGATTGGAAATGACAGAGGTGAATGAAGCTGTCGTTCTTTTAATTTTATTTAACTCACCATAAAAATTTCTCACTATTTCTCTATATTTTTCTTATCCAACAGCACCACCATGTGACAGTAAAGATTTTAGTGTTTGAGTTTTCACACACACATCATCTAAATCTTCTTTTTAATTTAGTAACTGAGATAGATGGAAAATGCTGAAAATGTTAAATATTAATTAAGGATGCAAATAAACACCATACCAGTGCATCAGTGGTTCCTAGAGCTTCAGTCAAGAGTCTTTGTAAAAGTTTTCTGATATTAAGATGTAAAGATGTCTTTTTGATATGAATATACAAGAAATACCTACCCACATTAAACCCACTTATATTTATATAAGTTTAAACCATTTGTATTTACATATTTAACTGGTATTTAGTGTTATAAAAGAAATATTTCATCTCTAGTTGATTCTTTTAAAGAATGATTGCTATTTCTTTGGTGATAGCTTCTAAGACTAGGGATGAGACACAGGTGCCCTGTGGAAGGTGAGAGCTCTGTAGTGGTTCTCACTGGCAACCTATTAGTAGCATCTCATCTAAGGGCACCAATTTGGACCTCCACTCTGAGGTACCACATTATATCCATCCCCTGTGCAGAGAGTCTAAAATGGTGTTTTCAGTCTATTAGCCCAGGGCCAAACCCTTTTACTAACTTTTACATGTGCTCTCTCTCCAGCCTAATGAATATTTACACAGAATATGCACAGTGGAACTGATAGAGCAGGGCAGACTGAAATTACACCATTGCAGAACATGTCCTTAGTGCATTCACATCAGAAATACTGAGGCCAAGAAAGAAATTGAGCCTTGGTTTCCCATATTTTAAATGTATTACTTAATCCCTGAGCAACCTAATAGGATTTACCAGGCTGAGGCCTGTGCTGGCTTAAATCCAGTAGATATTTTGTGAAAGTATCTATGAAATGAGACGAGGAAGATGAGATTATTTGTGGATAGGTCAGGTACAAGAAAAAAAACTAAAAGTCTCTGCATACTTCCAAGACAAAGGCATTTCTGTGCATGCATATTAGAACCTTATTTAGAAAATACGTATGAACAAAGGGTGACAGGAGTAAAGCATCAGTTTTGGACTCCAATTCTGGAATCTAAAATGTCAGCCAAGAAAGAAAAAGGCAACCAAATTATTTCATGAACCTTCCTGGATTTTTTGTATACACCAGGATCACAATCAATTTCACGGAATGCTTTCAGTGCTGTAATGATTAATTTGGTTTCTTCTAGTTTGGGCAATTTCAGAAATTTCTCACTTTCCTTCTCCCCTTTACTCCATTTATTAAAATAATCGTTCCGTGCAATTTAATTTTATTTTTATATTTTCAAACTTTTAAATTAAGAAATTTATTAAAAGAAAGACAATGCCCAATAGAAATACAAAATAAAACTTTCCTTGTTTAGTCATTTATAAGAAATAGATCTTATAAACTGTGTGGCTCGACAAAACATGTTTGTGATCAGGATCTCTGGAGAACTTGTCAACTGTGTTACAACTGCCCTTTTTTAACAACTTCATCAGACCACTTAGAAGGGAACAACAATTATGCTAATACTATTTGCAGATTGCACTTATTCAGGGGACCATTCAAACCCTATCAAGGACATAAATGTAACAGAAGTCAAGGCAGAGAAGTGGAATAAATGTATATAGAAAACAAAATAAGATTTTGAAAGAAAAATGTAAGCCACCTTATCTAAGAAAAACTAAAGGTCTAAACCTCTGACTTTGCAGTCAAAGAGGAATTAAAAAAATGTAAGCTAAAGAGATCAGGTAGTGATGTTAGGAGCAAAGTTGGAATCAATTTATAACACAACATGACAAAAAGCAAATGTAGGGTAATTTATAATATTCAAAAGAAGCTTTGAGTCACAGAACACAGAAATGACAGTGCATCTCTGTTATTTCATTTGGGAGACCACCTCTGAGTCTGGGGGAAGCAAATGCTGCAGAAAAAATGCTAGAATAAAACATTGAATAACCAATAAATGTGTGAATCATTTTTCATGACACTTTATAATACAGAGAATTCTGCATTGTATTAGTAGACAGCCCTTGTACTTCTTGGCTCTGAGCAGTCGTACTTAGAGCCAAGTAGCACTGCTGCTCATCCATTCTGCTTGGAATTAGCTATGGTCTTCCAGATGATGTTTGTCACAGTTCATGGAAAAGCAGTATCTATAGGTTGCTCCCAGTAGTCCCTGTGGAAGTGGTTTCCTGCTGGTGATATGGACACATGGTAGACTGTGCCATTTGCTTGCAGGGAAAGAGAACAGGCCCTGGTATCTTGTGAAACAGACATAGCACTACATGACCAAAGTCTTTTGCCCTTTCTCATTTGCCATTAAAACATACTTTTAGCTAAAAGTACCTTGCTAAGTGCATTGGTCCCAGGGAGTGATGCTTAGTTTTAGGACAAGTGATGAGATGCGCTTGCAATGACACTGTTCAAGGTTTTCTGTAGAGAAGAAAGCGATTTTTCCTTCCATAGAAAATTAAATCTTATCTACTGTATATGAGCAGCACTGGGTCTTTTGGCTGCATCCACTACTCCTATGACAGTGAGACATAAGTAATTTCTGTGTCTTTTTATATTTTTGCCCCCAGCTTAATATGTCCAAACCATTGCAATAGCAGTCCTCCATCCCACCAAAGAATTTTTATATGATATGAGTCTGTTGTACGTGTTACATACCTGTGGTGTGATACAGGGACCAAGTAACTGTGCTAAACCTCCTGGAACAGTTTTGGAGCACTGTGTAAAGTGTGGGTTAAATGACATATTTATGTTATCTTGTTTACATTGGACTTTGTGGCTAGTCCCTTGATTCAGAACTGGGTCTATGCTTTATTTAGGAATACTCGAGTCTGATGAATCCAAGAGAGACCCTAAGAGTGAAATAAAATGTTTATTACTTAGGCAATCACAGGAGCAGGTCCCTGTCCAGCGGAGAAGGGATAGATTATTTAACAAATAACCTGCTTTGAGAATAACATCATTAATAAGAATGAACTCAAACAAACTACTAGAAAGTTATTAGAAGAAATAAACAGGATTTATACCTTGACAAACACAATAAGACTGTCTCCATGTCTGGGCATCTCTGTAAATAGGGTCAAATGACATCAAAGTTTTACCCTCAAATTCTGGACTATGCAACCTGTGCACAACCTAAGAACACAGGAGAGATTCTCCTCAGTAAGCTGTTAAAAAGAGATGACCTCTTAGATATACTTCAAAGAGTCAAGGTGCAAAAACCTAGGCGTATTATCTGGAATGGTAAAAGAAAGTGAGACTCAGAGTAATAGTCTCGTATTCTTAAGTGACAATATAGATCAAATTTCTCTGTTAGGTGAAAAAAAAATAAAATAGAAAAGCCCCTCACTGAGGAATTTCAACAGTAAATTGAGTAACTAGAAATTTGAAACATTTTCTCTTTTTTTAAGCCCCTTAATATTACCACTGCAAGTGATGGTCTTCCTACTTTGATTAAAAATTGTTATAGTTCATTCTATTAAAGTGAGCAGCACATTTAGGATTTAATTTTTTTTCAGTAAAAGTGACTTACTCATTTAAAATATAAAGATAGATATGAAATGAAACATTGGTTTAATGAAAATGTTATTTAAAAGTCAGCATAGGTCTGTTTTCTATATATCACTATCCTTTTCAGAATGCACAAACACATGTAAACTATAGAAAGTCTACTAATCTCAAGAGATATTATTAAAATGTAGATTTTTTTTTAAGTAATTCACAAAAATGCACTAGAATTTTAAGTCATCTCAATGGAACAAAAAGTTAATGAACTGTCATTTAAAACAAAACAAACAACTCCCTCTCTCAAATTGTGAGTGATTTTTTTCTTTAGAGGTATTTAAGAAAGAAAATAACGGATAGTAATATACCTTGATATGCAGATTGTTGTAGGATCTTCAGGACTAGAATTAAGCAAATAAATCAAATCCAAAATTCATTTTTGCAGTCTGTCATAGGTCAAGTCAGAATTAGACTTATTATTGTATAAATATGCTAACAGTAAACAGGGTTGTACCAGAAACCTTACACTTGTCGAGGTTGCTTTTTACTAACCACCAAATAATAATTGTGTGATAAAAGCTGAAAATTTCTTTTGGTTACAGTAATTTCTGTGTTTTAAGCTTTGAAAATCACTTTCTAAAAGTATTTTTTCTAGAGAGAGATGTGCTTTCTACATTGTAACTTAAATCCTCATAAAAAAAAAAACAAACTATTTTTGTGTTATCAGGTACTATGTTAGTTCACTTGCCTCACACTGATATTTAACATGGAGTTTCACTCCTGAGTGTCGCAGCCTTTTCTACCTTAATATAAACTACCCATTAGTACAATATTTTCTTTCAAGATTTGCACTCACAGTAAGTATTACAATTGCACATAATAAAGCAAAAAGGTATAAAATTTATCATGAAAGACCCTAAAATAATTTGTTTTGAAAAGTGCTCAAAAGAATCATGTGTGGTGTCAAAGAGATAAGAAGGCCCTGCTACATTCCTTTTGCAAAGTAGCTTTTTTAAGTACTTTTTATTATTTGTGACCACTGAAAATTATTTCATCTACCATTTTTTCCTTTTAATTGTACTCTTTTTAATTTTATCTCTCTTTTCTCTCCCACTGACCTTTTGAACAGAACTGAAAATAAAAGATTTTTCTTTTTATTTCACATTAACAAATTCCCTGTATAAAATACTGTGTACTTCCAACCACATTAAAGATAACCACCTTAAGAATCATTTCATACTTCAAAGTGGTGTCCCAAATACAGTCAGTTATTTTGGTTTTTATGATGATAAGTGCAAAATGAAGATAATCATAATTGAGATAACTTTACATAGTGTATCTTTTTCAAGGTATGGCATAGAATCATAGAATCATTAAGGTTGAAAAAGACCTCTAATTTCATGGACTCCAAGCATTAGCATAACACTGTCAGGGCTACCACTAAACTGTGTCCCTAAATACCACAGCCACTCCTTTTTTTTTTTGTTTTTTTTTTTACCGGTTCCAGGAACAGGGTTTATCATCCATTACCTTGTATTATCAGCGTTTACGGT
>JAWWEU010000001.1:62283973-62319524 GCA_035583155.1 Acropternis orthonyx | reverse complement strand
ATTGTACCACTTCCATGGACACTCTGTTCCAATGTTTGACCACCCTTCCAGTGAAGAAATTTTCCCTCATATCCAACCTCAGCCTCCCCTGGCACAACTTGAGGCTGTTTCCTCTTGTCCTATCTCATTACCCATGAAAAGAGACTGATCCCCACCTTTTTACAACCTCCTTGCAAGTAGTTCTAGAAAGCAATAGGGTCCCTCTGTCTGTCTCATATGTGGCATATTCCATAGTTAGAATATCTCCCAACTGTAGACACCTAATGGTTATCTGAATCAGAGTTATGTCTTTTTGTAGTTGCCTAAGGGTTGTTGGGTGTTTGAATCTCTAGCTAGGGGTGGAATAAATCATGTTCTGGGGATGTTGTTTTCTTTGTTAAGTATATGAAGCAGAAAAGTAAGGTGGTCCAGAGCTCTATCATTGTCACACACATTTTTCTCCTGGTCAAAAGCCTTTATCATCCATTACCTTCTATTATCAGCCTTTACTGTACTACAGTCTCTGGAATGTGGCTAACTGCACTCTAGAAATTAACTAGAACAGATTCTGCAGTATTTTAAAAAGACTCCAAAACTGAAGCTATCTATTTTAAATGCTAGAAAGAATTCAAATTTATTCTGAGGTCTTCTGTACCAGATGTTCTCCATGGTAACAGGAAATTGTGGTCCAATTAAAGGATACCTTAATAGTGTAGTGGTAACAGCATAATGCCTTAGCAGTGTAATATGGTGGGAGTTATCAATACAAAACTGAATAGAGTGCTTTTTGTCTTAGTTTGAACTGCCTCTGGACAACCACAGAATTTTAAGTGATTTCCAACAACAGACATGAAGCAGCCCAGTTTTACTTAAGAATGAGTTAGGCTAACCCAGATTTTCTTGACTCTTCAGTCAGGATTCAGAATTTGCTTTGATTTTAGCATCAAGTTTGCCATTAAACCCAAACTGTAATGCTTGGTAGGTTGTTAGAGTGCAAACTAGACGGTACCAAATTTTTATGAAATACGTGATCCAGCTCAGTGGGAAAATGTTCTGATTATAGAAAATGCTGACTTCATTCAGGGTGTATTTAGGGGTTTAACACACTTTAACAAAACCATTCCTCAGTTAGTCTCTATTAATTAATAAAAACACTGACAGACTAGTAGTGAGACATCCACTCTTACGATAAGCAGGCAAGAGTTGTTGGAAAAAAAATATGAGTTTCTGCCAGGGTGAAGAAGAGTCATGGGAATGCAGTTGCAAATCCTCACAGAACAGCTACAAAGGCAATGAAAAATCACTGCTGAAACAAAGGGATAAAATAAAGAGAGATGCTTGTAAGCCGCCGTAAAAGAGAAAGAAAAAGATACAGAGATAAGAAAGAAATCAAAAGATAGAAAGAAATATTAAGAGAAAAGAAATGGAAGGAAATCAGAAACTTCTCACAGGACAAATTATATGATTATTATGCTTCAATTGGAAGAAAATGGAAGAGGTGTGGAAGAAGTGCTAGGCTGGTAGTAGTAGGACAAAATAATAAAACATTGTCATGATAAGAATAAAAGAAAAATAATGTTTTGGTAATAGTAACTGTTGGCATTCACGGGAGAAGAAGAATGGTCATAGCTTCAGATGTCATTCCACCATTGCTATTTACCATGAAAATGGGTAAGATACTATCATTTCAAGATAACTAGTTGGCTGTAGGATCAAATGTATGAAATATTATTGATTGTGAATGGAAGAATCTCTTGTTTGAATTCAAATATCTTTACCTTTTCATCGTAACTTTAAAAATAAATAACCATAAATATTTTGAAAGTGTATAATGTTTAAGAAATGGCCAACTGTAACTGAGAAATTCTCTTTCCTGCGTTATTTTAGCAAAATTTCACTGAAATAAACTAAATCTAAAAATTACAATATTATACTACAGAATAAAATTTTAATGCCAGGACCAAATGCTTGCATCTTCTTTGCTTTTGCCAAAGTGGTGCAAATGCTAATTTTCCATCCAAAAATCAGAAAAACACTGGAGAAACAGGACCTAGGGTTAGATTCAAAATAAGATTCAGCCACCTGACTGTGTCAGAATTAAACTCTAAATTACATATGCAACATCCCTTTTTAGCACAGGGAAAGCTACAGTTCTCAGATATGGATCTTCAAACTGGTGTACTGAGTGCCAAGTTGTCTAGGCTGCCCACTTAAAAATGCTGCATATATCACAGAATCACAGAATATGCTTAACTGCAAGGGACCCTTCAGGATCACTAAGCCCAACCCTTGGTGCTGCACAGGACCATCCTCAAAAGTCACACCATGTGCCTAAGAGCATTGTCCAAAGGCTTCTTGAATTCAGACAGGCTTGGTGCTCTGACCACTTCCCTGGTGAGTCTGTTCCAGTGCCCAGCCACCATCTAGGTGAAGAACCTTCTTGTAATATCCAACCTAAATTTCCCCTGGCACAACTTCAGGCCATTCTCTTGAGTCCTGTCACTGGTCACCACAGAGAAGAGATCAGTGCCTGCTCCTCCTCTTCCCCTCACAAGGAAGTTGTAGACTGCTATGAAGTCTCCCCTCAGTCTCCTCTTCTCCAGGCTGAACAGACCAAGTGACCTCAGCCACTTCTCATACGGCTTCTCCTCAAGGCCCTTCACCATCCACCATCTTTGTTGCCCTCCTTTGGACACTGTTAGCTTAATATCTTTTGTATATTGCAGTGCCCAAAACTACCCACAATATTCAAGGTGAGGCCACACAATCCCCTCCCTCGTCCGGCTGGAGATGCTTTGCCTGATGCCCCCGCCAGGACATGGTTGGCCCTCCTGGATGCCAGGGCACTGCTGACTCAGATTCAACTTGCCATCAACGAGGACCCCAGGCCCCTTTCCATGGCACTGTTTTCCAGCATCTCATTCCCCAGTCTGCATGAATATCCAGGGTTGCCCCATTCCAGGTTCAGAATCCATCACTTTACCTTCTTTAACTTCCTATGGTTGGTGATTTCCCAGTCCTCTAATTTGTCAAGATCTCTCTGCAGGGCCTCCCTGCCTTCGAGGGAGTCAACAGCTCCTCCCAGTTTTGTGTCACCTGCAAACTTGCTTAGTATCCCTTCCAGCCCTGCATCCAAGTCATTTATGAAGATGTTGAAGAGCACAGGGCCTTAGATGGAGCCCTGCAGAACCCCAGTAGTGACAGGTCACCAGTCTGATGTTACCATGTTAGCTATTACCCTCTGTACCTGATCCATGAGCCAGCTGCTCACCCACTATATGATGTGTTTATGTTGTGTGCTGAACATTTTGTCCACAAGGATACTGTGAGAGACAGTATAGAAAGCTTTACTGAAATCCAAAAAGATTACATCATCTGACTTACCTTAATCAACTAGGTGGCGTTTACCTTGACATAAAAGGAAATCAGGTTTGATAAGCAGGACTTTTTATCTCATGATGCTGTGCTGGCTGTGACCAATGACTGCATTATGCTGCTTTCCAAGTTTTTCCTTACTTCAGCCCTCAAGCTCCCTCTGCATTTCACAGCTTGTGGGTTTTTGGCATAATATGTAATCATTTCAAAGTCAGAGGAGAGATCACAGCATAATTCTTTCCAAATTCAGGAACAATGGTAATCAAGTTTGTTTCTTTTCTTCCTTCTTTTTTACAATAGCCTAGGTTAGCAATTTCAACACTTAGACAGAGGAAACCAGACCTAACCTCTACATTTTCTTCACATCAAGAGAGTCAAACTTAGATCCAAGAACTCTCAGATGGTCATATAGAGACATGATAAAAACTGGCATTCTCATTCCTTTATGTAGAAGTCTTTTGGGTCCGTAATTAATATGAATTAGCCTAGAGAGATAACAAGACTGAAAATCACTTCTTCCTAAGTGTTTATTTATAAGCTAGGGGTTATTCAAGATTACTCACCTAGTCTGTCATTTGAGATACCTCATATAGCTCATCAAGACTGCAGCTACCTCTTCAAACAGAAATAGATTTCTTGTAGGTCCTGTGACATGTTTCCAATTAGATATAGATGACTCAAATATGCATTTCAAACAACATCTGACAACAGCAATTAACAGGGAGTAATTTCTAACTGCACCTAAACCATTGTACCAAGTACAAGCATATCTCAACAATTCTATTCATCTACCTGAGAACCAGAGCCTGTAATTATCTCTGTGAGAACAAGGGTGGAATTCACCACACCCAAATGTAGATCTCCAAAAATTAGGTGTAACCTAAGACAGCCTTCTGGATTCCATCTACATTCAGTTGTGCTCTGTGGTAGCTAGGAACTACTGTCTTCTGGAATGGCTTGTCTCCATGAACTATAAAAGGAGTAAGACAGCTATGGGTTTAAAACAAGATAAATTAAATTAAGCGAATGTCAACTTGACTGTCAGTCATTACTTTAGAGACCTAGAACTAGATTTCCACTTCTACCATTTAAAACAGAACCAGGAGTTGCAATTCTGCACCTTGCAGCAGGAAAGCTTAATCCTCATGTATAATATCCATAGCAAGGTGTGGAGCAAATGGAAGAGGGAATATGCAGCTCCTGCAGATGAGCGTCAGTGCAGGAAGTAATCAAAAATTCATAAGACTAAACAGAAAACCAGGAAAAAAACTATAAAAAGTAACACAATTGCAGTAAAGTTCCTATGAAGGAAAGGTGAGTTCATTATAGAACAGTATGTACTTTTGTAGGACCAGAGCTTCTTAAATTTAATTTCTTAAATTATATTTCTTTGCCCAATTATTCTCTGAGACATATGTGGCTTTTAATAACATTGCATTCGGAATCTTATTTTATGCAAAGAACCCCCAAAATGTACAGTTACTTGAAAATTATTACTCTATTTCAAAGTAAGACAAATTCTGTCTGGTTGCCTATAGCATATTATTATCACAGTTTGCTTAAAAAAAAAAAACTGAAATAAAAAAATCACTTTTGTATGTGTCTTTGTTCCTGGGCTTATAGTTTCTTATAAAGTTAAGTGGTGTTCTCCAATAATAACAAAAAGAATTTGACATGAACAGCTGGAAAATTCATTTTGGGAATATGAGTAATAGTTTTTGATATATATTTCTGCCACTTTAACCTTTCACAAAACAACTTTGTATTTACAGTGCACATCAAGGCTGTCTTTGGAGTACACAGATGGTGTACAGCACCCAAAGCTTTTCATTGTATGTAGTTGACATGGAAACTGCAAGTCATCACAGAAAAAATTAAAAGTATTGTGGGTAAAACGTGTTACTAATGCTCCATTGAAAATATTTTATTTACATCTGAGGATCATGTTTAACAAAAATTGGATAACATCTTGCATTATCTCATTAGATCAATTTTTTGACGGGCATAAAAACAAATTGAAGTATTTCAGCTGGTGTTGCCTTGCACTGAACAGAAGAAACTGACCTGGCATTCTCAACTGAATAAACAGTGTTCACTATCTGTGAGGCAATGATTTTTCTCATTCATTCAGCTTGGTTTTCACTACACACCATGATTATGATGCTCCAGGTATTTGAAGGAAAATTTCTAATTTGAGGTCAGACTTTCAAAATTCAAAGTTGAAAATGTTAATGAAATATCAAAATCTGCTTTGGTTTCCTTACAGGGGAACAGAAAACAGTTCATTTATATCCACGTCAGCAATTTCCAGCAAAGGTGGCATATATTTAGATATCAAATTCATCAAATATAAACCACACTAATTGATGGATACAGGATGATCTTACTTTTAAATATGCCTTCTGCAAGTCATTACTCCTACATTCTTACTTCAGTGCATAAGAAATTGCCTTCAAGAGGAGTGAGCATCTTAAATAGTGTAGCTCACTGCTGTGCAGTATTATGGATTTCAGGTTTTAGGTTTGCATATCCATTGGTCTTAGATTTTTCATATAAATTAGAATTATTCAAGCTAAGAATAATTATTGTTTTGATAATCAATTTCAATAATTATTCTGTGCTAATTTGCCTAGTAGTCATGCTCTAGGTACTTTGTCTAAGAGTCAGTGCTTAAATTATACTCAAGACGAACCTCAGTGTAAATTATTCCTCTATTTTAGAAAGGGAAAATAGAAAAGAATTGACTTCATATTCATGGTAGCTATATTTCAGGATTGCCAGTCTTTATCTATTTTTTAAAATCCTCTTCTACTGCCTATAATAATTCCAAAATTTATCTATTTGGAGTTAACTGTTATGGAGTAGAATGAGGAAGCTCTCGGTGGGAGACAGGTGGAAACTAATTAGTTTTGCCTACATTAAAAAAAAATAGTATCTAATGACTTTCACTGAAAATGTCTACTTGCCCTAAGCTGACAAAGGACATCTTTGAAATATGGTATAGTCCTTTAATTGCCCTAGATATGTATCAGTATAGTCATTTATATACTACAAAATCATTAAGATTTAAAAGAAACAGAGTTCACATTTAATTAGGATTTTGTAAGTTATCACCTCAGGGTCCTGCAGGTTTCATCTGTGCTAGACTTGCTCTATAACAGGGCAGCAGAAGCTCAGCGAGACTTTCCCTGCAATTATTCTTATCTGCCGTAATTCCCTGAATTCTAAAAAGATAATTTGCATCTGGGGCAGATACAGTCCCATTTCTAGTATCTTCTCTTTCTTCCCTTCCTGGTCTCCTTTGTGACTGCTCACTTCTCTCAGTTAGCATTCCTGCCATAGAATTCCAACAAACCTTTATGGCTGTGGAAGCAACATATACTACATCTCAACCATATTTTCTCTTATGCAATACCCCTTACTCATGTTATGCCCTTGGTATTCACTCACTATTATCTTCACGGCAGAGCGAGGTAGGAAATATGAGCCAAGCACAGAAGACCAAAAGACTGGACCTGAGAATGAGAGAAAGAGAAGAGTATATGGAGCAAGGCGGAGCCAGCAGTGGTGAGAAGCATGGGATGGAGCAGAGGCAGGAGGGCCACTGTGAGTCACCCAAAGCCAGTGGGTACAGGAATCAGAGTGGAGTGGGATCACAGGCCCTGGGGAAGAAGAATGTGAATTCAGGTAACTGATGAACACAGTGTATATACCATGTACCATCTACATATCAAGAAAGAAGACTGTTCAAACTCTAGTATTTGGGGAACAGGTTTTAAAGGGGGAAAAAAAAAAATCTATAAATCATGAACTATCTCATTCACTGGGAATATTAAAAGAAAAAAGAAAAAAGATTATACACTTCCCTGTAAGCGGAAATTTTTATATGCATGCCTTCCTGAAGGGGCTAATATCTTGAAGTCCTTTCCATCTCTAAATTTCCAAGACTATAGACTGATACAAAAATACAACTTGACTGTACTATAGTCTATGCAAATTGTGTCAGTCTGTGTGTGTGAGTCCACTGCACAATGTCCTAAACCAATGATGCCGACTTTTAGCATTTCCCTTTATAAAACTGAAATGTACTGAAATTACCCAATACTACTGAGCCAGTCATCATGAGATAATATTTTGTTAATATTTTTTCATGCTTTTATGCTCAGAAATTTTCAAGTTCAGGTTAAACTGCCTTCACTGGAAGACATCTATAATGTCTCATTGGGTAGTGGTCATTTAAAAATGAGACAGAGATAATATAAATATAAACTTCAGTGAATAAGTTAAATGTTATTTTTATTGAATTTGTAGGTTTGTTTTTTCTTCTTCTTTCTCCTCTGCTTCCCCCTCCTCACTCTCCCCCCTCCCCCTCCCCCAAATAAGCTGCAGTCTGTGTGTAACCTTTTGCACAGATGTTTTGTTACATATCTCTGCTGAGTAGGGCTGCAATGACAGAGATAAAATAGACAGAAAGTGTTATTTGGGAAAGTGTTACCCAAAGACAGCCCTTATATGCAGTATGGATACATCTCTTATAATATTGATTTGACTTAAATAAATTAAGTGGGATAAAAAAGCAAGAAAAAAGTAATGACAAATTTTAATTTTTCTGTAGTTAAAATTAATGATGCAGACAATCACTACTTCATACTAACATGAGACAAGCGGCATAGTTTTAACACACACAAAAACTCCACACTAACTCTTCTGATCTCATCCTTCCTGGATGGAAGATGGCAGTAACTTGAATGCAACAGATCTTCCAGTCATGTAAGATTCATATGTCTGGTTTAGAATAACATGCTTAAAGTTAAATGAAGGGTCGAGCTACTTTCTTGAGTACAGTGTACAGTGGTCAACAGCTTAAAGAATGTATACCAGACAGAGAAGGGACACTGTCTCCTTTTTTACAGTATTCTTCCTATATTTTATTACCCCACTGTTCTACCCTCAATAACAGTAAGTTGTTGGGTAAAGAAACTAGCTGTAAATCTTGTAAAATCACAATATTTGTTTTGATGCCTCTGCTGCAGCCATCTTTATGAAAGAGGAGAAGGAGTCTGTTGATTCTCAACTTGACAAAATACTAGATATTAACAAAATCTTAACATTTTCCATGCTCATAATAAGTTACTTTCATGCTTCTGTGGGTCTGTTTTATTACTTTGGACCCAATACTCAGAGCACCTATAGCATCTCAGACTCATTAATCTCATTAAAACCATCTGAGATGTTAATTTCAGTTTTTTTGGATGCAGTCTTATTTGAGTATTTCTAAAGCACCACTTGAATGCAGGGATCCATAAAAAGTATCCCAAATAGACATTTTTCAACTATCTTAATTTCTAAAAGCTTATGTAATTTTACTGAAATAATACAAAGAGAATAATAGAAAAAATTAATAAACTACAAAGCAAATAATAGAATAAACTTAATTATCTTGACTCTTTTCTTTCTCTTTTTATTATTGAGCAGTAATCTGACCAAAAGTCTATGGATTAGGTATTGCATAATTATTCTACATCAGAATGCTTGTGTTGTACAATCAGTAAGAAAGACGTTTTACTGGTTTGAAAAGTTAACAAACATCCTTTTGGTCTTTCTTCTTCAAAACATTTGTCATCATACAAATTGGTTGTAATGCTCATTTCAAGCACAGTAAGTCATGATGAATCTTGTCTACTTAAAAATGTGTATTTGTTTCATCTTATTATTAAGGTGTTTTATTTCAAAATATAAATTATTTATCTCACATAGGAGGTAAAACGTTGAGATATATTTACCTCTTTAAATCTCACTTCTGTTCTGATGCTTGAAGAAAGCTGCCATTTTAATATTTGCCAGCTTACTGGTAGAATTAACCCAGTAGAGTTAAAAGCCTGTGAAAAGTAATTTTTTTTAACACAGTATCACATATATTTTCCATGGAATGTAGCTGATAATACAAGTAGATTCTGGATTTTCCCAAAATATCAGTTAATTTATTATTCCATTATGCTCATACTGACTAGCTCTCAGTCTCTCACATTAATTAATTCCATACACCTCAGTCTCATATCAATTAATCTCGGGCTCAGGTACCTTTGGAGCATTTGTCCCAAAATCCAATAATGGGGACCAAATGTCCTGTAGTCCGTGGAGAAATCCAGAATAGCTAGTTTTGCATTTTAACAAAATCTGATTGTGAGCGCTGAGCTGATTTTTTTAATGATGAATTTTCCACATTGGTATTCTTATCCCTAATACCCTGCTTGGACTCTTAGGCAATCTTCTCCCATCAATCTTGTCTTACAAAGGAAACACATAATACAAGTCCAGTGTATCCAATTGCTTAAGATACTACCAAAATAATAATAACAAAAAAATATTTCTATGGATGAAATATGCCTGTTTCAAAAGAGGGGAGAACATTGCACCTACAGAAATAAATCCAACATTTTTAATTTCTTTGAATGCTAGTAGAGAATGAACAAATCCAAAAGATTTCCCCTTCAATAGTAGACTGCAGAGATCACACTATAATTTCCTGCCAAACCAGTGAGTTTTCAAAGAAAAAAGAGTAAAATTTAAAAAAAAAAATAAAACCTAGGAATATCATATGAATATTGAAAAGTCAAATGGAAACAAATATGGAAGTAAATGGAAGTAAAGTCGGGCACATCAAATGTCTGATTCTTTTGCAATCTTAAAGAACAAGGGCAAAATAAATGTTTGATCTCAGATATTTGAAGTCAAGAAAAGTACTTAGTTGCTAACTGCACATGTACCTCTATCTGTGCATCTGTTTGGCTGATGCTGAATTAAGCCCACAGACTGAAGAGTTCATTGAATTATGTCATTACAAGCAGAATTTTTAGTTGGACAAAGAACTTTAAAGAACTTAAAATTAACATTTGCACCTAGCATGATGATAACAGCAACATGAACTGGGGATGAACATAGTCTCAGCTTGTACTAAGCGATGTGGAGAGAAAAGTTGGCAAAAAGTCTGTAGGAACAAAAAACAAAGGAAACAAATACAACATGGCAAAATGCTTGAGCCATTTCTAGCCTGGTAGATAATCATGTAGGGGTTTTTCTTATGTTTGAACAGGGTCAAGATTAGACAGACAGGAGCCCTGTGGAGTAAAACAAGACCATCTTCCCCTTCCCATGCAACTATTAGCAATCCAGCTACTATTTTTACATAGTGCTTATGGTCTGATTGCTTACTGTTAAACCAGCAATCTCCTCTGGGAGAAGGAAGAAAATTAACCTTCTTGTTTTGGTTTCTTTCACTGTGCTGAAAAAAAAAATTAAAAAAAAATTGTCAGTTGTTGTTTACAAGAAGAAGAAAAAATATAATCCATTTTTCTGTCAAGCATCCCATGTTTCAATACAGTGAATAACACTTACCTTACAAATTAGTTTTGGGTGCCAGTGAGATTCCAAGTTCTCAAAAGATTTATGCAGAATCTTGTTAGCTTGGTTTAATGATAGATGTAATGTAGACCTTGTTCTTCACTTGTATCGTGGGCTATATCTATATAATAAGATAAATAAAGATAAACCAAGCAAAGAGATTGAGCTCCACACTACTTAACTATTGCTTCAGTATCTCTGATGGTTTTGGATTACTCCAGCAAGTTCTTTCCAATGAAATTCTGACATGAAGGGAGCTAATTTAAATCAATGCTTGTGTAAGATGGTCTATGTTGCTTGGTCACAAGTTCTTTCTATTGTTTGTTATGGACAACTTATATAGTGTAATAAGTTTCTCTCCACCATGTCATTGAGCTTTGTCACCTCCTTAAAAAGAGGTGGTTTCACCTATACTGCCAACTATACTGCCCTATACTCATGCCTAGCATTGACAGTTTTTGCCATACATGCAGCAAAACCATTCCAGAAAGTGATTCCAGAAAATCAACAGTATTGCAAGCCAGTTTTTAAGTCTATTTAGTTTATACAGTTAATTTATAATGGCCTCCTCCTCTGTTACAATTTGTGCAATGAAGAGTTAAATATTCCCTCTTGAACTGTGCACAGTGGGTGACCACAAAGTTTGAATGCAATGCAGATAGACAAAAGACTGGAGTGGACTTCCATACAACCAGTCAGTAGTACTTATTTCTGTACAAACCATTTTATTTCAGGGGATAGTAGAATAGGTTAGAACTCATTAAGAAACTGAACATTTGTATCTGAGGGGTTTAATTTTAAAACCACTTCCAGCTGACCCAGTTCTTTGGGTCAAGGATCCAATTTAGTAGGACATAGAGTATGCTAGTACTGGAGATCTCTTACACTCAGGTGAACTTCTGAACTTCCTCTTTTAGTTTATGTGCATCTCTGAAGAGCAATTTTAAAAATGTATGTATCATAATGGCAAATTAAAAGATCAAGACTTGAGATCTAATTTCTGCTTTGTGTTGTCCTTCATCTGACAACTTTAAAATAACTGCTCATTTTAGGCCTATCTGAAGTATAGTGCAGATGGCAAAATTGCTCATCTTGCTTGTAAGATGTAATCTGTTAGAAGAGAAGGAGGGACAGAATGCAGAAGACTTAGAAAAATAAGTCAATTTCATAATTCAGGAAAGTAAATCATAGAACTGTAATATTCTTTCTGAAACTTCTTAATGATCAGTTACTAAAATAGCCAAACTAAGAATGTCAGCCCTACAGCTGCAGTTTCTTAAAACTGATCAAAGCTAAACCCTGTACTCTCCAAATTTTAAATCTGATACTCTGCATCCTGCCTATCACCTGTTTCTTTTTGCACAGCAAAATTCAATCATGGATTAAGAAAGCTCTGCATACATACCAGGGATGGATTCCTTCTGTCAAGTACTTCCAGTAAGCCACAAATATCAGATTATATTTCTCAAAATTAATACTTAGAACAAAATGACAACAAACAGAGAATATCTGATCAGACTAGCTCAAGTTTTCCTCTGAAAATATTGGTCATACCATTTGGTCATCCAAAGATGAGTTAAACATAATTCTACATTGACAAATGGTTAATTCCCACAACCATGATATAAAAAATTAAAATTTTAATGTCAAGTTACTCACAAGCAGGTTAACTCCCACCATGTCCTTCACAAGTTATTGTCAGAGTTAGAAAATTTATCTTCCTGAGATATCATGGCTTCAAAGTAAGGAATATAAAATACTGTTGTGCTTTATTAGCTGTTGTGTCTGACGTGATGAAACCCAATATCTCTAAAGAAGGTTCATAACAATCTTTCAGTATTTCAGTATTTGCTTAATTTCACAGGTTTCTTTTTGGCCCATGTCACTACTGGTCTTACACTTCACAGATCGTCCTCTGGTAGATCATCTTGTGCAACAGTGCTTAGCACACTGTCTGTTCTCTGGAAAAGAGATGATATTATGACAGATTCTGTAACTCTTGCACAGAAGGTAATAAAACTCTTTTCAGCAATGCCTCTAACCAAGGCTCCTCTACCTTAATCTGAAGACTGTCTATGTGAAGCTGATTTAACATTGACCACACGATCTCATCCTCTTACTACAGTTACAGGTATGAATGTGCAGTCTCTGCAGTGTTAAAATGTATCAACTTTTATTTTATCTAAAAATGTTTTGTAACTGCCATGAAAGCAGCATTTAGCTAATTCAGTTGACTTCTCCTGGAAACATCCTGAGAGAAGGCCTCTTTGTTAGGGAGTCCTTGGGAAAAGGACTTCATTAGCAGGTGCCTGGAATGAACTCCCTACTAGTGGCAAGGAAATTAATGTGTTTTGCATCCCAAAAAATTCCCCCTTGGCGCACATAGAGAATATGAACAAGGAATAGTAATGGAATAAGGAATATTCATTTATTTACAGTTTAGATATACCTGATTAATACAGATACTCTGTTTCAAACAATCATACTTTAAAATATTCATAAGCATGTCTAATTTAATGCTGAAGTGGTTTTTACATTTGTTTTCAATTATAGACCTTGGAACTACTAATTCAAAGACAAATCTTTGTAGTTCTTTTTTGTTCCTAAAACTCACTTAAAGAGGCAACTTGAAAACATCATTAACTGCAATTCATCCTTGCTCCTTTCATCCCTTCAGAGCTTATTTAAACTTCAAAGTTTTGACCCATTCAAATGATTTAAACAAGTGCTCTGAAGTTGCACAAGATACGTGACAACCAATAAAACTTCTCATAATGTGATCTCACTTCATTGTGAAATTTTCTAAATAGGGATGACAAAGAAAACCTGTAATATCCAAAAGAAGAGAGTCATGTTAAGATTAATTTCACGATAGAACATGATGGACTATTAACATGGAAATACTTTGATCACATTTTAATTTCAGTCTTGTAAGCAGATATTTGTCATGTTGAATGCATTTGGAATACTGTGATTTTTTTTTTTTTTTTTTTTTGCATAATCATGCACGAACACATGAAAACTGACATAATGATACTTTAAAAAATCCCTATATTTTATGATTAATTAAGAGGTTCTAAAATCACACAAAGGTGAGAATGTCATTTTCATTGCCTTTTAAATAATTTCTAACCATTCTTCATAGCCAATAAAAGTTTGACTATTGAATCATAGGGTACCATAACAACTAAAATTGACTCTGGTCTTAAAAAAATACCACCAGTTAGAATAGCCTTAGCTGGGATTAGTACTGCAGTAGCAGTGAGCTAGTTTCTAATGACCATCAATATCAACCTGTTTGCAGTGATGCTGAAAGAGAGTGAGAACCCTCCCTTCTTGCAGGGCCTGTAAAAGGAATATCCACCTTCACCAGCCTTCAGGAGTGAGCAGGCTGCCTGGAAGGCACAATTCTTCCCATCTTTCTTCAACTAGTGTAAAAGAGTCTGGGAAGGGATACAGCATACATCATACCTGGAAATTTGTTTGCATTCTTTATTCTCTTGGGGAACTTATGAGAAGTTGGTGTACGGAACAGGTGAGTTCCAACAGGGTGAGTATGCAGCAGCCTTTGAAAGGGCATTATAAGACGCTTTTTCCCCAGTATAAATTTGAAGCTTTGATTAATATTTTTAATTTTACATTATACAAACTGAATAAAGTATGAGAATGTACTTTCATTATATGTGTATTCTCTATCATTTTGCACTAAAAATGTTAGTGTAACCACCCCCTCTTTACTTAAGGTAAGTACAATTAGTTTTCGTTAATGTTATTGATCATTGCAGGTCAAGCTCTAACCATATTCTAGATTAAGAAGGTAAGAAAAGTGACAAACTAGAATGGATCAGTTTTGTCATTGTGCAATCCCTAAATGTGGCACACAGCTACATTCTAACTTCTGCTTAGTCTCATTTCTTTCACAATGATGTACGTTAAAAGCCTCTTAGGTCACCCAAAGATGCTTGTATCTTTCTCTCATCATTTTTAATAGAGTTATTTTTGGCTAGTGATAATTAATTACTACACCCCTAAATTGCTACAATTATTGAATGTTCTTCTTATCTGTGCTGTAATTTAATTTATTAAAGTGTGTGTATAAATGAAGCATTGTGTTGGGCACTTGATATGGGTGAATCCTTTAAAATTGTTTCACTGAGTTGAGAGGGAACAGGGTCAGGCTACTAACAGAGGAGTAGAGACGGAGGAACATAAATCTAAAGTTCTACTTTTCTATACTCCTTTTGAAGCTGTGATACTGCTCTGGGATCAATAAAAGGCCTCACCAGTGGCATATAACTGTGCAAGAAGTTTCTTATGCTCTAGTTCTAAACTTGGCAGGTTACTCCCTCAGCCTAGTGAAAGTGTTGTTGCCATCTTTGCAGAGGATGTTGTGGCTTCCTTGTTTCACACTAATACTTAGATCCGAGGCCTTTTTCTCAGCAGAATATATTTCAATATCTTTTAGCTAGCTTAATAATAGAAAGAAATACAGGCCTTCTTCACAATTATCATAAAAGAGTAGCAAGTAATAGTTGTAGACAAGGTTTTCTTTGTACAAATCACCATGCAAAACAGCAATTTTTACCATTGCAGTGTCTTAATACTGTAGAGCTTAGACAGCATCCTCATTTTTATTTTGCAATGCTCTACTGACACCGTCTGGAATACAACACTATTTTTTACTTTATAGCTAACTTGTGTACTGATAATGAAATATCATTCAGTAAAGAAAAAAATCTGATGTTGACACACATACAAACCCATATATATCAGTATAGCTTTTGCAATCTGAACACATTTCACTGATTTTTAAAGTATTGAAATCATAGAGTGATAAGGAAAACATAATAAAAAGATCTTCTCTACACTGAGATAACCAGGTTTCAGAGTAAAAATCCCCTATATTGCTGCTGCTGCAAACATCTATCATATTTGATGCTATTTATAAAAACCTTGGAATCAAGGGATTAAGCAAAATCTCTGATTTCTTTTTGAAAATGTGCAGAGGTTAAAATTAGGAACAGGACATCTTTAGACCTCTATTTCATACGCACATTTAATTCCTCAGTTCTCTTTGTTCCCCATCACTGTAGCTGAAGGTGGAAACCTTGAAGCACATAAAATTTCACCACTCAGGTGTAAGCATGACCCAGTTATCCATGACCTCCACATGAAGTCTGCAGGTACAGCACAAGATTTATGAGATACCTTCATCCTTCTGGAACTGCAGCTGGAGGCCAGGCATCCAATGTCTAAAGTGACAACAAATGCTTATATTTAGGCTACTGAATCCCCTTGTTGCCATATTTAAAGACAGTTTCACAGACACCTAGTTGTCTTTCATCCTTAATGACTGAAATGATAAAAAATAAAAAAAAGCTACTGTTGCTTATTTTAAAAAAAATAATAAAAATAACATGTGATTCATAAATGTAGTATCTCAGTTTCCTGACTTCAACATAGTCACAATAACTATGCAGTGCAATGATGCTGGGAAATCTTTTTGCTTTTTTCTTGAGAGAGAAAAATTTGTTTGATTCTAAGAATTTTATTTTATGGGTTTTTAAAGGTTTTTTTTTTTAAACCCATTAATGTCTTTATGTATAATGTACTGATTAGAAATTCTGATAGAACAGATTTCTATTGGAGACATTCAGTCAAATAAGACTAATTTTAGAAAATGGTTGTGGGCTAATTCACATGAATGCATAGGAAATCTTCAGATTAATTATTTTGATTTTGTTTAATAAAAATGCATTCGTCTTTGTAGTTACATTGGATACAGTTATGTATTAAAAAAAAATGCATCTACATAATCATACAGGACTGCAGGGACTTAGGGGATGAAGTAAGGGGGAGAGTCCCTCAGGTTATTTTCTACAATAAGTAGTAAATATAACCTGCCAGTCAGAAGGAAGGGCAGGCAGAAGCAGGCATATCACACATATCAGCATCTGTCTGCACAGCTGTTGCTTCCAGCATGGTTTTGGTCTCCATGACTATTCAGATACTCTTCTGTGGGTTACTGCAGAGTAATGGCACCCACCTATCTAACAGGGACAATGACATCTTTGTTAACAAACACATTAACTAAATTACAGAAGTGGCTTTCAGCTAGGTTATTTTGGGAGCGATGTCCAAAGCTTGGAGAAGAACAATGACCCAGGGGAAAGTTGAAAGTGCTATGAGAGCAGCTCCCACACTCCTCATAAAGACAAGGCACAGATGATGTTTTACTCGAGTGCCTATATGCCAACACTCATATTCTGGGAAATAAAGAAGAAATTTTCAGTCTCTGTGTGTGCCATCTCAGATTTATGGTATTTTTGGAAACACAAAAATTTGATGAGGTAACTCATGTGACACAAGTACTGCAATGAACAGTTACTGGCTCTTCAAGACAGACAGAAAAAGTAAAAGAGGAAGGGTTGTGCTCCATAGAAAAGGTCAGCTTGACCTTCTGGAGATTAGATATAGACAAGAGGACAGATCTGTAGATCTGACTTTAAAGGACTGGAGAAGTTGATTTGAGAGAAAGAGATGAATCAGATGATCTCTAGAAAGCCTCTCCAAACTAGAGTTTTCTATGATTCCATCATGACATGATATTATTAGTGGAAAATGAACAGTCCTTGAAAGGAAAATTTCACACTGGGACAGACTAGGAATGTCCCTGCCTGTGTAATGCTTCACCATGTGAATATGCAGGATTGTTCATGTGAGTACACTCCTTCAACTGGATTTATGAATCTGACTCTAACTGCATAGGTAATGTGCAGTGATGTGAAGCAGCTTTTTCTACTTTAATAGTTGAAGGAAATAAAAAAAAAAAACAGTTCAGAGAAAACTGAGGACTCAATTTGTATTGGTTAATTATCTGTGACAAAAAGACTGGTGATAGAAAAAGCCAAATAATACTATTCATGCCTTTTTTTTTTTTCCCCCCTTCAACAACACAAAACTAATATCCATGAAGCTCACTTTTTTATTTAGCAGTTTGACAAGATAGTTTCAGGGAAACCATGAAATAAAGGCTTAAATCCCTAAAGCTGCCACTAGAAACTGAGTTTATGGACTCCAATATTGCTTTGTCCATTTAAGTTGATTTCTACTTTTCAGAGTTGTTATTTAAACTATGAGATAGCCTAGAATAGATTTCTCTTTTGCTGTTGCAGTGATTATATAGTTTGAAAAATGTTGCATCATTTTTATGTTTGAGTGAAATTTTATTGGTTACTAAAGAACATTTCTTACAGAATGTAGTGAAAAAATTCATGATACAGATTGTAGCTTTCAGTTTCTAAATGTATATAAAATTATTTTATAGGGATGAAATTTACGTATATAACCCACTCTTATCTACTAAAACAGGAACTCTCCTATATTCATAATGATTGCCAACCAGTCAATCAGGCATGTGAGACATAACTCCACATATAAAACAGTGGTAGCATTTGAATCAAATGTGCCAGCAATGACAGACAGCACAGGAATTTGTCTGGGTTGGTTTAGCATAGAACCACGGAACACTTTTGGTTGAGAGGGACCTTTAAAAGTGATTTAGTACAACCTCCTGCAATGTGCAGGGACATCTTCAACTCGATCAGATTTCTCAGAGCCCCATGCAACTTGACCTTGAGTGTTTCCAGGGATGGGGCATCCACCACCTCTCTAGGCAACCCTTTCCAGAGTTTCATCACCATTATAATAAAAAATTTCTTCCTTATTTAAAAGAGAACCTTGTCTTGCGTATCACTGCTGATGTCATCAGCACAGCCTTATGGCTGCACTCTCTCAAACGTGAAACCAAACTTGGCCAGACTAGATTGCTCCTGCATGTCCTGCTTGGAGTAGAGCAATTTGCAACCAGCACTGCTCTTTGTGGACAATACTCTATGCTGGACAAGGATGCCAATGTTCTCTCCTGCATCTATGGGAAACAGAAATGTGCTGCATAGAAGCTAGAGAAGGTAGAGAGGCAAACACAAGAATCAGTATCTATACCTACTGTAGTAAATAAAAGAAGGATAACATAAGGACTCTTTCACTTATCCCCATTTCTGATATTAGTTCATTGTGAAAACACTACCTAACATGGTTTTGGCCCCTTCTAATTCTCAGACTCCCAGAAAACACCAAAGCAGTGCCTGGAGTGTACATGTGTATGCCTGTGACCTGTCATGGTAGACTGGGAAAAGTAAAAAAAAAAAAAACACTTTCTTCTTTAAGAGGAGAGTGGAAGAAAGAATTTTAGGTCAAGCCTGTGTACAGTTGCAGGTGGAAGAAAGAATTTTAGGTCAAGCCTGTGTACAGTTGCAGGTGTAGCCAATGTCACACTAGACAAGGACATTGACAAAAGTCCCAGGCTACAATCTTCCGCATAATGCCAAGAAAAAAAATCAGAACAAATACCAGGGTTAACACTCAATTTTACCACTAAACTGAACATGATTAAGTGGGAACAGATAATAAAGTGTGAAACTGCAGATTAATTCAAATGAAAATGCTGAAAAATGAATAATTTCTGGTTGTTCCTATCATAAAATATGGATAATAATAAATAGAAAAAATATTTTTCTCTTTAACTAGATAGTCCTTTTATTTTGTTGTTTTGCTTCTTTTTTTTTTTTTTTTTTTTTTTGTATTTGTTTTGTGTTTAGTTTTCTTCAAAGAATATACCCTAAGCATAACTATGAATTAGACCCTAAGTAGGACTTCCTTGCTGGTTTAAGAGATAGTTCACACCCCTCATCTTATTTACCTGCAGAGATATAATGCCCTGAAGCTTTGTAACCTGAAGTCTGCAAATCCTAGTTTTCCATTAGTTATATTTGATTATACCTCCTCATCAGATGAAGGACAAAATTTTCTTGACATGATAGGCATTTAATTAGCAAAATTTTATGAAAACACTGTGAAAGGTAACCAAATAACATATCCAGTATATTAAGTTATATATGGTTTTATAGCCAAAAAAAGAGCAGAATCCTGTAAGGTCACTTTCCAGGAAACATAAAGGCATTTTTTTCCCCCCATAATACCTAAAATTTCACTGTTTTCTCATTTTTCAGTCAAAAGAAAATTGCTGAAGTTATTCTATTGCTTGAGGCAATAAATCCAATGCTAACATAAAACTGAACTCTTTCACTAAGTTTCAGGGAAAATTAATTAGAGACATGTAATGAACATCTATCTCTCTGACATTCTCTGAGATGCATTTGAGAATGTCTCACACTCTTCTAAATCCCTTGTATTCACACGATGAATGATGGCCTTTTATCTCTGAAAAACCGTCCTGTGAAAGCTATTGGCAGAGTTCATTGTTCACAGGATGAGCCAAATACATCTCTTAGCCGAAATTAAGAAGCCAAGTTTTCCTTAGGAAGTAGTAGCTAACATATGCAATGAAACAGTTGTACCACTTGATGGAGCCATTATCAAGTTGCCAGCTAAAATGCTCATCTTGAAAATTAATGAGTGCAGCTGAAGCTGTCAAGACAGGACAGAATCTACTCAATTTCTAGACGTTCAATAACTAGCGAGCCTGGCCAACTTAACAGTGGGTTACATCAACCTGTCAACCTTTAAATAAATCTTTATACTATTATGATGATAAACTACAATTTATTTTGCTATGTGAGAATGGTCTGGGAGCAGCCCCTCACCATTGCTGGTTTTGTGGTGGTTTTTTGTTGTTGTTGTTTCTTTGTTTGTTTATTTTCTTCTTGCTACTTAACAGCAACATTATTATTGGTTATTTTAAAATATTTAAGAGAACTGGTGGGGTTTCAACTGCTTAAGTCCTTTACTGAGTATTTGGCCAATCTTTTTTTTGTTGTTCTTCCCAGGGAGGAAAAGAAACTTTTTCATCCAAAAATAATAATTTAAAAAAAAAAAAAAAAAAAAAGTGTTTTGAAGAGCTCTGGCAGTAGTCTAGGGAAATGTTAGTATAACTTAATGCCCTTGTCAAACTTCTTATCTTGTTTTTGCAAGTCAGTTCTTTCCCTTAGGACTTGTGAATATCTCACATCTAAAGTCGAATGCAAGCAGATATGTATGGGTTTCTACCGCTTTCTGAAAGAAGCACACTTAAAACACCGGAACACATTGTGGACATTTGATTAATATTTCCTACATGCCAATAAATTACAGGCAGTCATTTTCAAACTTCATGTAAGGTGATCTAATGAATATAAAGAGAATATGAGTAATTCAAAAATAATGGGAAAATTTTCCATCAGCTGCAGTCTCTTCACATACTAAATTAACAGTTAAAACACTGAAGGACTCATTTCAATTTGTTTTATGCTTATAAAACCAATTTTCCACCTTCTCCACTCTAAGGGAATTGCTCATTGGAAGCTCTTCCTGTTTTCAGTTGAAATTTACTGCAAAACTCCATCCAAGGCTAATGTTAACTGACACTTTAGACTGTGCATGGTGTGTCAGAACAGAATCACAACATATTTACATTTTCTTTCCTCATTCAGGGGTAAGAAATAGGGTAGGGGCATGTTTAGCACTTCCAGACAGTAAGTGCTTTTGGAGGAGGGTGATGAAAGAAAAGAATTCACCAGAGCAGAATAATTGCCTTTCACATACATATCATAAATTCTCAGCTCAAAGGAAAACACAGCCATGAGCAGAGGAACTTTATATTTAAAGATCCACATAGATTAAATAAAAGTCACTGATTTCAAAAATGGACTGCTTCCTCATATGGTATAAAACTTCAGGTTGAGTTGAGCTGCACAGTGATTTACACCAAAATAATCTAACAAGTCTGGAGGTGACAAACTGATGGATGAACCTATACCTAGCATTTTATAAAAAGCTTTCTCATAGTTTTAATAATTTCTTTTTCCATTTATTCATGTTTTTGTAGCACTTTCTGAAGAAGGTTTTTTAACAATTCAGGCTTTTAAAATATTATGGGCAGCTATTTTAACTCCCATTCCCCCCCCCCCCCCCCCATATCACAGGAGTTGTGATATTCAAGGTTTCCTAGTTCTGTTTCCAGACTGGCAACTCTCAAAGTCCTTGCTGCATTGTGTGCTCTTTTCTGGCTGCAGCATTTTGATCCATCATGCAGGACTTGCATTCCGTTAAAGATGTTCTGATACAGTAGACTACAGTAGTGTCTTTCCCTTTGATACCTATTTTTGACAACTGTATGTCATATTAAACATAAAATAATGTATTCACATGAAAGATGGACAATTTTGACCTCCTAACTACCCATATTGTTGTTGACACACTGATCTGCTCATTCACACTCTCAAATAATCCAAATAGGTGGATAATATGAGCTTTTCTGCAGAACAAGACACAATACACAAATTTCATGAAAATTTTCAGGGTTTAAAAGAAACTCATTATGTTGTACAGACCAAGAAATATGCATATCCAGACGCAATAATACAACAGTGTCATTTCTTGCCCTAGTTCTCTGTCCAATCTTGAATACTTCCTCTTCTCTCCATCTGTCTTCCACAGAACATGAACTTTCTCATTCTCTACAGGCTTCCACTACAGGATCAGCTTGGATTTACTTGATGAAAAGTAATCCAGTGTTATTTCTATCAGTTCACTCTCACCATTAAACATGACAACAAGTAAGAAAACAAAGCTCTTGTTTCTTCATACTATGAATTATTTGGATGGTGCCCATTCTAGAACTAGCAGGACAGGACACTAATTGCACACAATGCCCATGTGTCAAAAAAGAGCTGCAGTTCATCTCAGCAGTACGATATTCATTAATTATAAGGGAGCAAGGGAGAAACACATTGCCTTGTAAGCCTGTGATTCAGTAACAGGGCTTTTAATAGTTTCATGGCATGGTTTTGATAACAGTAAGTAGACAACTGTCAAGAATGGCTACCAGAGAATGCATGGACTAATGGCAGTCCCTGACCCATCAGCTACTGTGCCTCTATTTCCAATAGAAAGGCAGGAATCACTGGCATGGAAAACACCACATCCTACATAAACTATAATAGTTCTGTTACGTTTTGTTTTGCTTTGCCTTTCTAATGCCAAAACCAAGCTGTTTCTTTCTTTCTGTGGTATCATACTGTTGATGATTACCTTGGCAGGCAAACACAAGTTAATTTTGGCCACAGATGCTTTGTTTGTGCTCCAAGCTCATTCCTAGCTTAGGCTCAGCTTTGCTCTACACACAGCTACAGAGCTTCTCCTGGAGTTTGGGGAGATCAAATGAATCTGCAAGAGGCCAAGCAACCAGTTCCTGAGTAGTTTGCAATCTTAATTTCCTGGTAATGTGTCAGAATACTGAATGTGTTTTGTACACAGAGGATGCAGGAGTAACTACTCTTTGTTGCAAAAAGAAATGACAATAGGGAAACAAGGAAAACTGGGCTGTGGAATGTAGTTTTGTGCTGCTGCAAAAGCAGACACATGTTTTTGTCTGCACTATTTCTTCACTCCTGCTTCATGATGCCTCTTTTCTAGCTTTGTCACACTTGCTGGCTACCCTACATTGCACTATGTAAGCTCCTCTTTTTGAGCATCTTCAGTTGCAGCAAAGGAGGGGTCAGACTATGCAACCTACCTGACCTAGAGATCAAAACTTTGAAAAAATGCAAGTAGGCGTTTTTGTAAGAAAACGCACTGCGCAATACCCAGGCTATACTGCAAATAAATAAACTAAATTCTATACCTTCCAGCATAGTATCATCTCCGCTTCTGGCTGACCGGCTGAGTCCACATGTACATTTCATTTTAAGCATATAAGTTTGCTGTAATACTGTCTCCTGTATGGACAAGAGTTAATCTATGCACTAGGATTCAACAGTTAAGGATAATTTTCTCACTGCAGATACCATCTGTTTTGCTCTTTAATTATATTACTCTCCGTAATATATTTTTTCCTATTATAAGCAGGTGGAAGAACATTAATTTTTACAGGACCAAGAAAAAGAATCAAATATTTGGCATCCCCTATTGTCCAGTGACCATTTTCACTGTTCTCATAAATTAATTTGATTGCAAAAAAGGTATTATTTGACTGATTATGGAATAAGGGTCAAAACAGATGAATGTTTTGCTTTCAGCCAAATAGCAAGACAATATAAACAAATTTTCACTTCTTTGAAATAATTTTCTAGTTTTGATTCCAGTTTTGTGATCACATAAACCCGCAAAAGTCCCAGGTACCATTCATATTTATGGGGATCTCAGAGCAGAGACCCATCTCTGAAATCTGTTTACCAATATATCAAATCAAGAAAAGCTATAACTACAATAACAAAAATTTGAACCTGCACTGATAGCCAATCAAAGAAACAAAAACCTTTGAAACATTGAAATATGTTTGCACACAAAGTATTAATTATACCCTTTCTAGCTATTTGATTACACTGTTGTGCTTGTTTTTTAATTTCTTCTAAGAGTATACATTGCTTGGGGTTTTTTAAGAATTTTTGAGCTTTTAAAGTACTTATATAATTTTGAAAGCCAACTTCAACTTGTTTGTATTAGTTTTGTTAAAATTCCTGTTCAAGATTGTACGTGACTGTTGCTCTATGCAGTATTTTATAAAGTGAAATTTTGTGTGATAAAATTTGTTTATATTTTTATAATATATATATATTAAAAACTATATAAAATTATTGTCATTACAAAAATAAAACCAATTTTTAAAACATCTAAAAAAAATTTACAAAATCACATAAATTGGATTAATGCCTTCCTTTTTTCTCATTTACCCGGTATCTTGCAATAAAGCAATAAATTCATACAGGATAATTTCAACACTCTTGACAGTGATGATATGTTCATCCTCTGAAATTAGACCACCCCTTTCTGTAAGTAAGTCAACAGTAATTGGTTATGCAAATATCCCCTGTAATTATTAAAATCTTCCCATGTATGAATAGGTTCTGTTTCCAAGCTGGACACAAGACAACTGGGTCTGTCTTTATCTTCCCATCCTTGCTTGCTATCCTTCTCCAGGCAATATCCTTTCCACCACTTCTGAGAGCCAACAGGGTCAGGCTTAATGAAGGCTAAAAAGTAAATGATATGTTCTTACTCCCCATTTCACTTGAATAATTGGCTGCCATTGCTTGTTTTGAAGGTTTCTGAGGGAAATCTCAGTCTCCAAAAAGTTAAATGAGCTTTCACAAATGTTGGCTAAGCTTTCCTTGTCACTGACTGTCAAGTAACCTACAGGATATTAACCTTCTGAGGCTTACTACTCACTCAAAATGGTGTCAGAGACGAAGCTTAACTATAATCAGAGTTGTGGGTCAGTACAACTACAAAACTAAACACCATCTTCCTCAGAAACTGAAATGTTTACTCTTTTTTAATAGGGAATGTTGGCTGCTTTGACACAAACTCTTTGATTAACAGAATATAACATAAACTTTTATACATTTTTCCCCAAAGATCTCATTCTTGTGTGCTAATAGCTCAGCGCACATCATTATGTGCGTACATTTTGGACTGTCCACTTTCAAGTGCATGCCATCACTTTTGCCTAAGCTGAACTTTATATGCTATTTTCTTGATGAAAAGTCCTTTTGCAGTTCTTGTACTTGCCTTATTGCCTTGAATAAATTAGTAGTGAAGAAATTTCATTGTCTTACTCAGTGTCCTTACAATATCACACACAAACAGCTTAAAGAGAACAGGCCACAACACAGCTCCTTGCCACAGTTGTCTGTTGCTGTGACCTCCTTCCCCTGTGAAAAATGAGAATTTGTCTCTACTCCTTGTTTTTTTCTCTTCCCAGCAGTTTTCCCTTAATTTGAGGGCCTTTCCTTCTATCCAATGACTCATTATCTTTTTAAGAGCCTTTGATGAGGAACCTTGAAATAGTCTCATCTTTGAAATGTTTTCACCTTCAAAACATTTTTGAAGTACAGATTGGAAGAGGCAGGACAAGCCACTACAGAGACATTTCAAACACTGTTGTATTCTGCAAGACTTCTGCTGAGGGGGAATGTGGCTATAGCATGTCATGACACCATTTTGCAGTTTATGATTGGCTTTTCTTCCTGCAGTCCTTACCATGTAAATCAGTCTGATGCACATCCGTGTCTTCTCAGTGCCAGGATATTGTTGGGGGATATACATGAACATAGGACCCAATGAGGACTTTGAAGTTCAACAACTTCAAAGTTGCTTAAGAAAACAGAGACCTCCCTGCAGGGCTAGAAACCAAACGCTAGATGGCTGCATGTAAGTTGTTCCAACTACAGAAACCTCTGAAAGTGCCTAGTCTGGAAATAAATATTTAAGGGGAGAGGATAACACTGTGGGCAAAAGCGAGATGAGTTATATTTTGGCTATTTCACCCAGGAATTCAACATTCCTTTATTTAGAGTACTGTAAAATCTTTTGTGTGTCTGTATACTAATAGAGACTAGAAGCTGTCAATGTCCTTCAAAGAACGTCAAGAAAAAAGGACAAAATACTCTGCTTCAAGACCCTGGCAGACTCAGGGAACTGTGACAGCCATATAAATATCATTAACCACTTCAAAAGGATCTTAAAAAATTATTACCGATATCAATCTTGAGTAAGATACTTGCCGTTACAGTATTCATACACTTAGCAATCACTTTCTTGAGCTCTGCTTTTATTTCACACTAGAAGAATATAAATATTATTACATTGTTAATTAATTGACACTTTCTAATTTTGTTGTAGATTATTAGAAGAGACGTGAAATTAAACACTAGTGATATTCTAGAATTTTACTAGGAAAATACATATAAGGCAGTTGACACTCTTTGATCATAACACAACTTGATCCTTAACTCATTATAATTGAGGCTAATTTGTTTTCCTAGTTGAATAGCCTTCATTCACAATAAAGCTGTTTCAGTGTTCCCTTTGAATGTTGTAAACAACCTAACTTAAATTAGATGGACTTCAAGTCTGAATTGATTTTTTTCATGTCACTCAGTATAAATATTTTTCTGTAAAGTCAAGGTTCCAAGTTGAAAGTGATTTTGTTTCTTTATTTTTGTTGTTTATATGTGTGTCTTGATGCTATTGCAGAAATTAAGTCACTGTTAGTGAAACTGCTTTTTTTTATTTTTTAACCTTTTTAACATCCATTGCCTTCTATTGCTTTCAGTTTTTTAAAGCCAGCTGCTATTTCAACAACCTACCTGACTAATTTGTGAATATGGTGACTACTTAGAAACCTCCACAATTCAAATGAGGACTATACAGATTCACTTAATTGTTCCAAGTAATAAGTACATACAAAACTTTTCCAATTTGGAAAGTACTATAAAAGCATTCTATGTTTATAAATTCTTTTTTTTTAATCTATGTTTAATTAAGTAACAGACTAATATAAAGTTTTATAACAATTACAGTTTAAATACTGCTATTACAAGACTACTACTAATAAGGTTCTATGAGAAAATATGCAGGAATCTGCATATGCAATATATCCATTAAAAGGGTGAGCAATCAGTTATTTGAACGTCTAAGGGCTTAGGTTTGTACACCTGAGTGAGTTTGAAAATGTAGTTAATAATAAGGAAGACACAGATAAGTATACATTTAGCCCCTGATCAAATAAAGACGTTACGTATGTGTGAATCTGTGAATTGATTTGGATGGGACTATTCATTCTTCAGGGTAAAATGTACTTTGAATCTACATTCTTTTCTGTTTTCTCAGAACCTTACCTGGAGACAGGATATGTTTGAGTAAAAGAATGAAAACAATTATAACAAAAATAGCCTTATCTAGGACATGAATAATAATAAGACAAATAAGAGAACTAGTTTTCAAAGTACATCTGACAAATTAAAACAGTCAAGATGGTTTTAGTTCCATCAACACACACAAAAAAATTTGCATAACCATTTATTGTGGCACGTGGTCCCATCTGGACCTGTAATTACATAACTAAATCTGTACCTATATATGTTATGACTGGAGTTTTTATTCCAGATAGTAAAAGGAGCATCCCTAGATTTTCAGAGTGGGTGTCACAGTTGTGCAAATGTGATCTATGGATATTTGCTATATGCTTTTGCAACTACAAAACAAAAGACAATATAAATGACTAAGTAGATGTGAAGCTTATTTTGGTTTCAGAAGTGTACACTCAGAAATAGCTAAGGTGAGTAACAGGGGGGGTTTCTTCAGTAGTTTATGAACATGTTATACAGGTATTATGTCCACTGTTACCTTATCTAGACTGTTGAGGTTTGCTGCCAGACTGATTACTGTTTTCCTCATTGATAATGTGGACATACATTTTTTAAAGGGTCTGTTTTGGTTGTTGCTCTGTCTATTTCTGAGTTCTCCTAACTTCTTCCTGATTTCAAGGATTGACCTGGGAGTTGTTGCTCTAAGTGTGGTGTGTGTGTCTGTTTACTTCTAGGCAGGAACTAGGGTTGGTATTATCAATATGCCCGTGAAAAATTGTGGCACTATTACTAGCAAAGTGTCTTTGCTAAAATACTTTGTAGTAATCAGCTCTTAACAAAATCAAGCTTGAAACACCTCCCCAGCTATATTTTAGCTTTCTTTCTTATGACTGAGAGCAATTCTGAACATTATTTAGGAAGCTATCTAGGCCAGAAAAGAAGTTGGGTGGCTAGAAAAGAACTGTTAGGCCAAATTCCACTGGACCTAAACCAGCAATGTGGAAATTTGAGCCCCTGAAGGTTACTGAAAAACTGTACAACAGACTGATTTATTTTCAGAGACATCTGTCTCCAGCTACCATGGTGATCAACATTCAGTCTGTGGTTTGTATATCAGGAAATGACAGCTCCTTAACAGAAGCCAGAGAGAGCAGCAATGTCAGTAATGAGCTCCTGTGTTCTGGACTGCATAGCAGTTTGCTGAGTTCTTTGTTTTCCTCTGTTTCAGAAAAGACAATAGTTGTTATGATCCCAGAGATGAGGGAGGAAAAGATCTGGCAAAAGAAAAATGTGTCATTTGGACAAAAATATAGTAAAATGTTTTTGCCCTTTCCTTTCTTGTCCTACAGAACTCTCTTATTTTGCCTTTCTGCTTGAGCTTAATTTTGTTATGGTCATACAGGAGTCTTGTCTATGCAATTATTTTCAATATGTCTTTTCTTAACAATGGGGGGGGAAATATGATCTTTGCATTAAAAATTATGATATAACTTGGTTGATAAAAGTTCAGATTGGTAAATTCTTTCCTTCAGTGATGTAGACCAGTTACCCTGCATTAAAATTCCAAAACAAACAAATGAAACAACAAACAAAACAAATGGATGTTTATTCAAATCATGGAACCAAACCTTATGTCTATATCTTTTTAGAAAGAAAACCTAATATAAATTCTTGGCAGTATCTCTTGCATAAGAAAAAATTCCCACAGAAGAATCTTGAGATCTAAACTTAGCAGAAAAAGAGCTGACAGGAATGCAGCAGGCCATGGGCAGCAGAGGACAAGAGAGGTTCCTCCCTTGGTAAGACAGGAGCCTGGCCATGAGAAGACACCTTGAGGATTAAGACTGTTTTGAGCTATCTATGTGTATTAGCCCTGTCTCCTCTTGCAAGATATGGAAGGACTTTACAAGATGGGGCAAGATATCCAGAGGCCCTTTGTCCCCTCTCCCAGGTGGTCTGTGTGTGGAGATCCTATGATGAAATACAGTGACTGGATTTCCTCACCCCTAGTTAACATAACTCATCCCCCTTATTAACATGTCCTACCTCCCCATTTACATACTCTATTCCTCAGTTCTATATATTGTAGCGTGAATGTTCAAGATATGTCTCAGTTTTCTACCCCCAAGCTGGGTCCGTTTAGTTTGTGACTGACCAAGAGAAGACAAAGAGAACAACCCCCCCCAAAACCAACCAACTCACCACAAAAAACCAGTACCAACCCCAAGCAATAATATCTTAGAACTAACTGAAAAAAATCAAATTGAATAAGTGGAAATAGCTGAGTGGATACAGCAAGAAATGAAATTAATAGACAAAACTGAGAAAACACAGGGTTAATTTTGTTTATTGTGAACATGGGGTGTAATCTAAAATGTCCCTTCCCTGTATGTTAGTTCTTTGTAATCTATCAAGCTCACAATATACTGGGTAACTTAGAAGAACAGAGATGATACTGATTCCTGAGGTGACTACTGGTTGCATTGAGGCAGCCATATCATATAGTGAGGCCTCTGAAAAGTTCATGAGGAAAGTTTCCAAAAGCTCACTCATCTTATATCTCTGATATTCATTGGAGGGGCTTGGTTGACCTGATATGCACCACAAGACAAGCCACATAAATGAAACAGCAAAGTGTAACATTCACTTCTAACAGGGTAAGCCCTGCTCCAACTCATTACAAGTGCAGACACTTAAAAGGAAAGAGGAAAACACCGTTTGATTCTAGGTAGATAACTCTGTGAAATATTGATAGGCTAGGGGAAAAAAATAAATCCCATTCATTACGTACACCACTCACTGGTCTAGCTGTTATTGTCTAGCACACTATTGTCAACATAATGTTGCAGAGGAACAGAAAGACATAAAAAGTCAGGATATGGGAATTGACATTCTACATGTGACTTCATCGGAAAGGCATTTACCTTCTTTTAGGCCTGACGCTCTTCATAAGATCCTCTTGTGGAGAAAGACTCTTAGTATGGTAGAAACAAAAATACAGAGGTTAGTTTTCATAAAACTGACTTCAGATTTGTTCTAGCTGAATCTGAACAGGTGATTTGTAAAATCTTGTTCCTCTTTCAAAGTTTAGGGACAATCTGCAGTCTATCAGCAGAGAACATTGTCATTTGACACTACTTTTTCTACCTTCCTAGTCAAAATCCGCTACAAGCAAACAATTCACTTATATCAATTGAAGATTTATTCCATTTCTGAGACGTTTATGTGCCTCTCCATTTTAACTATTATTGTATTATAAATGTTATTGTATTTTAAATATTACATTTAAAAAAAAAAATGAAAATACACAACTTTCTGAGTTTCATCGCTCCATTGTGGACAATGAGGTCAACTCCAACATCACAGATTCCAATGGTCAAAGTTCCCTCTAAGTTTAAGCAGAAAATTTCACCTACATTTTTCTTTTGCATTTTGATGTGGCATGCTAGATTATTTAGAAAAGTACAGTGAACACACAGTGGAGCCAAAGACCCTTGAAGCAAACTATTCATCACTTTTTTTTATTTTTTTTTTTTTATTTTAACTAAAAGCTCTTTTGAAAGATTTAAGTGAGGTTAAGCTCCAAAACCAGCTTTTGAAGCAAACTGTTGAGATAATCAGAAGTGAAACCTATCTATTACTGTCTATAATTTAGCCATAAGGAAGTAAATACATTTTAGTAATAAAAAATTGGTACAGTTTTCAGCCCATATTTTGCTTTTACATCCAAATTTAATGAGTTTGTTTTCCTTTAAAAGGCATATTTGAAGCAAAATGTAAATTCCCAACAAGTTTTGGATGTTTTTCTAAGAATGAAAAACAAAACAAAACAAACAGGCAAAGAATAAAGAAAGCTTGTCCTGTGTTCTTATTTCACTACATTTTTAACTAATTGGATATTTTACTGTTTGGATTTTTATTTTATGTCAACTTTATGAAATGTGAAAGAAAAGGGAATTATTGTCTAGATTACATATATTAGCTTTTTTCACATAAGACACTTTGGAAAACCAAGAGGAAAGTGAGAGGGAAATTAAAGCCACTCTCATTCAAACGTGAGATGATTAATCTTTAATCCTCTGAATTGGGTTGATAAGGATTGTCATTACTGCATGCAGTAAGCATATTTTATATCAACTCCTCTATGGTTTCAATGGAAAGGCTCACATCAAACTGTATTTCATGACCCTTGAAACTTGAGAATATTTCTGTTTTCTTTTTTCCCTGACAGCACACTTGAAGGATCAGATGACTGATAATATTTCATATCTGACATCACTAACTAGTTCCACTAACATATACATGCCTTCATAAAACAAATGAATGAGACTGGAAATTAGGGTCACACTCCTACTGGTAGTATTATCTCTAGTATTTAGTTGATAAAAAAGACTAAGACTTCAAAACTAGCCATGTTATAACTGAAACTGATGATTTACATATCTGAATTTTCTGTTTCCCTCTTAGTTTAACAAAAACATTCATATGTTTATGCAAAAGGAAATTTCCAAAGGGTGAGGTCTTCCTTGAGCTGCAACCTCAATTAACACCTTTGCTGTTGTAGGTTCACCATGCTGCTATGAAAAGAGAGGCAGGAAGATCATGAAGCACACAAAACCAGACTCAATCTAAGAAACACTCCCATGCTATTGCCAGCTATGCTTAGCTATTAATATTGAAATGGTTCATATTAAAAATATTGATTTCAAAATCATATGTGTATTTAACTATACAGAAATATTGACTCTCACATAGATTCAGTGTAAAACCAGCTCTGAATGAAATATTTATTGTTCTTTGCTCTGAGTAAAAAAGAAAAAAAGGAACCTAAAACCCCCAACAAAATAAAATGAAGAACAAAAAATAGAGAGATCTTCGGGGCTGACAGTGCAATAGCACAGAATAAGGAATACTTTCATCCCCATAACTGCTATCACGTGCTTGCACAGTGATGAATGAAGGCATCTATCTTATCTGCTAGCTGCTCTAGAAAAATCTTGTACAAGCAACAAGAATATCATTGCAAAATATTCTGCAATTTGCTGCTGCTTCTTTGCTTTTCCTTTAAGAGGCAAATTTGCCAATAATCACCTTACAGAAATTAAAAAAGAAATTCTTTCAGAGTTTGTAGTGTTTTTTAAACCTTAAAGGTCACTATCTTCAAATAAGAGACTTAACTCAGTAATGGGAAACTAATAGTAAAAGTGATAGAGAAAACTGGAGATTTACATTTTATCCTTCCTATTTGTCCTCTGTTTTTAATTTTTATCACCTGAAAATAGAGCTCACTGACCACTCAAGTTTATGTTTAGAAATGGGCAGTAGCTCTAATCATAAAAGAGAATATGCTGATATATAACCAGTTTAAATATCCTGAACTTGAACACTGAATAGCACATCCGCAAACTGCCAGTTGTTTTCAAAGCCATTCCTTTAAGGTGGGGGTGAGAATAAACATGAAAGCTATGTTTTTGGCAAAAGAAAAACATACACAAAATGTCCAGGCAGACTGTTGCAGTGAAAATAAATGTGACTTCTCAGCCACATTCAAAGTCAAGTTGCCACAAAATTCTGGAAGGAATCATACAATTTAAGTGCTGTATTAAGCACAGGAGCATAAAGTAGTTCAAGCATTACAGTCAGGTGAAATCATTACATTCAGTCTGTACTTCAGCTCTCTAAGAGAAAAAAAAAAAAAAGCAATATATTGCTTCAAATTAACTTAATCTGACTGTGCATTATGAAGTAAAAAGACAATAAACACAAATAATGAATCATTTACTGTCAAATTAATTGACAAAACTACTAAACACAGAAGAAGAATCTGAAAACCAGACTTTATGTGGGCTTTATTAAAGGAAGGGAAAGCTGAAATGTGTGGATAAAATCCAAATTGCTTTTTTCTGTATACTTAAGCCAACCAGTCACCTGACAGTCTCACAGGGAGGCGATTTGACACAGCAAGTATGGCATCACCAAAGGCAACTCCTGCCCAACCAACCCAGTGGCCTTCTATGACTGAGAGACTGCATCCGAGGACAAGGATAGGGTTACTATGTCATTTATCTGGACATCTGTAAAGCCTTTGACATGGTCCCTCACAGCATCCTTCTCTCTGACCTGGAGAGATATGGATTTGATGGGTGGACTATTTGGTGGATAAGAAGTTGGTTGAATGGTCACATGCAGAGGGCAGTAGTCAATGTCTGGATGGAAATCAGCGATGAGTGATGTCAGTGATCTGGGACTGGGACTTGCTCTGTTTATTACATTCATTGGTATAATGGACAGTGGGGCACCCTCAGCAAATTTTCAGATTACACAAAGCTGAACAGTGCAGTTGACACACCTGAAGGATCAGATGCCACCCAGAGGGACCTGGAAAACTTGAGAAATGTGCCCATGCATTCAACAAGGCCAAGTGCATGGTGCTTCACCTCTATTAGGGCAACCCCCATTATCAATATATTGTGGGGGATAAACAGATGGAGTGCAGCCCTGAAGAAGGACTTGGGGGTTTTCGTAGATGAAAAACTGGACATGAGCCAGCCTGTGCTCTTGCAGACCAGAAAACCAATTGTATCCTGGGCTGCATCAAAAGAAAAGTGGCCAGCAGGTTAAGGGAGGTGATTCTGCCTGTCTGCTCTGCTCTCATGGGACCTCAGCTGAAGTACTATGTCCAACTCTGGGTTCCCTAGCACACGAAGTACATGGACCTGTTGGAAAGATGGCTTTCAGTTTACTCCCTCAATAATTTTATTTGAATATGAACCAAAAAATACTGGGTAAAAATGCAAAATTTTCTTCATTGGCTGCAATTCAAGACATATCTGCTTATCAGCCCTCAAGATACTATTAGCACAACCCTCTCAAAAATAGTGCAAAATCAAGACAACATTGTGTGGATTTTAGGTCCATAAGCAAAATTATAGCTAACTATGGATATAATGTCTGATTCCACAGAGGACAGAAATGTTTGAAATACCTTATACAGTAAAGATTTTTTGCTTCAGAATGTTTTCTTCATGTGATATGGGTAACCTTGGTAGTTAGGGAGCTAGGAATTATATAGTGAAAATTCTTGCTTTGAAGATAAATCAGTTCCAGTTTCTTGGAGTGATTTAATAATCAGGTTTTGTAATTAATGGTTTCAAAGATGGTCCCTAACTATCCTCATTGGTGCTTCCACTCCTTCTTGCCCCATAAGTATTCACTGTGCTACACTTTGCTGAGTTGTCTGGCTTCTTTTTCAGACACTGAGAAAGAGATGAAAAATATACAAATAAACAAACAAACCAAAATGAAAGGAAGAAGCAAAGAAGAGAAAAAGGTTGACATAAGGACAAATAAATGTCCCTCTGTCTGAGGAGCCCTAAATTCCCTCCTTTCTTTCAAAGAATTTCCTACTGCAAAAACACCCACAGTGAATAAACATCAGTTCCTGTAACATAAAATAATCCCTCTATGAAAAATGACAGAATGCAAAGGGTCTGAGATCTGTATCCACAAATGTATCTTTATTCCTAGCTGCAAAAATAGATATAGAAACGTCACTCAAATATTGACCAAATAGCCTTAGAATTTAAATTTAAAAAACACCTTCTTTTGAAACAATACTCATGTCAGTAGAACCTGTGGCCTGGGAGGACCCCAATAATTTTTGTTATTATATCTTGAATGAATTGTGGAAAATATATCAGACAGTCTTTTTCAAGTGAAATCTACTGAGGAAAAATACCTGCCTGATCCCATTTTAGTTAGGTAAAAGAGGTTGCTATTCTGTGTTTTGGATCTCCTTATGTCTTACTCTACAAAGCCTGTAATGTATTTGATGAAAATATCTTTCCCTTTTATGCATTTTAAAAATTGCTATTTTTGTCTTCAGCTAAAATTCTGGGGTTTTATTTTAAGACAACAAATGAAATCAAGCTCTTGTGTTCATTCACCATCTCCCTCTAGTCCCTTATTATAATTTTTTTTTGCACACAAATATAAAAAACCCCAAAACAAGCCAAATAAAAAAATAAAAATAAAAATAAAAAAAATCACCAAAACCCCCCAAAAAACACTTAAACAATCAAAATTTTTACAAGCGTCTTTTATAAAATATTGGGGGGGGGGGGGGGGGCGGTGTTTTTGTTTTTTTT
>JAWWEU010000001.1:62238965-62265767 GCA_035583155.1 Acropternis orthonyx | reverse complement strand
AAAATAATATCATGTATTGGAACATACTCCTAATTCAACATGCAAAGCTCCAGACACAGACCAGTACAGGCAGAGGGTGTCCCTCTGTGCTGGCATGTTTTTCTCCAGCATATTAAGAATAACATTTCAATTGTTCTTCCCACTGCAGAGATCCTATTGAGACACAACAGTGCAACACAAGAAGCACTTTGCATTAAGATGAGTGAGTTAAAGCCACTGTTTCTTTTTAAATCTGTCTGCTGTCATATGTTTTGGATAGAGGGGACAGAGAGGGTCAGAGGATTTTCATTTAACATAGCTACATCTTTGAGTTGCCATATGCCATCATGCTAAGCAGTTTCTCTGTCAAACTATGTGCCCCATCTTCATCTCTGCATGAAGGTTTGGACATTAGCAAGTACTAAGTCTCTGGCTGTTTTCAGGAAGGGATGCTGCCCCCAGGGAAGCTTCATTTAGCCTATTGCAAGGCTTTGCTCTGGGGAGCTCTGCTAAGAAGCATAGTGTTGTGGAAGTGAGAACTTAACCCTCTAATACATAATCACAAGTTTAATACATGGTTTCTCCTGAGGCATACAATGGCAAACATTTGATTGTAACAGACTTGTTTGCAGTCAATTCAGAAGCCTTGAACTGTTTCATTTTCTTTTGGTTGGTTGGTTTTATTTTTACATTTTATTCTGCTTGGCTAGTGGAAGCACAGTTTTTTAGTTAGACCTGAAATGTGTTCAGATAGGAAACATTATGCATTTTGACAAGGAGTTCTGCAATTAGCCTGACTTCAGTTTAGCACTGAAAATAAACTAGATCTTCTGTCCATTGGATATCTTTTCATGATAAAGAACTGGAATGTGGGTAAAGAGGAAATATCTACTTTCTTTCATCAATTAATATATTTTGTTACCTGAAATTGTTATATATGACATTATTTTACACTTATCACTACTATCATTATGCATGGGTCATATGCCTTTTATCAGTTCACTTTTTACATAGGCTCTTGTTTAGATTTGTATGTGGTCTGTTTTGCTAACACTGCAGTGTTTATGGAGATGACACATGCGTGCCCAGAGTCAGTCTAACCAAAACAACTCAGCACCTACTTTCAGAAACTCAAAAAGTGGTACCTACATTCTCCAATGGACCTGACGCAAGGGATCAAGGCATACACACTCTTTGTAACTACTGGAGATATAATGACATTTGACTGAATTACCTGAAAACTGAGTGTTTATTCATGAAGTAAAAGGAATCAGCTCCAGATCCCACACTTCAGCCTTGTCTATCTCACCAGCTACATCTGCTATAAGAGTACCAGCTAATCTAACTGTGGAGAACTTTCCACTGCTTCCATTGAAGTTGGTCCCCTGTACAGCAAGGAATACAAGGATCAAGATTTCAGGAGAAAAGCATAAGAGCATGCACCTGAATTACATATTCAAGTTTGGACTGAGGTTTTTTTGTAGAAGTGCTTTGAAAGAAGAAGTCACAATTTAATGAATATACTACAAAGTGGTTACTTGTTTTTGCTGTACAGATACAAATGGCAGACTTTGCAAATTCAATTTTGGAAATGTTACCCATAAACCTTCACTTATCTTAGTTACCAGTGGCTTTGTATGGCCAGACTCCGTGAACGAACATCTTGGGAAGAGCTCTCCCCACGTGGGTATGCCCTTCCAGCCTGTGCAGTGGATTTTTTAGGTGGGGCACAGCGTGCGCAGAACTGGCCCCACCATTTAAGTCCTGAGGTCCATTTGCCACGGCCGAGCAAGCTTGGACAGTGAAATCCTCAGGACTGTCTATGGCACCCAGTATGAACCAGGGCTGACCCTGCTTAGCATCTGAGATCTGACAGGGTCGGATGACAGGGAGGCATTTAACTGCCCAGCAGATGGTCCCAGCTGAGACTCGAACTCAGGTCCTTGGGATTCAGAGTCCAGAGTGCTGTCCTTTATGCACCAGTGGCTTTACATTATAATGTATTTCAGTGTTTCCTAGGAAGAGAATACAATATTATAGAGTTTGATATCATGATAGGTAATGTGACATAAGGATTAAACCAAAAAGTCAACATGTTTCTCATAGTCAAGATATTGATTAAGAGTTTTGTGTTTCTTTTTCATCAATTCCACTGATTTAGAATCATAAAATAATAAAATAGTTTGAGTCGGAGGGACCTTCAAAGGCCATCCAATCCAACTCTCCTGCGGTAAGTAGGGACATCTGCAACTAAATCAGGTTGTTCAGAGCCCCATCCAACCTGCCCTTGATTGTTTCCAGGAATGGGGCATCTACCACCTTTCTGGGTAACCTGTTCCAGTGTTTTCAGGAGCATAAGAGATGCTCCAGCCCTCTTATAATTTCTGTTCATTCCCCAGCCCCTGTCCTGATAATGGAAGGTCCCCTGGCCCAGGTGCCAGACTTTGCACTTGACCTTATTGAACCTCATGAGATTCCTATGGGTCCACTTCTTGAGCTTGTCCAGCATGTCATCCACTCTGGATGACATCCCATTCTTCTGGTGTGTCAACTGCACCAGAGAGTTTATTGTCATCTTCAAATTTACTGAAGGTGCACTCGATCCTGCTCTCTGTGCCATTGATAAAAACATCAAGCAGTACTAGTCCTAATAAGGAACCCTGGGGGACACCACCTGGTACCTATCTTCATTGGAACTCTGAGCCATTGGTCCTCTGGATGCGGTCATCCAACCACTTTCTTACCCATCTAACAGCCCACCTATTGAATCCATATCTCTCCAATTCAGAGAGAATGATATTGTGGGGGGGGGTGTCAAGGAGCTTACAGAAGTGCAGAAAAATGAAATCAGTAGCCCTTCCCTCATCTACTGCTCCATCATAGAAGCCCACTAGGTTTGTCAGGTATGACTAGGTGAAACCGTGCTGTCTGTCTTGAATTACCTCCCTGTACTCCATGTGTCTTAGCAAAGCTTCTAGGGCAATCTGTTCCATGGTTTTCCCAGGCACAGAGGTGAGGCTGACAGATTGTTATTTGCTGATGTCCTTCTTTCTACCCTTTTTAAAAATGAGTGTAATGTTTCCCTGTTTCTAGTCAGCTGGGACTTCACCTGACTGCCATGACTTTTTGAATAGCATGGAATGTGGCTTAACAACTGCATCAGCCAATTCGCTCAGGACTCTGGGATGCATCTCGTCAGGTCCCATAGTTAGGAACACTCAGATTCTTCAGGTGGTCATGAACCTGATTTTCTCTTACAGATTAAGAACTATGACAGGAACATTCCTTACTCACTTTAAAGGAGTAGCAACATTTCACTAACAGCTATAGAAAGGGAATAAAATAACCCTGGAATTTTTTTTAAATTTAATTATTTTATTTTATTTTGTAGCACTATTTTTATGACAGTTATAAAAGTGGCCATATAATTCTGTAACCATCCTTATCTTAAGTGTGACTATCTTGGTAAGTTGTTGAGCATCATGATTCAGAAGGTTGCATATTTTTGATCAAACTGAAAACAAAACTTACTGTTATTTTATAATAGCCAAATTGATATGAGACTTTATCATGCTACTTTTTGCTTCTGTGATGAGAAGATACCTATTTTGCTGCTGTTGATCTTGAACAAGGTAAAGTGAGAGCTGACTATCTAAAACCTTATTCAAATTACTGTAAATATCAGTGCTTAGTGAAACAGGGATCACTTCATGTACTTTGTCAGCATCAGCTTCGGAGTCTCTATGAGGGATACTGTGTGAGAAAAGAAATATTTTGAGACAAGACAAGGATATAATTAATATTCTATGTTTAAAATTAGTATATATGTTGAAAATTTAGAGAAGAGGTGCTATCATTGATCAGAAAGAGACATAAATGTCTGACTTTCAATGACTCAGTAACAACTGATAATTTAACAGATTGGAACACCTGTGATGACTGCACTTTTAAACAACCTTATGTCTTTCATGTGAACTATTGGATTTAAAACACTGTATTTTAAAAGAAAATTAGGATTCAATACAACTAGAAATTAAACTAACAAATATATGATAAGTTTTCTTACGTATAACAGAAATTATTATGATATATATATCATAGACTTTGTCATGTAACAATGCAGTCTTTTGCAGGGATGTAGTGTATACTAACTACTGTGAAATTTATTGTTTAAATTTTTACTCCAACAGCATACAAAGCCAAATAATGTATTTACTGTCTACGAGGGACATCTGAAGTTATCAAATTTCTTACCTTAAAATTCCTGGCAACATACAAAACTCAAGGCTTGACATGTTGGATGAGAAAACACCTTCAAACAAAGTCTATTGGATTACAAGCATATATGTTAAACATAATTCCCATAAGCTAAGTTACTGTCATCTAAGAAAAAAACACAATTCACATATTTATATGAGGCTTAGAAACTGTAATATAGCGGATGGTTTATACCAAGTTCATGCCATGTTTCACTGCATTTATGTTGCACAGCTGGCTTGATTTAATTTTTGACAGACTCTAATTTGAAATCTAATTGCTCTACAAGGTAAATCATCAGGCAGTTACCTCTGAATCATGATGCAGACAGTACAGCAAAACCTCTGCATTTCTAATGTGGCTAAGAGAAAGAAGACAGAATTTCAGGTACTCCAAATAGCATTTTAAACTCAATGAAACAGTAAAAGGAACCTAGGAAAAAAAAAGTGGGATAAGAAAAAAGAAAAGCTTGATTGCAAAACTCATTTAATATTGCATACCTTTGAAGCATACATATACACCCATCTATCTAGTACACTAACTACCTAAGATTTTTACCACCACATAATTTGATCATGTTTGAGTGATTTCCAATTAAAAAAAAAATAGTTTAACAGCAGGAAAAGCTGTACAGACCATAGTCATTGACTTTTCTTTGTGGAAAGAATTAACATTAACAACATGCCACTATTAAAATTGTGCTCTAACTCATGGTAGTCACCACATTTTCAACAGCTTAGTATTTTTTGAATGTAGCCTGTATCCTGAAGACTGAAACATTTTGTGAATAAGAATTGATCTGCTTTCAAGAAGAAATGGTAAATGTACCTATGTAGGGTACTGTACCTTTCACCCACCCTTCCTAGGAATCCTGCCTTCTAAAATAGCCTATTTTGCCATGCAATGTACTTTTCCCTGGTCCCTTCTGACATCCTGTGATGCCCTTGAGGCTCTAAAACACCATTATTATTTGAAGACGTATTATTTTCTCCTTCCTTCTCAAGTCAGTGTCTGGAGTAACATAAAGACTATAAACGAGGCCAGAATGATAGTGGTTTCTATCATAAAACTTATGGCACATATTTCACACTGTAGGAATTTGTAAGAGGGAATGTGCAGGTCCTTTTTTGTAATGGGAGCTGACCTATCACAACAGAGATAGACAACAGAGAGTGACAGAGCTGGGCAGTTTAACTTCTTGCCTACTGAGAAAGATTCCAACAAAGAATTATTGAAAAACCTCCGGAAAACAACCAGCTTTTTTAACTAGAAAACATTAAAATTCTTTCTGTTCTAAAGCAAACCATACACTCTATAGAGTCTTTTACATTCGACATGACACAGATATGCAGACATATATTTTTCAGATGGATAGATATGCATTCACAGGAACACCATACACAATTTAAATATTTATATTTTGTCACTAATAGGGATAGGATTTTTCTATGTTTAAGCCATCTATCCTACTATATCCTTTAAGAACAGCTGCAATTATCGACTGTATCAATATGTGAAAACTCTTCACCATGTAGTTGAGCCCTTAAAATATTTAAAATAAATAAATTTCTTTTCATGAAGTAATCCTCCATTTCTTTTACCAGGCACAAAACTGGTGGGAAAGAAACTGTATACCTGTGACATAGAAACAAAGCATTGCAAGACACTTTCCTTTAAAAGCATTCTCCACTTTTACATCCATCAAAGTATAACAAAACAAAGAATGATCTGGTCAAGTTGACTTTTTTCCCTCCATAAAACATTTCAGAAAATGAACATACTTAGTGATTCTTTGTACATACCAGCCCCGGAAAGTAAAATAATGATTTTTGCCTCTTTGGAAAGAAAATTTATATTGAATTAAAATATTCCAGATCTTTAGCATAATATCAAAAAGCAATAAAAGAAATTTTATAGGTTTAACACCAACTTTCATTATGCAAAATTATAACACAAACCACCTTGAATCCAATTCAGGAAGAATTCACCTAAGTTGTTTACATGATTACACTGTCCTCTTGATTTGGATAGAGTAATGATCAGAATGTCAACTTTTTCCCTTGCATCAAGCTGCTTTTATTCATGGTATATCTTAAGTTTATTATTCTTTAACCAAACCAGGGGCTAAAATTTAAGCAGTGAGATGCTAGCCAATGTATCTTGTGTCTCATGATTTCCATTCCCAATGCCCAATCACATATCCATATTGATGGAACTGATTACCTTGACTACACCATTCTATTCTGTTTTCAAGTTTTACATTTCTATTCTGTCTTGTGTTTTATATGTATTTTTTTCCTTTCTTTATCTTGTCTTTATGTACATCATTGCCTTACTCTTAATTCTTTACCTGTAACAGATCTATTTTTTCTGACATGCCAGCAAAGTAGATGAACACTTGTTCTTTTTATTTTACAGTTGAAAAATGAAAGAACCTTCCTGAAACCACAAAGTAAGCAAGTAGTACTGTATGGATTGCCTCCTAGCTGTGTGATATAGTCCCCAGTCCCTCAGTAATGCTAACTTGATTTGAATGGTCACTGCCAAGCAACATTCCTGAGCATGGGAAATTGTGACCTGTCAACAGTGACCATCAGACAAACCCAAAAAATATCAGAGCACAAGTAAAAGACTATTCACATTATTAGAAATGGAGACCATCATGAGATGAATGAATTTGCATTCCAAATCTCACAGCTGTACAGGCTGGGATATGTAAAATTTGAAATATGTGTGGACTTGGGAGTTTCCAGTAAGCTTTAATTAAATTCATGAATACAGCTGACGAAGATTTTTGCAGTTGCAGTCTATTATTTGTCACAGATTTATAACTTTGGTTTTGTAGTTTTAAACTTACTCAAGGGTTACAATTAAAAGATCACAGTGAGGAACCTATGATGTACCCAGTTCTAAAGACATTTTATAGTACTCCTGTATCAAATGGTCTGAAAGAGTGAGGTTTTGATTGACACCCCTTAGAGCTTGAGTTGCACACCAGCTTAATTTTCTAAGGTATAGGTGTCTTATGTACACTTCTGACAGAATTGAAACATGGTAAAGTGAAGAAACTTGACAAATAATATTTTTCAGAACCCTTTTACATTGTTTCATCTTCATGCTTCATTTTCAAGCACTGTAGATGTTGAGACGGAGTCAAAGCTCTGGATTTTCTTGTTTGTTTATATGTTTAGTGTAAACTAATAATTCAGCTGCTACTTCAAAGTAATTTACAAAATATCCTCAAGAAAGAGAGTATTCAGAGTCCTGAAGAATTATACTATTGGGCTTTTGGGGTTTGTTTGTTTGTGGTTTTTTTCTATTTGTTTGTAGATTTTTCAGGGGGAAGCTGGACAAGCAATATTTTTAAAATATGAATGATAAATATGGATTTTAGAAAATATTTACTCTGTAAGCAACACAAGGACTGAAAATTGTACTGCAGTGGAATTAGGGGGTGTTTTCAATTGGTTTCAAATGTGTCAGGATTTTATCCCAGGAATTAAAAACCTATTTAAAACACATTGAGGTTAAAGCTATTTAACTATATCAAAAGTCTATACAGCTTCCTGTATGGTAGATGAAAACAGAGACACTTTTCTATTTTTTTCCTAGTTCATTTTTAGAATAACCTGAGGCTGACTAGGTTCTTAGGTACTTCAGCTAAGGGCCTGAAGATACTTTTTCCATGAACATGATTCAGTTTACTCATAACAACAGAAAAGGTAATGGAGACTTATGGATTGCCAAAAGGAGGAAAGCATTTCAGTTGCTTGTTTGAAGCTTATCTTGAAATCCATGGGGTATTTTTGTTGCTTCAAAAAACATCAGCTTTAAAAAATATTATTTTAGAAGTGTGTGCTTTGTAGTTAATATTTTGTTTGCATGCCAGCTGATGGTTGGGCATGTAAATATGGAACTGCAGATAAATGTTGGAATGCCAGCTGATAGAAGTGTGCATTAAATAAAGGAGATTATGTTAAGTGTGATGGGATATTGTGGTATATAGACTGAGTAGCAACTTGGAGAGGCATTCCGGATTGTAAAACATGTTTGGTGGGATATACTTAATATAATGTATAACATTTAACTCTTTGTGTGACAGTAGGTAATGCATTTCACTTCATTTATCTCTAAGTCTCAAACTCTGGATCAAAGTGTGTGACAGCTTGTCTAATCTTGGTTTATAAGTAAAAATAGTTCCTATTTTCAGTCTTTTGTCCAAATGTGTGTGTGTGTAGGGGGTGTTTCTTTGTTTTTCATGAATATATTTCTGAAATTTCTATTCATTAGACAAGACTCTCTATGGCAACCTGTATACCACAAGCTATGATGGTATGCCACAGGTTATGTTTACAGATCTTGAAATACTCTACATTTTCTTGCAGTGGTTTAGGAGGGTCTTAGGCTGCAAAACTAAAAAATTGCCACAGCAATTTCCTTTAAACTGTGTTGATTTAACTATGAAACCTCCAATGGTGCCACAGTTATGATCTTGCAGTGATTTGAATAGCAGTGCAGCATCTTTAGTCCCTTATCTGTGGAGACCTTCAGTGGAAAAGGGAAGCATCTGATCCAAGAGGTTATTTTCTCCATCCTTCTCTGAGGAGACTTTTTTTGTCTATCTACAAACTATTGACTTATTTCTATAGTCACAGAATATTCTGAGTTAGAAGGGACCCACAAGGATCCTTGAGTCCAAATCTTAAGTGATTTGCCAGTACAAAGATTGAACACCTCGGTGTTATTAGCACAATATTCTAACTGCCGGAGCTAACCTCAGGATCTAAAGATCAATGACATTTATTTATCCTTGAAAAGAAGGTCTTTCTAGCAGAAAAACTTTTTTATTATTATATTTACCCTCCAGTGAATAAAAATGTATGCTACTAAGTATGATAGCATACATAGAGAATTATCTTCCTGTCTGCTGTGAACCTTCAAGCCTTTCAAAAGAGTCTGTCCTAATTTCAGACAAGACTGGTTTCTGATTGTTAATGGAATGGCTAAACAATTGACCTGAATGTTTGGTCTAGATTACAGCTTGTTTCATATAATTGCTCTCTAAACTGGTTGTGATGAAAATTTATTTAGGCCGTCTAACATAAAAACATTTTTTGGTCTGTATATATTAGAAGTTATATGCAAAATATACTAGGGTAAAAAAAGAAGAAAGAAAAATGGGAAAAAGTATTGACTACATCAAGTATAAAATGCACCTATTTTCAAATGAGTACTTCATGATAGAAGCAGACAGTCAATTTATTGAAAGTCAATTTATTCTTTTTTATTTAAAAAGTGAACAATATATGTAAAGTACTTTAGAAGAGATTTTTAGCTAATTAATATGTGGAACAAAATTAAAATTAGCTAACATCTTCAAACTTTCTGTGTTGTGTGGGGGGTTTTACAGGCTTTATATTCACCAAAGTCTTGCATTTCAGGTATGTGTAGACCAAAGAAGCAGAGGTATTATTTTTAGGCAGAGAATAGTAGAAACTTTTAATTCAGACATGCTATTCCTATAAAGCAATTTGCTTTGTTGTTTGAAGTTATACCTCCATTCTTGTTGCAGTAGTTCAGTATTAATTCCAAACACTCAGGTATATGTCAATGCATCCAAAATCAATTATTAGGAGGCAGCAAGGACTAGTAGCTTCTTAAGGGCACCAGGACCTGAGGGTGATGCCCAAGAGCGTTGGCAGAACAGGTCCTCATGTAATGAATGGAGTGATGTACTTCAGTACTAAGACAGAAACAACAATATACCATATCAATATGAAACAGTGAGTAAACAAAGTTCAGTGGTAAATGTGGCAGTGATTTTACAGGTTTCCATGGCAAGATACATTTGATTGTTGACTGCATAAAAGACAGGGTTGGATAAAGCTCTCAGAAAGACCTTCTGGTTGAGTCACAAGGTTCAGAAAGGATTTCCGTGCATTCTAAACTGCATCTCAGAGAGGAGTCTAGGTGCAACTAGCTCCAATCCTAGTCCCACATTTGGTCAACAGTTTATTTCTAAAGAATTATATGTGCACAATCAATCCTTATATCACTTAGCTAATACTTCAAAGTTAAGCATGCTATTAATCACTTACCAAGGATCTGTTGTGACAGAGAACCTCTCAGCCTTGAGGAGTAACCTTCAAAAATGTCTGTACTCAAGGGGAGATCCTAGCGTGCAGCCCACTGCTGTGCAGGAGAATGGAATGGGCCCTGGGCTGTCAGCTATTTATGAAGTAAGATGATTGATTTATAGTCATATTTGCATAGTGATCAAGACATCTGGGTCACCATTCTGGACAGCCTTTGGCTATCCTCTTGCCATCTGTCCACCAAAATCCAAGGTAAACTGGATGGAGCCATCACAACCCCCACTGGCGGTTATGGCCAAGCAGGGAGAGGGAGGTGGGGGTGTGATCGTACAACCCCATAGCACACAGTGAGGCCAAAAAGTCAGTACATGGATTGAGGTTCTGATTATGGGCTTCCATGGCCAGGCAAGGGAGTGACTGTGGCTGAGTAGAAATTCAGGTCTCTTCTAGCATGGTTCAGGATGGGGTTGTTGGCCCTCAGAAGAACTGAAATGGAGCCTTTGGACCCATAGATGTATCTGGAACCATCAAGTAAGGCTGATCAGGCCTGTTAAGGCTTATTAATGCACTCACAGCCCTGACATCAGCTGGAAAATGCTAATGTATCATGATGACAAGTTTGATACTTATTTGAAACTACTCCAATTATGCTAGACTGAAGGCAGAAGACCCCTGAACTAGTCAAGAAAGTCAAGACCATCATTACTCTTCACCTGCCAACCTTAAAACCATTATGAATCCCCTTATTATATAGCCAAAGAAATGCTAAAATGCATCTGATCATCTCCATGCTTATTAAATTTGATAAAACCTATAGAAATTTGTTTTAGGTAAATAGACAATTATAATTGTATTTATGATGTTCATACAAAAAAATGTTCAGCAAATTCTAAATAAAATATAAAATAAATGTTTCATTTAATCTTTCTTCTCTCTGCCTGGCTGTAAGACTAATCTTCAAGGTTTTACATAAGCACAATTTATTTGTTATAGAAAAAGATAATGTTCTTTTAAAAGATTTCTTAAAATTCAGAGAATTGAGGTAATTGATCAGTTTTAACTGATCAAGGGAGTTTTAAAAATCATTACTTAGGAGTTAAAAGTGTAGGCTCTTTTTAGCTACATGTATACTTTTTCTTATCCATAATTCTCATAATTGTGATTATAAAGTCAAATTTTTGCCTTTAAGCCCTCAGAAAAAAAATTTGAATAAAGTACAAATTTCTGCAGTAGAAAAACTTGAGACAGACAAGATCATATGTTTGACAATGTTTAAACAAAATAAAGTCAAGTGACCCATTTGGGGAAAAGGAAAAAAAAAAGAAAACAGAAAGTAGGACTTTATTTTGATGCAGCAAACATAATCACTTTGGTTTACTATATGACATGCAACCAATGTAAATAACTAAGTTAGATCAGTGCCTTATGTTTCAATGCACTCTATACAAACTAGGTCTTAATGGAAGTACCCCAAAGCCACCTGTTTGCAGACTCACACTGTGAACTGCTTCAACAAGAATTCAACAGGTTTTCTTCCCAAAGAGCACACAACAAAATGGCTTCTTACTTCTTATTTGTAGGTGATGCCTTAGGACTTTATATATTTGTAAATATATGTGCATATATTTCCATGTTTGTAAATTTTTATATCGCCATATAACTTCTCATATTTAATGTAGCAACTAGCAGTTTCTACCTCTGCTACATTTCTGAATGTCTGTGTTAAGGGTAAGATAGCAACTAGAACATCTTGTTTGGGACTTATATACCAGGACTAGAATAACAATATTGTAGTCAAAATAAGATAGAAGATCCAGGGACCTTGGAGAAGCTCCAAGAAGGGAATGTGGTGTGAAGAAGAAGATGATGAAGAAGTAAGGGGTCTTGAGACCCCTGACTCAATTCTAGGCAGACATACCAAGGGGAAGACCTGAGGGAGGTTCTGAAGGTGGCATCAGGGTGGACGTTTTGGGTTGGATGTAACCTTTAGTTATGGTAATTAAGCAGTGTTATAAAATTAGTAAGCACTCCTATGCAGCGTGCACGTCAATATAGTGTCTGCAGGTACATCCACCACATGCCTATATACACCATGCACCAGAAAATATTATTAAAGAACTGCACTCTACCTATATTAATGTTTTCTCGACAAGGTTTTTTGCCTCCGTTTTAGGCAACGTGGAGAAAGTTAGTTAGACTAGGGACATTACAGACAAAGGGCTTTTTGAGAGAAAAGTTGTCTTTGTGGTCTGAGCTACATTTACTGACAGTGTCACAAATAAGACATAAGGGAGAAAGTAGCTGACTTTAGAATAATTTAATTTACTTGTATTAACATGGACTGTTAAAACTGTTTAAAGTGGTTAAGCATGAAGTCAAAATTGGAACATGTTCAGATGAAAAAGTAGAAAGGAAAGGATGAAAAAAATTCTGAAGTATTACCATTCAGGAAAATAAAATGATATCTGACAAGGTGCTAGTTAATAATGACAGCTTGTCAAACTGACCAAAAAAGGATGTGGATGCTGTTTGATCACAAAGTAGATGGCTCTTGCTGAGTAGAGCACACAGGGAAAACAGAAGCAGCTATCAGCTGTTATCCTCGGGGATTTTTTCTACCTCCTAGTACTACGCTATGCAACAGTTTAAACTTTTCTGTGCTACTGTATCCAATATTTATATTTTTAAAATATTTAGGAAAGGTGTATAATTCAAAAGGTAGAATTAATCACTTGATTATTAGATGGCAGTTGTCACGGTAAAACTAGAATCCTAGAGATTTAGAATTTCCAGCAGGAACTTCTGTATTAAAGGGCACGGTCTGGACCTTAAAGAAAAGGGTATTGAGACACAGAGAAATTAAAACCAGGATTTGTTTCAATCAAAGTTTAGCTTTGTCAATTATAATTGGGGAAATGCAAGTAGCTCTAAATGGTGATTTTTGTCCCATGTTTTAGTTATCCAAAGCAGAGTATTAGCTTTGGAGTTACCTGTACTTTACCATTGACTAAGCAGCTACCAAGGATAAGGTACATAACATTAAATGAAATAAATCTGATACTCAGATTTTTTTCCCCCATTTACACAGGAAATCAGTACAGTGATCGAAAAGGGGCAGATACCTTTCTTATGCATTTAGGACAGAATACATCATTAACTATGCTTTTATATCCAATAAAATCTGTGCATTGAAATCTTGATTGTTTCATAGAATTAGATAATTTTTGAAATGTCACAAACCTGAAATTATGTATATGAAATGACATTAGTATGTGACAATTCAATCAGTCTGCATTGAAGTTAATGGCAAAATTTCCACTGACATCAGATTAACAAGTTACTGGATGTTCCCATATGTTTTAAATAACTATAGATATACCTGGAAGGGATGCACAACAGTCGTCACTGAATATATCGAGTACTGAAAGATAACAAAACTTGTAGACTCAAATTAAATCTTTTTACAAACTTCATAACATGTGGTTCATTATTACTATTTTTATTCATTTTTCTTTCCTCTACACTTTTTAATTTGTCCAGGAGAACTAGTACTAAAATAAGATAAGAAAAACTATTTTCACTGCTTCTTAAACCAGCTGGCACTAGAAGAAAAATTTGTTCTCTCAAGTTTTCAAGACTAAATTTCTGTGAAGCTCAGGGATTTAGACAGCTCAGAAAGCTCAGCATAGTCCTTTGTGTGTGTGTGATTTTAAATTAAGGTCTTGAATCTTTTAAAATTTTGTCTATTACAAAGTCCTATTTTTATTTATAAATCCTTTTTATATGTACAAACAAGCAAGGGTTGCTTTTCTTTTGTCTTAAAGTTTTGTTAAAATGTTAAAAATGTTCAAGTTTTAGTTAAAAAAATCGAGTTATGTATCAATTAGAAGCTCAGATAAATTTAGTAATATAGAAAAGAGAAAACTTTTAATAAAAAGTTTTTAGTTTCAAGTTTATAGACAGAGAAAAAGAAAATTGCACAAAAAAAGAAAAAAGCACAGATTAATTAGGAAAATATTAAAGCGCACAGTGTGATCTTTTTTCAAAGCAAATGCAGTTTATAAACAAAAACTTAACACAGCTGTTATAACCTTGTATTGAAATCAAGACTTTTTAACAAAGCAGTTCACAAATTGCTTGAAAATTTGTAGAAATTAATGTCAGGAAATTCATTACCATGCTGTTCTCTATAACTTTTAAACCACTGACTGAAAAATGGTTCATTCAGGCAGTTCTTTTGAAGGTAGTAATGCAATCGTTAAATTTGTAAGAAAGCAAATAATTACAATCTGAGTGTCTTGTAGATAATGAGACATAATGGTCTGCGATGCCCAGGTTAAACTTCTTCTGGTCATAACTGACTGACAGCTACTTTTAGCAGGAAAGCAACTAAAGACACTAGCAGTTGGCCAGGTTAAGCTAGATCTTAAAAAGGATACAAGTTATTCTTGAAAATGAGGGACAGAGGCCTCCTTTTTTAGACTCTGTTTCAACATATGGGAATCTTGAGATTCAAAACATGAGCTCATGCCATAAGATAGTTCAGAAGGTGAGTGATATATATGGATGTTGTTTTGGTTTTTTCTAAATCCTAGACCCAAATATATTTTTATATGCAATGGTATTAAATGTGAGTTGTAATTTTAATAATTTACAAATTAATTCTTTTTGTGTTCCTCTTTGAAATACTCAGTTACAAACATTCATGCAAAAAATACTACACTGATGATCAAGTGCAGTTGAATTTGGTTGCTTTTTTCATCAAATGAGAAGCCCAAGTTAATTAAAGAAATTTTGAGGAAACCTCTGGTTTCTCAAGCCTGAGATCCTTCAGAGATAATATCCTTCTTTCATCCGTAAATCTGTAGTAAACACCTCCATCTCTTACTCCACAAGTAAGATCCTAGTTCTTGATTTTGCCTTTGCTTAACACTTTTATTTTAGGTTCGGTTTGAAAACTCTCACAGAATGTTAGTTCTTTTAACATTTGCAGTGCTTATAGTATTTAAATTGGTCTTAAGGTGTCTGAAAGCATATGAAACTTCTGTAATGCATATGACAGTACTTTTTATCATGAATTGTATGCAGCTACTATAAGCTTCAAATCAGCTTGTTAGGAAAGTAATCAGCCTTTAAGAATATATTCTACTATACAGTGTGTATAAATCATTATTTTCAAGTCCTAAACAGAAATAGTGTGATGGCTTAGTAAGGCTAAAAAGCTTATGGATTGATTCACATTGTTAACTTTAAATGTTTTGTTGAGATACCTAGGTTGGTCTTGGTTGCCTAGTTAGTAAAATGGATAGGTACTCTGGGAGACGATGAAGCACAGATAAAATCTAAATCTCTTTCTGAATGAACTTAATCTATCTTCATTGCTAGCTTATAGCTGGATCATCATCATGGTTAGGCTTCACGAATGACGATTTGGGAAGGGTTCTACCCACGCTTGCTGCAAGCGCACTGATGGCTAAAAAGGCCAATGCGAGACAGGCAAGTCCGGTTGCAAATGGCACAGTGGAAAGTCTCCACAGGTGGGATTGGCGAGTCACGGTTCTTTCTGCATTATCTTTTCTCCTTGAGGAGGATTCTGCATGAGCTCTCAAAGGAAGCAGCAGAGTTATGGGTGGTGTGTCCCCATGTCTCCCAATTGGAGGCCAGAGTGGACCACTGATGGTGGTCAATATGTCCAAGGCTGAGGTGTTGTTTGAAGGAGTCCTTGTATCTCCTCTTTGGGGTTCCTCTCTGGGGCTCCTCTCTTGCAGCAGCGGGTGGCGAGCTCACCATCGAGCACAATCTTGGGGAGGTGGTGATCCTCCATCCTGGAGACGTGCCCTGCTCAGTGCAGCTGCGTTCTCAGCAGCATGGCCTCAATGCTGGCGACCTCTGCCTGTTCAAGAACAAACACATTTGTCACGTAGTCAAGTCACATGGATGTTTAGGATCATATGGAGGCAGTGCTGATGGAAGCGTTCAAGGAGTCGCAGGTGGTGGTGGTAGATGACCCATGATTCAGACCCATATAAAAGAGTAAACAGTACAATGGCTCTATAGATACTCATCTTTGTACTTTTCTTCAGGTGTTTATTGTGCCAGACCCTTTATGGAGTTTTCCGAAAGCTCTGTGTGCCTTTGCTAACCTGTTGTCTATCTCATAACCTGTTCTCTATCTCATAGCTGGATACTCTTCTTTCTAATGACACAGGTATTTGTGGAGTCTTCTTACAAACTGTATGATTTTAGGTACTGATGTAGAATAAAAAGATATTTATTGGTTAGTAATATAAATAGGGATTTGGATGTTTTTTTAATTAACTGAGAAATTAATTAAGTTTCTGTAGGTCTCAGAACACTAGGAAAATCCAGAAAGATAAAGAACAATTTTCTGAGGTTAATTACAAAGAAACAATGACTATTCAATGACCAAGAAAGTTTAATACTAATTTTCATTTAAAAACTACTATGAATTTTCTAAAGGAGTAACATTTTCTAGATTTGCACAAAAAATATGTCAGCTTTACAAGGACTTCTTAAAGCCAAAAATTTACCTTGAAAATATACTAAAATGTAACACTGAGTGTGATTTATCAGACTAAAAGTCAAAGTGTAGATGTCTGAGTTCTCATGTGTGATTTTTCTTTACTCTTTTTTTCATTCCTTTCTAGGCATCTGGCTGTCCTCCTGACACAAAACACAGGAAGCTCACACCTGCTAGGTAGCTGTACCCAGCTGTCCAGACACAGAAACGCAGACTTGTGGCGCTCATGTATACAGTTACAACACTCTATGTCTCTTGCTGTCACATGATTCATCTGCTCATTTCTAGATAGCCTGTGTGCACATTCATACAGTTGTCATCAACACAAAAAATCCCACTTTCCATCTGCTTGATCAACCCATCACATGGCCTGACTGCAACTAGAAACTGCTCTGTCCAAGATCTTGGAAAAGCTGGTGGAGACTCTGGAAGTGAGCACAGTGCTTTTTCATTTCACCATATATTTTCAACGTCATTTCATAGAAGGCAGGAGTGGCAAATATGATGAAGAAGTATGATTGTATAGAAAAACCTGGAGTTATGGAGGGAAAGTATGACTAAGTTGCTTTTTTTCTTTCTTAAACGAACTATTTCTTTGCAGTGACATGTAGAATTCTTAGTGATTGGCCTATAATCTGACCAACAACTAAGCTAAGTGTAATGTTTCATTGCGTGCAAATGGAGAAATAAGGAATTGAGTCCAGTTGTCCAGACACAGTATAATAGTGTAACTTTAGATGCAATAGGATGCTTCTGCTGTATTTCAACTGATACTACAGAACAGCACACACTGCCAGCCTTGTGAAGGTGACATATTGGACAATTAAGGGAATATCAAATGGCATGAGATACCTGTGTGTGAATGACTGACACAAATTAAAAATGTCTGCCCTGGGACAAGAAACTAATGTGGAAAAACTATTGTCTTCTTCATAGATATACTTTTAGCCAGTCTGCAGTGACTTTACCAAAAATTGGTGAAAATCTTCATACAAGGCCTTTAAAGTATCTAAATTAAGGTATCAAAATTAAATCTACAGTTTTCCAACTGCTACATGTTCCCCAGTTCAGTCACTTGTGTTGTTCATGAAATCAAATGGGTAAGGTTGGAAGGCACCACAGAAGGTCATCAGGTCCAGCCTCTCTGCTCAACCACAGAATTGCTTCCAGATGGTTCTTGAATACCTCCAGTGAGGGAGACTCCAAAACCTCTTTGTGCAATCTGTCCCAGTGCACAGTGGACCACACAGTAAAGTTCTTCCTCATATTTAGGTGGAGCTTCCTGTGTATCAGTTTCTGTCTGTTGCCTCTTGTCCTATATTTCTTGGCACCATCAAGAAAATCCTGGCTCCATTCACTAGACACCCTCCCTTCAGATAATAGGTATTGATGGGGTGCTCTATCAGTTTTCTCTTCTCAAGGCTGAACAGGTCCAGCTCCCTCAGCCTATCCTCATAAGAGAGATGCTCCAGTCCCTTAACTACTTTTTCCACTCTCTGCTGGACCCACTCGAAGAGCTCCATGTTCCCCTTGACTGAGTAGCCCAGAACGGGACACAGTATTCCACATGTGGTCTCACCAGGGCTGAGTACAGGGGCAGAATTACCTTCCTTGATCAGCATGCTGGTAATGCTTGCCCTAAAGCATCACAGGATGTTATTGGCCTTCTTGGCCTCAAGGGGACACTGCTGCCTCATGGACAGCTTTGTAGTCATGACCCCCCCCTGGGTCCTTCTCTGTAGAGCTTCTTCCTAGCAGATCAGCTCCCGGTTTGTGCTGGTGTATGGGGTTATTTCTCACTAGGTGCAGAACTCTGCACTTGCATTTGTTGAATTTCAGAAGGTTGCACTCTGTCCATCTCTCCAACCTGTCAAGGTCTTTCTGAAGGTGTGCACAGCTCTCTGGGGTATCAGCCACTCCTCCCAGCTTTGTATCATTAGTGAACTTGCTGAGGAGACAACTGCCCCTTCATCCAAGTAATTGGTGAATAAGTTAAACATTAATGGCCAGACGTCATGAAAAAAGATCTCGGGAAGGGCTCTCCCCACGTGTGTGGGCCCTTCCAGCCTGCACAGTGGATTTTTCAGGTGAGGCACAGTGTGCGCAGAACTGACCCCACCGTTTAAGTCCTAAGGTCCATTTGCCATGGCCAAGTAAGCTCGGACAATGACAGTGAAATCCTCAGGACTGGCTACAGCACCCAGAACTAACCAGGGCTGACCCTGCTTAGCATCCAAGATCTGAAGGGATCAGATGGCAGGGAGGCATTTAACTGCTCAGGGGACAGTCCCTACTGAGAACTTGAACTTGTGCCCTTGGGATTCAGAGTCCAGAATGCTAACCATTACACCACGGGACCGCCCAAGTTAAACATTACTGGCCCCAGTATTGAACCTTGGGGGACACCACTAGTGACAAGCCTCCAACTAGATCCTTTGCCACTGATTACAACCCTCTGGGTCCTGCCATTCAGCCAGTTCTCAATCCACCCCACTGTCCACCCATTCACTCCTCACATCCTGAGTTTGCCTGTGAGAATGTTGTGAGAGACAGCATTAAAAGCCTTAGGCAATTCCAACTGCTCTCTCCCGTCATCCATCCAGGTAGCTGTTTCATTGAGGAGGAAAATCAGGTTCGTCAAGCAGGATTTACCTTTACTTAATCCATGTTGACTACTTCTGATTGCCTTCTTGGCCTTGATGTGGATGGAGATGACTTCCAGAACAAGGTGCTTAATCACCTTTCTAGGCATTGAGGTGTGGCCAGTAGCTCCTTGGCTTCTTCTTGCCCTCTTTGAAGACCAGGGTGACATTTGCTTTCTTCCAGTCCTCAGGCACCTCTCCTAATCATCACAACCTTTCAAAGATGATCATGAGTGGCCTCATATGTTGTCCACCAACTGTCTCATAATTCATGGATGCATCCTGTCAGGGTCCATGAACTTGAGGATGTCAGGTTGGCCTAGGTGTTCTCTAACTCAGTCCTCCTTCACCAAGGGAAGTTCCTTCTTCCAACATTCCTTTACTTTGGTCTCCTGAGTCAGAGATTCCTGAGAGCTGGTCATGTTAGTGAAGGTCAATGCAAAGAAGGTGGTCTGTAACTCTGCCTTCTCTGTGTCCTCTGTTACCAGGGCCTCCCTTCCATTTAGTAATGTGCCCAACATTATTCTTAGTTTTCATTTCATTACTGATGTATTTGAAGAAGCCCTTCTTGTCCTTTACATCCTTTGCCAGATTTAATTGCAGATTGGCTTTAACCTTCCTTGTCTCATTTCAGCTTATTCTAACAGCTCTGTTCATTCTAAGTGGCCTGATCCTGCTTCTGCCTCCTGTGTATTTCCTGATTATGCTTGAGTAACTCATCCACACAGCTATCTTGCCTCCTTTGCCCTATTTCTTTCTCATCAGGATGCATCATTCTTACACCTGAAGGGTCCTTGAATATCAATCAGCTTGCTTGGACCCCTCTTCCCTTCAGGTCTTATTCCCATGCAATTTTTCCAAGAAAGCCCAGAAGAGGCTAAAATCAGGTCTCCTGAAGTCCACAGTTAAAACATTACTTGCTTCTCTGCTTCCTCCTCACCTAGTACTAAACTCTGGAGTCTCATGGTCACTATAGCCAAGGCTGCCTCCAACCTTCACATCTCCAGCAAGGTCTTCCCTCTTTGTTAGTATGAGGTCAAGCAGTTCACCATGCCTTGTGGCATCTTCCACTACCTGTATCAAAATGTTGTCATCAATGCTTTCCAGGAACCTCTTGGACTCTTGTGCTTCCCTGTGTATCTTCTCCAGCAGACATCAAGGTTAAGTCCAAGAAAAGAACCAGTGCCTGTGACTTTGAGGATGCTTCACACTGCATGTAGAAGGACTCACCCACTTCCTCCTACTGCACACATCCACAACAATGTCACTCTTACTAGTCTGCCCTTTCATACTAACACATAAGCTCTCAACTCACTCATCCTCCATCCCAAGACAGAGCTTGATACATTCCAAGTGTAGCCTCACATAGAGGGCAACTCCACCACCATGCCTTTCTGATCTGTCTTTTCTAAATATCATGTATTCCTTCATGACAACATTCCAGTAATGCACACTATCCCACCACATCTCCATAAGTACAGTTGAGATCAAATCTTACGACTGCACAGATCTCTAGTTCCTCTTGCTGTTTCCCCATACTGCATACACTGGTGTACAGGCACTTCATAGAAGTATTTGATCATGTCAATATCCAAGTGAGAGTGCAAAGAGTCACTCCAAAGTCCTGTCTTGAGATTACATCTTCAGAAGGTTGTAATTAAGGCTCTTAAGCCTCCTTTTGCTACTTACATGGTTGCTATAGTTCTCCCTTTCCTAAACCTTATCTCTGTTGAGCCTTGCTATGTCCCCACTCCCCCTTCAAATCTAGTTTAAAGCATTTCTTAGAAGCTCTGCTAACTCCTGAGCTAAGATTCTTTTTCCCCTTTGATCCAGGTGGACCCCATCTCTTGTCAGCTGGCTCAGTGTCATGTAAATCAACACATGATCAAAAGCCCAAAATTCTGCTGGTAACACCAGTCTTGAAGCCAGATATGAGTTTCTCTTTTCTTGCCCCATCATTCCCTGCAACTGTCATGGAATGTAACTTGTGTTCCATACCCCTTGACCAGTTGCCCCAAATCCCTGAGGTCCCTCTTGATTGTTCACAGCCTTCTTGTTGGGACATCATCGTATACACCTGGAAAACCAATAGCAGGTGATAATCAGTGGACTGCATCAACCTGAGAAGTTTCTTGGTGATTTCTCTTACTCAGGCCCCAGGGAGGCAGCAGACTTTCCTATGGGTTGGGTTTCTTTGGCGTATCAGGCCCTTCATTTCTCTCAAAAAGAAGTCACCAATGACTGCTACCCTTCTTTTTTTGCCATGCTCCATTTGCCTGACCTGATCATCACACTCCTGTTTGTTTGTGCTCCAGGGGGACTGCTTTTGTATGGGTAGGAGTGGGTGCTGTCCCTGCTGGAACCCACCCTCAGTCAGAGCTGGCTCTGAGTGACACATTCATTATTCCCCATTCAGCAGCGGGACACAGGGACACCTTTCTCTGCTCTAGAATTGAGGTCTTGCTGGGTAGGAAAGCTCATCTTGCTCCCTCAGCATAATTCTTGGTTCCAGAGCACTTCTGTCCATGTGGTTCAGTTCACAGTCTTCACTGAAATGGCAATGATTCACATACTTTCACCTGAGTCAGGATTCACTTTTCATACAGAGAGCTAATGATCTTGGTCTTTATTAACGTGAAAGAATATAAGTAGGTAGAACTTCTTCAAATGTAGAGGAAGATGACCCAGCAGCAGGCACAGTCAAGAGCATTTTCATCCTTCCTGAACAGGATAGGTAAGAAAATAGTAACCTGAATCCATTGAAAGAATGTCTGTCATGTATTGAAATCTGACATCAGACTGCTTTTTAAATTTCCTTGTAATTTAATTGTCTCATCCTTTGCCCTTCTACTACATGTGGATTCTCAACACATCTGCAACATGAGGCAGCATTTCTCTCCAAAATGGCTATTCCAGCCAGCACAGCTTGCATGGTGTATCAGCTCTTCATTGCTTCTAGATGCCGAATATAAATGGTGGCATCTATTCTGTTATGTCAGAGCACATAAACAAGTGGTGAAGCTCAAGATATAGGACAATGCACTCCAGAGCATTTTTTTATGTCCAGGGAATTGGAAAAAATAGGATTCTCTGAACTGTCACAGTGGATGCACAAACATAGTTCCATTTATTTCACTGATTTCCTGCCAAAAGACTACATCCTGCTAAATGAGAAGGGAACAAAGATAAAGCCCTTGCTAAAGTGACAGAGAGATGGGCCATGTAGATAGTGAGAAGATCATTATACTGAAAATAATTCCAAAAAGTGTAAATATGGCTGCTCTAAAAACTCCACAAATTAACTTTCTGTGGGACACTGACTCACACAGCATTGAAATGACATTGAGAACCCATTATTGAATTTAGCCTTTCATTTCTCATTTCTCTGGACTATGAATTTTTAGTAATATTGGGAATAAAATTATTGATGCTTGACATTTAATACATTTGATTCTTTTCCACAGCAACAATTGTTCAAAGAACCTAAAAAATATTCCCTTTTCTCAAATGAACTTTGTGAGGATAAATTTATTAATATATGTGAGAGGCTCAGCATATACAGAGTTGGGAACCATAAAAATCACCTAGGAGAAACAGTGTTTGTTTTACTTCCCTGTTTTTATATTATAGTTGTAGTGGCTATGGCTCTGATTCTAAGCTTGCTTACATGCTTATAAATCAGCCTACCTTCACTGCCATGCAGTTACTGGTGCAAATGAAGATAAGAATTGTTACCAGCTAAATAGTCAGCTATATAAACTCTTGTGGATCGGTTTCACACTTCAGACATAAGTCAGACACCACAGTTCATAGCAAATGGAAATGTGTCCTTAATCATGTTTTCTTCTTAAATCTCAAAGTCCTGTTGATACCCTCCCTTTTCCCATTCTTAATCTTGGTTTTACTCTATGGCACACAGTTTATGTCTTGTGGTGAACAGAAGCTATGCCACCACACAGTTTTCCTTTCTATATTAACACTGTGGATACATACACAGGAAACAAACAGATGCCTTTTTCATCACAAATATAAGATAACCTAATGCATCACTACAGTGACGAGTCTTGATCTGAAGTTATTTTAAGTCAGCAGGAGTATTGCATTGATTCTAGTTTAATTTTGCATCATACCATTACATGACAAATCTAAGAACTCAATCTGATTGCACACACTTTGAATAGCCAATAGAGTATAGAGTAATATTTATCCTGAAGGGAGGTAGTTTACTATGTAGGTAGTGACAGCAAAGATTGACAGTAGCTTTGATGAAATCTTGATACTGGCATCAACTTAATATGAAACAAAAATTATTGCTATCACCTTAGGATAGTATCTCTGTATTGATGACTTTCTTGTTGCTTGATAACAAATTCACCATTTAGACACGGAAAGTATGCTCAATTGATTTTAGATAAATATAATTTAAGATTGAGGGTTTTTTTTCTACAAAAACATGGGCAGTCACTTGTAAAGAAATATAGTTTCCATTGACTGTGATCTTCATAGATATTGCATTCTGTGGAACTATTATTTTTCTGGCTATACCTTGTCTATAAAGAACACTTTGGTGGTACTTCAGAAAACAAAAAAAAATTAAATAAATCAGTGAATTAACAACACTTTTTCAATGAGAAATAATGATAAAATCAGATTAGTAGTAAATTGTTGACCAATTACACTAGGTGTCTCATGCTCCAGTCTCTATGTGTGGAAAATATATTAGTATTTTTGGTTTGTGTTTAATTCCTTTAGTTCTTTAGCAGTATACCATCAGCAACTTATTTCAATATATTATGCAGTGTAAATAATAATGTTAGATTCATTAATTTGGAATGTCTTAAGCATGAGAAAATTCAAGTGTTCAGAATACTATATATAATGGCCAGACTTCGTGAATGAAGATCTGGGGAAGGGCTCTCCCCACGTGGATGTGCCCTTCCAGCTTGCGCAGTGGATTTTTTAGGTGAGGCACAGCGTGTGCAGAACTGGCCCCACTCTTTGAGTCCTATGGTCCATTTGCCATGGCCGAGTGAGCTTGGACAGAGACGGTGAAATCCTCAGGACTGGCTACAGCACCCGGTACTAACCAAGGCTGCCCCTGCTGAGCATCCGAGATCTGAAGGGATCAGATGGCAGGGAGGCATTTAACTGCCATGGGGATGGTTCCTACTGAGACTTGAACTTGTGCCCTTGGGATTCAGAGTCCAGAGTGCTAACCATTACGCCACAGGATCATCCACTCAGAATACTAAGGAAGCTAAAATTAATGATATTCACAATTTTTTAACTATTATTTTGCTTTGGTTGTCTGTCTGGACAAAGCAAAATATCTAGTTAATGATCTTCAAGACTCTGCTTCCAGTAAAATTATTCTTTACACTTCTTAGCCTTTCAATACATGAAAGAATGGACTACACCTACCTTTTTCCTATCCCATTCCTTCTTTCTCCACTACATGCCACTAGAAATTGAAGTAATATATTTGAGTTCTTTCAAACAAAGGAAGACATTGAATTCACATGTCCATGTAAACTAAAAATGAGATCAGTGTGTAGTAATCACTAGACGACTTTACTAAAATAAAGCTCATCTTTTATTTATGCTCTGAAAAAGTGAGATCTTTTGAGATCTCCGAAAGAAAAGATGAAACTGATAATGGTTCAGATTTGTACACATTCAAACATAAATGTTTCCTCTAAGCCTAGTTGTATATCCAATATGAGATTTTTGATCCCTATCTGTATCCAAGCTTTCTGTATTGGCCAATGTCTTGTGACTTTATTCATGTTGTAGTTTCAATACGCTGATTCATTTTGTATCTTGCTGTATAATTCTTTCTGTTTTTACAGAGCCTAGGCACCCAAGACATGGTTCTGGATTTCACATTGCATGTCAGTTATAAAAAACCTTATCACATTTTGTTGTTCAAAACATTTATGTGATTTTTTTTTTCTCTTTACCCAATTTAAAAAAAAAAAAAAAACCTTTACAATAATTTTCAGTCAGAATTACCAACATTAATGAATAATTTACTGTATTAGTTGAATGCTACCTGTTCTACACCTGCATTTCTGGGCAACAATATTTTAAATGACAACACTATTGATAAAGAGTTCTATCTGCCGTAGGTGAAATCCATTCTGCATTGGCATTTTAGAGATTCTGTAACTGCTAACCTAGAAATGTAGTCAGTTCTACTGACTGGAGAAAAAGTTGTGGTGGTTTGATCTTGGCTGGATGCCAGCTGCCCACCAAGCCACTCTATCACTCCCCTTCCCAGCTGGACAGCAGAGAGAGCATAAGACAGAAAAACAACGAGTACATTGAGATAAGGCAGTTCACTAAAGCAAAAGCAGAAGTTCGTGCATGTACAAGCAAAGAGAACAAAAACTTCCATAAGCAAATGATATCTAGCTACTTCCTGGGAAGCAGGGCTTCAGCACGTGCATTGGTCTCTCCAAAAGGCAAACACTGCAAATAACAAATGCTCCCCCTTCTTTTTTTCCTTAGCTTTTATATCTGAACTAACATTGTAGCACATGGAAAGTCCCTTAGGTTAATTTTGATCAGCTGGTGGAGTTGTGTTCTCTCCCAAGATCTTTCCCACCCCCCCAGTCTATTGATGGAGGGAATGTTGAGAGGCAGAACTGATGCTGTGCCAGCTCTGGTCAGCAGTAACAACACTTTTCTAGCTACCAATGCAAAGCACAGCACTATGAGGGCTGCTGTGGGCATATGAACTCCATCACAGCCAGACCATTACAAGAGTATAGATGACTATGTCGTATGTAGCCACCTGGGTATGTAGATATCTAACTCAAACTTGAATCCTACATCAATCACAAAATGTAAATTATTAACTCATGTAGTTGAACCAGTATTTTGGGGGATTTTTCTAAAAAAACCCCAGTCAATAAGAATAGAGAACAAAAGTAAGCTAGCTGCACAAATGAAACTAAAATAATAAATGCTGAAATTAGCACCCACCCAGGATAAATTAGGATCCATTCTTTCCAGACTGGGAATATGACATCTGTTTTGGAATTAACAGTTTTGGAACACAGCATGTCCAGCAACAGAAAATTCATAGCAAAATAAACTATTTTATAGGAATAACTCATCATTCACACAAGCAGTTATGTCCAAGCAGCAGACATCTTCACCAGTTAACTCAAGCAACAGACAGGTTAAAAAGAATCATCTTTCATAGGGACATTTTCAGTGAATAACAAGCCAAAATAACCAGGCTTTTTTTTTTAAAAAAAAAAAAAAAAAAAAAAAAAAAAAA
>JAWWEU010000001.1:62224317-62238955 GCA_035583155.1 Acropternis orthonyx | reverse complement strand
GGTTAAATATATGACAGTATCATTACAGAGAATACCTGATGTAGCAAAGAGACAAAGACTTCAAAAATACTTTAGGAAGTCAGAAAGTACAAAAACAAAGGCTCAAAATAGTACATATCTGAAAGAGGAAATATTCATGTGGGAAAGGCTTGTATATGAGCTGTCAGTTCCTACAAATATTGTTCAATTATACTTTTGAAAGGTAAATCATGAAAATAAACATATTCAGCTACATCAACAGGACTAAGCAAAGTCAACAGTCTGGCACTTGATAATCTTAACTCATCTGTCCACAGAAAAACAAAAAGAAGGTGAAAACCGTACTACAAAATCTTCTCAGTTGAGGTAGATGGCTCATTTAGAAAATGTCTCATCTCGGAAATTTTAGACTTCATTACTAAATCTAGAACTGAGAGGACCATGTTGTTCAAACAAGAAAAGCAGTGACTGTTTAATTATATTCTTCACTCATAAAGGATAAAAATGCCTTTTAAACTGGATTTGAAGAGCAAGCTAGCATGAATGCATTTGTGAAAGACAGACATTCATAAGAAATGCATGGCTGTTCCATGTCTGTTAGACCACTGTTGGTTCCTTTTACAAAGAAGTGAGCCTTCAGGCATCCAAATGCTTTTCAGTAATTATACCCGAATGCGTGGTATTTATGAAAAATGCAGTTTACTGTAGGGGATACTTTGCTAGCTTCACTACAAAGAAGTCACAACAGTACATTCAAACATGGCTATAATTATCACTGATTCTTGTTTTTTTTTTTTTCATAAGCAAGTCTTTTCTTAAAAAAAAATTGCTCAAGGCTGAAATTTAGCATCAGAACAAAATTGAGACATTTTCCCCACATCTAAGAAAGCTGATCTTATTTGAAAATTCAAGGATCAGCTCAGAGCTGTGTCTTTGAAGTGGAAGACTAGATCCAGCCCACGCTAGCTTTTAATGTTACCACTTCAATATACCAACTCTGACATAATGCCCAATAGTTAAGAGGAAAAGTACTAGTGTAGCTGCTTCAGAAAACACCATGGGTTTCATCATTAATAATACAAGCTGTGACAATATGCCACCTTCTCGTGGAAGGAAGCCTGAAGCCTGCTCAAGAATTGAATAAGCTGCAGTTGTTGTTGCTAAGAGATGCAGGGAAGGAGACAGACGCATGCCTGCAAGCAGCAAATGTGTCAGCTTTGGCATGCCTTTGGTTGGGTATTCTTCCTTGGTCTGCATGAAGCAGCTCTATGGACATAATTCAGTATCACAAAGATCTGTAGGGAGTCAGCAGTATAAAACTGCAGTTAAATTACAGAATCACAAATATTTTGTTTGAGAGTTTTTCCTTTCAGAAAGAAATTTTTATCTGAAGACTCGCATAAAAAAAATCACTAAGCTATTACTGCTTCTAAACTGTAACTCTTTTACTTAACTGAGAAAAAAAAAAGTTGATAAAATTTTCTTCTTACATGAGGTAATTAACATTGAGCATGAGTGACTTTGAAAGTTTTTTCCTTTCTTTTGTAACACTGGGGAAATAAAATATTGATTTGAGGGGACAGGGTGACTACTAAGTATAGTAATCACTTCACAAAGTAGTTCACTTTAACAGCTGGAAGTAGTTTAGTCCCACATGCCAGAATCTAAGGACTTAGGAATGAAGGGAAAATACTCTTTAATAGGAACATTTTTGTTTTAATTCCAAGGAAGTTAGCATATGGAGGTAGAACCTAAGTCTCCTGTTTGTCTTATGTAGTTCACACCTTTGAATTCAATGTCCTGGAACTTTAAATCTCAAATAGTTACACTTACTTGAGCTAACTGCTAGGCCTTTGAAGAATTATCTTCCGAAGAATTATCTTTTGGAAGATGATTCTATCAGTTCATCCAGATTGTAATGGAGAAGAATGAGAGGGGATCTTACCAATGGAAGGGAGGGAGTCAAGAGGATGGAGCCAGGCTCTTCTTTGTGGTGCCGAGCAATAGAACAAGAGGAAACAGGCACAAACTGGAACACAGGAAATTTCTTTACAGTGAAAGTAACTGAGCACTAGCACAGGCTGCTCAGAGAGGTTGTGGAGTCTGTTTCCCTGGAGATATTCAAAAGCTGTCTGCACACAAACCCAAGTAAGGTGCTTTAGAGGACCCTGCTTGAGCAGGGAGCTTGGACTAGGTGACCTACAGTGGTCCTTTCCAACCTTCCAACATTCCCTATTCTGTGATTCTATGATTCTGTGAATCTGTGATTCTGTGGTTGATTCTGTAATTCTGTGCATGATGGCCTAAACTTAGCAAGAGAATCTGGGCCTAAATGTGCTTCATAGTCAGTGGAGCACATGACAGAATGCATATCTGTTACACACAGATAACATAGAAATGTAATAAATAGCATTCTGTCATTATTTTTCCCTGTTAAAAAACATCCTTTGTAACAATATCGCAGAAGAAAATATTTGCCATTGCAAGAGATTTTTACTCATTGAAATTTGTAGTAACTGAAGTTTAAATATTCTTAAGGTGCTGAAAGGCCTAATTTGAGCCACAAAATCAAACAGTGTAGGAAAAAATATAATCTTAAAGAAAGAAGGTGAGTCCAAGAGTGACTCAAACTCCTGAGTTCTTCTCTATAAGAACAGGACTAAAGTCAGAAAACCCAATTTATTTCATTCATGTGTCATTAGCTCACTAGGTGGTAGTAACTGATTTACTTAGATTCAATACAAAGAAATGAGGTGAAGGCCACAATGTATGATGCTTGGATATGCACATGTCAGCACACACATCAGAACAGAGGCAATAAAAATGCAGCGAAGTTCAAGAGGTGTTAAGCTCCAAATTAATTTAAATTGAGCATGATGTGTAGGTAATAAATCCAAGTAACAGTATAATACCTAATTTTAGTGACAGTTTTGGGGGATTTCAGTCCATTTCTAAGGTATTACCAAAATACTTCACTCATAGATGTATTTTTAGACCTAATATTTAAGCAGTTTAAAAACTTTTTCTTTTCCTTGAATAGGGAATCATACGGAAATGTGACCCTGTTAGAGACTCCCAAAACAGTCTGCACCAACTTAATTTTTAACCTGCCTTCTAGAACAGGACTCCTTCCTCCCGACTGCTATTAGAGATGCAAAAGATTGTTCTGCAGTGTCAATAAGGTAAAATAAGGACGGGCTGTGGAGTTATTCTTTCTGCTGTAATTCAGGTTATTTGCTTTCTTTATACTTCATTAAAATCACTTGGGGACCACTTTCTAGGCAGCCACTCACACAACTATAGACAGTCAGTATACATTAGTTTTAATAGACATTGTCCCCTTTGACACACAGCTTTTAAACCTCTTGTTTGCAATCACCTGTTAGAAGTTCAAAAGTAATGACTTTCCTCTTGCTAAACTGACCAAAAAGAATTCCCCAAATATGCACAACTTATGCAATTGTATGGATATAAGTAAATTCTATTATTTATATAGTGTAACACAAATAAAATCTGCCAAAGTCTTATGGTTGGAGGTTTTTTTGTTTTTGTTTGTTTGTTTGTTTTGGTTTTTTTGTTTTGTTTTGGTTTGGTTTGGTTTTGTTTTAAATCTGCTGTTATTTGACTAAAGATTTCTCAGTTATTGTACTGGGACTGGAAAAAAATGGAGTGAATTTTCTTCATAGCAGCTTGAACAGTGTTTAATTTGTGATTAAACCAGTGTTGATAACACACCGGTGTTTTGGCTATGGCTAAATAGTGCTAAGACAACTTTGAAGTTTTCTTTTTTCCACTCTGATCCTGCACTGAGCAGGCTGGGGATGCACACGAAGCTGAGAGGAGACACAGCCAGGACAGGCCTTAGCTGGCCAAAGGGATATTATATACCACATCATGCCATGCTCAACAATATAAAATGAAGGAAAGGAAGAAGAAGGTGGAATATTCAGTCATGCCATTTGTCTTCCCAAGTAGTCATTACATGTGCTGAGGTCCTGCTTTCCAGGAGGTGGTTGAAAAATGCCCATGGATGGGAAGTACTGAACACATTCCTGATGTTACTTTGCTTTGCATGCAGCTTTGCTTCATGTTTTCAGCTGTCTTTATCCACGAGTTTTCTCATTTCCACTCTTCTGATTCTCACCCATCCTGCTAGAGAGTAGTGAGAGAATGACTGGGTCAGCTTAGTTGCTGGCTGGAGTCACACTACAGCAGTTACTCTGTACAACCTGCATAATTTTTATTAGCCACAGAAAGCTGGTGATGAAATACACCCTGTCAGTGATGTATCGTTGTCTGAAAACAAACACAGCAATCAAAACATACAGTCTTTTCATTGTATCAAACCTTTATCCAAACAGTTTCCCAGGTGTGACCTGGCATTTATTTTAAAAATATAACAATGTATTACAGCAGCTCATTAAGTTTCATAAATCAGTAGACATATAACCAAACAATATATTGTCATATGATCCATATTACTTACCATGTGAATTAGTAGCGTACAAATTTAGAGTTGTATTCTTCAAAAATTCATTTAATATTTTGCAAAACAATTTTCATTGCTGTCATAATAAACAATCACAAATTGATCACATTTTGTAGGTGTCTGAAAGCTTTCAAATGCCTCAGTCACAACTTGTATGTTTATATTAGCATCATGCTCAGACTGTCTCTAGCTAAAATAAGCATGATATTTACTATGGTATTATATTTAGATATGGGCAAAAAATTATTTTCTCTTAGAAGGATTTGCTGTTACTAATTTGGAAGTTTGAAGGTGTCAAAAAAGCAGATTTCAACAGTCTGATATTTTCTCTTTTAAAATAGGAGGTGAATTGAAGCTGGTCTTTACCCTTCCCCCCTTTTTGTTCCTTGACCCAAAATCCATATTTTGTTAATTTTTATTCTCAACAAAACAAAGTTATTTAAAAAAATGTGTGAAGTGCTGTACACAGCATTCCTCTTACCCCATTTTTCAAGTTTGGGGCTGAGTACTTAGCAATTCTCAGGATGAATACAGTATATGTAATTACTTACAAACCTCCCATATGTTCCCTTTAGCTAAGGCTCATTCATCCAGAACTGTCCTTTGGATGTAGTTCTTATCCACTCAATTAACTAAGAGTTTATGTAATTCCCTCTGCATCCATAATTACTTGAATAGGACTATGATATAACATTTTAGACCAGTGTCACAGGTTCAATGGCCGGGTGGGAACGCTCCCCCAATCCCCCCTACCACGAGGTCCCTGGGACCCAGAAAGAGTCATGCAGAGACCAAAAGAGAAGGACGATAGCCTTTATTAAGCATAGACAGGTATATATAGACCGTGGAGGGACCCAAATTCCTCCAATAAAAGGCCAAAAGGGATTTGGAATACTACCAAGAGAAATGAAGGGTTAACAGCCAATGGAAAGGGGTAAATAAGAACCAATAAGAAGGCTCCATAAAGATTTTACGAGGACAGAGCCTGCATACCTTTGCAAGCAGATAAGGGTCTTCTCAGGGGATTTGGGAAAGAAGAACACTGACTTTGTAGAAAAAGAACAAGGAATCCATTTTGTAGCATGCATTATACAACAGTAAAAGCCCCTGTTTTTAAGGCATTTGGGTTAGCTTTTTCATCTTCTTCACAAGTCATTTTCTGACAATACTTTTTTCCATTCTAAATATTGATTGTCTATTGCCACACACAGGTGCCTAAAAAACTCACAAAGTAAGTGCTTTTGTTTTGATGTTATGAACTAATTACAGGCAGGATCATTTTGCTGAACCCACTGCAGTATTTTATGTCAGTGCCATACAAAGGTATGTTCTGCTTGTTCCAAAATTGACAATTCAAATGGATGTCTCACAGGGTCAAATATCATCAGTTCTCTACAGCTTCGATGAACTCCAAACATGAAAACATGTCCCTCCAATGTCAAATTGTAAATGCAAAGTGAGCTGTTTTTCCTTTGTTCTTTCTACTAGAAATGTTTGATAATGCATTTTAAAATAGTAAGGCGTGGTAGATGCTAAGGATGATGGAAGCTGTCTCTAGACATCAGTGTAATATGTCCACATTTGAGATAGACACTTGAGGCTTCTTTTATTCAGTGAAGAGAATTAAGTGAACTGAAGAGCAATCCTCATCAGGATTATAAAGAAATAGATCACAACCTGAAAGCTGTTATTTTTCTCAGTTAACCATACAGGGAATTGGGCTGAGTAGCTCAGATGCATGCATTATTAACATCAACAGCTGGTCAGAGGCAACTCAAATGCAGTAACTTTTGCATCATCTGGGTACTAGCTATCCGTGCTGTAGCTAAGTCATGCCAAAGGTGCAAAAAGATGCCAGATGATCTAAGCAAGCTCGTACAAGTGCTGCACAGATTGCTGCACCAAGTACAAAGCCACATGAGTGCAATGGCATCTATCCTTGGCCCAGAAGCTTTACACCTGCTTCCATGCTGTGCTGAACCCTTGCCAGTGATTAAGAGCTGTCCCAGCTGTCCTCACACCATAGTCTCTGGCATATCTGGAGGGCTTATTGGTTTAGATGCTGGACAGAGCTTCAGACTCAAATGGCTCCATGCATATGGACAGCATAGCATCTTTCATAAAGAAAAATGGACTGTTCTTGGGGCTGATCCTGAGCAAGTGGAACCATAGCATTAATTCTGTTTTTTGAAACTCTGCCAGGCTCCGATTAGCATTCATAATGGAGAGCTGCCTGTATTGTGATGACATTAGTGGAAGGAATAAGCTCATGCTGAACTCGGTGCTGTTGGGACTTCACTGCCTCTGGCACGTGTGCTAGTTCAGGTGTCTCTTCATTCCACTGCAGGCCATGCTGTAAACAGACTCAGTGGGCATAGAGATACTAGCAATCCACAAAACAGTGTGTCAAATGGCTCTCCAAAATCCAGCTGAAAAGCATATGAAACACAATCTTTGATTCTCCCTTGAATCCTGTGTGCTATGAGTCATATTTCTTGTTAGCAGATTGAGTAAAATTATTTTTATAGATTAGTTAATCAAAACAGTATATATGTCTGTGAATCACCAGGTTTTTGACACCCTTTATACTTGATATAATTTAAACCAATTTGTCCCTTTAAAATATCTTTCTCCTTTTTTCTCACTTTACAGATGATATGCTTGGAATGCTTAAGAGAATGTGACTTTTTGAATTCATCTATCTTTTACTTTATATTAGTTTCTCTTAGTCAAAAAAAGGGTTGTCTTCTTAATTACAAAAAATAGCAAGCACTCCTAGGAGTGATGTTGATTAATATAATCATTTTGTGAAGCTATTAATTCAAGAAATCAAGATTAAATTCTATTAAAAAATCTTAAAAAATACCTTAAAATGTCTGTAGGTACCCTTCTATTATGAGAAATGGGTCAAGGTGTTTTTTCTTTATTTTGGATTTTTGTTTGTTTTGCTTTTTGTTTGTTTTATTTCACTTGTTTTTAATTTATTTGTAAGTTGAAGTACACCTGACAGGTTACACAAAACTATAAACAAAATTCTGATTTATTCTTTAAGATCCTACCAGAGATACTACCTCTAAAATATTACGACAGTAGTAATAAAAATAGATTAAACCAGTCGGTCCTTCTAAAGAGGAAAATCAAATAAATTAAATTAATTATTTTCAGATTGCCTATTTATGATCCTAGAATAAGAAACTAAGCCAAGAAAGTTATTAAATGATTTGCCAGCCTAAACTCAGTACTTATTTATCTACCTTCTAACATAATATTGGAAACATCTAAAGAATATATTAAATTATAGAGGGGGAAAAAAACCCAACTGATTACCCTAAAAATGCAATATCTTGCAGGGGGCAAGCAAACAGGAATGAATGTAGAAAAAATACCCACAAATGGAAATAAGTACACAAAACTTTCTAAAAATTAGCAAACGTCAGACCTGATTCAAGGGATTTATTTATTGTCTGAAAATTATTTACATTGCTGACATTCCAACATATTTTTCCCTCTTTTCATGCATCTCTGCAGACCTGGGTTCTGCTGAGACAAGGAACAAAAATTATCAAATATCAAAACAAAATCTGTTCACACAAGATTTCCAGCAGAATGTTTCAGATCAGAGTGGGAGTTGACAATTAACAAATGAAACTCAGTATAGAAACTTTTAAAGCTTTTCCATCCTTATCAGTGGTGCTATAGTAACTCTGTTTTTTCTGGGTTTTTGTCTTCTCTCCCTAAGTTCCATTCCCTTTTATTTTTTCCTTTAGAACATTTAATGGAAGCTACTGCTTGCTCTTCTGACTCATCCTCAGTCTTCTAGCTCTGAGAGCTGAAAAGTGTCATTATATTTGGATTCAGAAACTGAAAAACAACTATCCTTTCAAACACTGTAATGATATATTCTGTCAGTGTCCATTTTCAGTCTCATCTTCAGCATTAGAATTATACGGAGTTCTGCATGCTGTATATTAACTGAAGTTTTATTCTTTAGCTTTCTATTTTTACAATTACAGAATCACAGAATATGCTGAGTTGGAAGGGACCCACAATGATCACTGAGTCCAGCTCTTAGCCCTGCACAGGACCATCCCCAAGACTCACACCATGTGCCTGAGAGTATTGCCCAAACACTTATTCAGGCTTGGTGCTGTGATCTGGGGAGCCTGTTCCCTTGGGGAGGGTCCAACTACCCTCTGGGTGAAGAACCATTTTCTAATATCCAGCCTAATTGTTCCCTGGCACAACTTCAGGCCATTCCCTCAGGTCCTGTCACTAGTCACACCAGAGAAGAGATCAGTGTCTTCCCATCCTCTTCCTCTTACAAGGAAGTTGTAGACTTCAGTGAGGTCTCCCCTCAGTCTCCTCTTCTCCAGGTTGAACAGACCAAGTGACCTCAGCTGCTTCTCATACGGCTTCCCCTCAAGGCCCTTCACCATCTTTGTTCCTCTCCTTTGGGCACTCAGTAAGAGCTTAATATCTTATATTACAGTGACCAAAACTGTACACAATATTCAAGGAGAGGTGCACCAGTGCAGAACAGAGCAGGACAATCCCCTCCCTTGACCAGCTGGCAATGCTGTGCCTGATGCCTCCCACAACATGGTTGGCCCTCCTGGATGCCAGGGCACTGCTGACTCAGATTCAACTTGCTGTCAACCAGGACTCCCAGGTCCCTTTCCATGGCACTGCTTTCCAGCATCTCATTTCCCAGTCTGTAAGTACATCCAGGGGTTGCCCCATCCCAGAATCCATCACTTTCCCTTCTTGAACTTCATATATGGTTGGTGATTGCCCAATCCTGTAATTTGTCAAGGTCTCCCTGCAGAGCTTCCCTGACTATGAGGGACTCAACAGCTCCTCCCAGGTTTGTATCATCTGCAGCCTTGCTTAGTATCCCTTCCAGTCCTGCATCCAAGTCATTTATGAAGATGTTGAAGAGCACAGGGCCCAAGATGAAGCCCTGTTGAACCCCACTAGTGACAGGTCACCACTCTGATGTTACCCCATCCACTATTACCGTCTGGGCTTGATCCGTGAGCTAGTTGTTCACTCACCACATGATGTGTTTATCCGGTTGTGTGCTGGACATTTTGCCCAACAGGATACAGTGAAAAACAGTAGTGAAAGCTTTACTGAAATCCAAAAAGATTACATCAACTGGCTTCCATTGATCAGCCAGGTGGTTAACTTGTCATAAAAGGAAATCAGGTTTAACAACCAGGACTTTCTCCCATAAAGCCGTGCTGGTTGTGACCAATCGCAGCATTGTCTTTCAGGTGTTTTTCAATACTTCCCAGAATAATCTTCTCCTTTACCAGGCATTGGAGTGAGACCGACAGGCCTGTAGTTTCCAGTGTCCTCCTTCTTTGTCCTTGAAAATTGGGGCAACATCTGCCACCTTCCAGTCAGTTGGGACCTCTCCAGATTCCCAAGACCACTCAAAAATCATCAAAATAGGTTTTGCAATTACATCAGCCAGCTCTTTGAGGATTCTGGTATGAATCTCACCAGGCGCCATACATTTGTAAGGGTCCAGCTGGAGCAGCAGATCCCACACAGCTTCAGGGTTGACTGGGAGGTGATCATTCTCACAGTCTTGGTCCTCCAGCTCAGGGCACTGAGACCCCCTTGGTCCATCATCCATTTTGAAGACAGAGGCAAAGAAAACATTAAACCTCTCCCTTGTCTCTGTCGCTGTCTGTGAAGTGACCATTCACACCCTGTAATGGGCCAATGATGTTTCTGTACTGCTTATTGGCATTAATGTATTTTGAAAAAACTTGTTATTGTCCCCCACATTTCTGGCAGCTTCAACTTCAGTTGAATTTTCTCCCTACAGTGATAAGTAGGTTCTCTGTATTCTTCCCATGTCACTTTACCTTGCTTCCACTGGGCTCACACATTCTTTTTTTGCCTTATTTCCAAGAGAAGATCCCTGCTTAACCAAGCCAGCCTCACCTGCTTGCCTTCTGATATTTGGGAATTTCCTGATCCTGTGCCCTTGGGAGGTGATGTTTAAAAAGTGACCAGCACTGTTGGACCCCAGCACCTGCAAAAGCATTTTACCAGGGGACCTTACTAATTTCCAGAGCAGTCTGAATTCTGTTCTCCTCATGTCCAGAGTTGTGGTTTTGCTGCCTTTTTTCCTCCTGCCAACAGTGATTTTAAACTGAATCACTTTGTGGTCGCTGTGACCAGACAGCCACCAATCTCCACTTCACTCACAAGATCCACTCTGCTAACAAGCAGTATATGAAGGAGAGCACCTTTCTGAGTCAACTCCCTTAGGACCTGTTCCATAAAGTTGTCATCCAGGTTTTTTAGGAATCTTCTAGCCTGGGTTGTACCAGCTATGTGATGCACCTAGTTAACTTCTGGCAAGTTGAAATCCCCCACAAGGAAAAGGGCAGTTGAGTTGAAAGTGTCTCTTAGTTTGTCAAAGAATAATCCGTTGACATCATTGTCCTGCCTGGGACATGATGACATCCACATTATTTGTTTGCCCCTTGATTTTCACCCAGAGGCTCTCAACTCTGCCATTGCCAACTGTGAGGTCCAAACATTCTAACACTTCTATTACATATAGTATCACCTCTCCACTTCTTCTGCCCTGCCTGTCTCCACTGAAGAGCCTACAATAGTCCAACAGGGCACTCCAGTCACAGCACTCATCTCACCACTCATCCCAGGCTTCACTTATGCCAATGATGTCAGATCTCTGGGGCTGGGACAAAGCTTCAAGTTCTTCTTTTTTGTTCCTCATACTGCATACATTGGTGTAGAAATATTTCAGGTGTGATTCACTGTAACCAACACCTTGTGAGGCAGATTCAGGGACCCTATTACTGGCTGTTTTCTCAAGTTTTGGCATACCATCCCATCATTCATCACTGACAGGCCTGGTTTAGTCCCTTTCCCCCTTCCAAGCTAAAGCTTTGTCAATGAGGCCTGGCAGCTTCTCTGCTAGAATTCTTTTTCCCCTCTGAGATAGGTGCATCCCACTTGGTGTCAGGAGAGCAGGTGTTGAGTAGATTATTCCATGGTCAAGAAATCCAAAATTTTTCTGATTACACCAACCTTGCAGCCACTCATTGACTTAATGGGTCTGTCTATTCCTATTGGTATTATTCTTCATTAGCAGAAGACGAAAGGAAATCACTACCTGTGCTCCTGATCCCTCTACCAGTTGGGAATTGCGGGCTCCCAGGCTCTTAAGCCTCTTTTGATTGCCCTTGGACTTCTTTGTTATTTTGTTGCTGCCAGTGTGAACAACCAATAGAAGAGAGTATCAGAGGGCGTTATTAGACTGATGAGTTTTCCACTAACATTCCTTATCAAGCCTTTGAGAGACAGCAGACTTGCCTGTGAGTTGGGTCCAGCCTGCATATCAGACTCTCTGCTCCCCTTAGAAGGGAGTCTCCTATTACAACTACCCTTCTTTTCCTGTTGACAGAGTTCTTGATATGGGGTACAGGTGGTGTTGTTTTAGGAGGCCCCACTATCCCAGAAGGACCTTGATCTACCTCATCAGTTGTCTAGTCTTCTAATCGCAGAGCTTCACACCTGTTGTAGAAGGTAATCATTCCTATTTGTCAAATTCTGAGTAGGAGGAACCTTCATCCTGGTACGTGCATTGACCTGCTTCCAGCCTTGTGAGAGACCAAATTCATGTCTCACTAGATTGCTTAACTATTTCATTGGATCAACTGTCTGGTCTGTGTGTGTGTTGGGGGAGGGGCCATGATCAGTCCTGTAGCCTCATAGCAAGATTGGGAAGTACATGGTCTGCAGCCAACATCACTGAATTCACGAAGCACACGTGGCAGTATCAGGAGCCATGTCACTGGGCTGTCAATTTAAATAAGGCCTGCCTGGTAGCCTGCCCACACTATGCCCCCTGGAGCCCCTGATTGACTATGGCACCCCTCACTTCTGCTAGGAGAACACTGAGTGGTCAGTGAACCAGATGTCCCATCTGGGGGAGTGGCCACGGTAGCCAAACCATATAAATAGAAATGCACAGAGCCTCCACTTTGTTCAGCCTTCTGTTCTGGGACCTGGCAACATATGACTTGAAGGTGACTATTTTTCTTTCCTCTCTGTCTTTGCTTCTTTCTGCTCTTAATCTGTCTTTCCTTTCGTTGCTTCTTTCTCATCTGGGTGACTTAAAATAGATAGGTGGTATTTCTCTAACGTGTGCTACTGGTGTTTGCTAGGTGATTTAGTGTAATGCTAGTCCTTGGTTGGTTGTTACTCTTGTAAAAACCTTTTGCCCAAACACCTATTTTCTCACTAAATTAAAAGAAGTTCTCTGGGGGAGCACCTGTAGAGTGTTGTCTTTGTGCAATTCAAGGTGTCAAAGAAACAAAGGCTTTACAAGGGTTCATGTAGGCAAAACCTCTTGAAGTCTTAAATGTAAGAAACCTGCCAGGCAGTGTGTGGCTTAAGACCTGGTGCATTGCAAGCCTTTATCTTTAACAGACCCTTGAGCAACAGTTGTTTGACTAATTATCCTGCAGGGTTCTGAGTCCACCTGCTTCTCCAGTGCAGTGGAGATTCAAGACTCCTGAGAGTCTTGAGACTGTAGTGTCTCCGAAAATAATCGATCTCACTCTTGCTCATTCATCTGAGTATTACAAAACCTGTTCACTTCTTCCTGTAGCTCCTTCACCTGACAACACAACTCTTCCACCACGGCACACCTTCTGCAAAAGAACTGTCTTTTCTTTTGTGCCAGCCTCGCAAAGAGGCATCAGGCACTCCTGGCAACCTGTGACCTGAAGAGTTGCATTTGCCATCAGCAGATCTGTCTGGCTGGAGGTCTCTGACACAGCTGGATCAATGACTGCCGCAGCTGCAAGGAATAAAGGTTTACGACATGTCAACACCATAACTGAGGAAGCTTAAACCAACATGCTGATAAGACTTGGTCTGAAAGGATCTCTTCATGCTCTTCCTTACCAGCTACTGAATTTACTGCCTCAGTTGGCTCCTCACAGATGGTCAGAGGGGAGCCCTGCCTGCTCACCTTGCCTGCTCTCCCTGCTGTGTGAACTGCCTTGCCATGCCCCTGTTTGCCTGCTCCTGTTCACTGTGCTACCTGGGGCTATTTAAATGTCCCTTGATTGCTCTCAGCACGACCTCCTCACTCACCTGGTTTGCTGCCAAGGGGTAGAATTGTTAATAGAGATAAGACTAGACTGGTAAGTATTCACAACACTTTCTCTTGCATTTTTTAACTGCCATGAAATAATCCAGGGGAAATCTAACACACTGCACAAAATTCAAATGAGAAGAGTAGTTCCACTTCACGTAAAAGTTACAGAAATTCCTAAAATTCTTTCTGTCTGGACTGAGAAAAAACCCATCAATTTAGAGTAATTTACAATGAGACAGCCCCAAAGCAGTATATCCTATACCTCAATTTAAGAATCCTTGTTTATCATGTGGATGCCCTTATGCAAATCTACTTTGCTTAAGTTAGAGAATTTATCCTGAGGTTTTCTTCTCCCACATAACTGCCACAACCTCTCTCATACAGAGTTACTTTTGCACTCTCTTTTCCTATAAATATTTAATTAGTTACATAAAGTGAAACTATTCCATCAAGGATGATAAATCACACACACAGTAGCATGCATCTGAAAACTTTTGTAGATGCCATAAAAGAAATATTCTGGACCTATTTTTTTTCATATTTCAAGTTAAAACTGTGACATTTGACCTACTTAATTATTAAAGGGAGAGCTATGCTTTGTCTAGCAGCTGCCTGCACTGATGATGGTTTCCTTGAAGCTTGCACATTACTTGGCAGAAATCATAACCTAACATTTGATATTTTATCAGCAAGTCCCATTCAAGTTTAATGTTTAGTTGCCTTTACCTGCCCATTCTTTGCTCCTGACATAGTCTCACATGGCTGCCTGGAATAGGATTTAGCAAGCCACCTGAGCATGCAAGATCTCCCTGTGTAATGTGAGAACATACAGGGAAACTGTTTCTTTACTTTTGTCTTGTTTGGATTTAAAGGACGTGATATAAATGTAAGAATAGATGGAGGGAAAAAAAGCCTAGGACACTACCATCATCATCATCATCATCATGGCTAGGCTTCACGAACGAAGATTTGGGAAGGGCTCTACCCACGCTTGCTGCAAGCGTGCTGATGGC
>JAWWEU010000001.1:62210974-62224217 GCA_035583155.1 Acropternis orthonyx | reverse complement strand
GAAAGCTTTTAGCTGAACTTAGTAAAAGACCTTTTTTGCCTTCACCCTGTCGTGGAAGTTTTCTTCCCTTGGATTTAAGGCAACACTCTGTGGTCACCCAAATCTGCACATAGTTGAGTCTTTTCTGCTAGATTGATCCACCACTTGTTCTGGATGTCTTGAAGTTTCTGTTGGATCTTACTGCAGGCAAGATGAAAGGCTGCTTTTCTTACATGGCAAGATGGCTGAGCGCGGTGAGGACACTACCACCTGACAGTTAAAATCATCTTGATGAACACTGAAACTTTTGTTAGAGTCCATCTGCTTCCCTTAATAGTCAGGCCACTCTTAGAAAACAGATTTGTGTGATATTTTCTCTTCTTCATGTGGTGTTTTCAAAATCTTCATGTACAAGGAATAAGTGCACACTTCTAACCTGAATGTCTTTCTTCTTTTAAAGCAAAAAAGCAACAGAGACTGTGAGAGTGGTTTTTCCTTTCATTCTGCAGACACATATACCAACTTTAAAGCATGATACTGAATAAATAAATGTATTGTAACTATAAAAAGTTACATAAGCTACTTCTCTATATCTTACAATGTGAATGTACATTAAACCTCCCTAAAACTTGCCCCTTTAATATGAAATATTTGCTTACTTGCCTTATATCTACAACATGAAACCCCCCTTTCTGGATCATATAAATAATTATAGTGGATTTTACTGAATTAATATGCCTCCCATGGGTTTGAGTACACCCAAGAGGAAGAGTTTTAAGGTACTCAACACCAAATGCCTAGCTAATTTCTTTTTAGCACCATCTACCTTGCCATGATCATGATAGATTGCTTAATACTTTACTACATATTAGGAGATTAATGGAATATTTGATGTGGTAGATGAACATCTACTAGACAGAGGATACATAATGAAAGGACAAACATGATTCTTCCCTAGCATAATTTTGGAATTTTTTTCACTAAGAGTAATTGTGGGCATTTCCTGTAGTGTTTGGGGTTGTTTTAATTTTTTCTTTTCTGGTAACAGCTACACATGAATAGTCATGACCCCTGTGGCACCCTGAAATATCTAACAGATATTTTAACCAAACACCTCTCCTAAACTATGCTGGAAACTAATCAGATTATTTATTCTGCTAGACATGGAAAGAAATAGGACAACTGCAGGTTTGGGGGCAGTTTTTTATTTCTCTAGTCTTCTCTCCTATACAAATTAAAACAAAATTCTGACTGTCACAGTAGAACACAATTCATATTTATAAAAGGTGAAAACAAGGATTATGTTCTTTTCACAGCCTGCTGTCATGGTGTCTAAAAATTGTAGCATCATATTTTAGGCTCAAAGCACTTATAGCATAGAGTAAGCAAGATAAAATATTTAGTTCTGCTAGATTTTGAACTTCATCTTTTAGAGTGTTTTGTGCTTTCTGTCATTAAAGCTATTTGATTTACTCTAACCTGTCTCCAATTACTTCAGTATTGAAATATGTCTTCACTAAAAAGCAAATATGTCTATTATACTGACTTCTCTACACCATGTAAAGTACTTGCATGGAAGTCTTTGAGGACTACAGAGATAACAAAAACTGTTCCTTGAGATGTGGAGCTTTTTCCCAGATTAACAAGTCTAGTGTTCCACTGGTCTATTCTTAACTCAGATGCACATATATTCAGATCACTTCTAGAAAGCAGGTACATTAAGCTATCTATAAAACACCTGCCATTGTAATTGAGATTCAAACCAGAACTTTTACTACAGCTATTTTAGCACAAAAAACATGGCTATGTAATATACACTGTTAGGCATCCCCACTAGGACATTTATACTCCACAGTTTAGTGATAATACCATTCATAAACATAATAATCTTGAGTATTTGAAGTTAGTATAGGAAAAGAAACCAGCCAAAAAAAAAAAAAACAAAAACAAAAAAAAACCAAAAAAAACCACAAAAAAACCAAAAAAAAAAAAAAGAAAACCCAAAAAAATAAAACACCACAACCTAGCAAGCATTCCCTGTATTTTTCTAAGACTATATACAGTTTTATGACTAAGTTGGTTCTTCCTTTTTTTTTTTTTTTTGGTAACAGCACTCTCTGCAGCATATGCCTACATTCAGCAACAGTTGCTATTAGCATTATTTATTAAAATTACCAAATTTGGATATGTCTACACACACTGCACCGAAAATTTACTCCATATATATCCATCCAACTTTTTACAGCTTTGAAAAGGCTTTCTAACTGTTACTAATGGGTTTTAAACAATATTTAAATCCTTTCCTGCACAACAAAAGCATAGGCTGTCTCCAAGGCTGCAAAAATCCAAATGGATTAGAAAATGAATAGGGCAAAATTCATTGTATGTATCAACTTTCTCTGTCCAGTTATATCTTCTTAGTTTTGAAAGTAGGATAATTTGAAACACTGAGGCAATGTATTGGAGTCTGTCATCCAAGGGAAAAAAAGAAAAAGAAAAAAGGACAAAAGAAATGCATCCACTGTTAGGGTTTTCTGCTTTATAAGTGAAGGTTTCAGTGTCATGTTTTCCAGAACTGATGTTTCTTCTATTTAGTGGGGAACTTCTATGGTGCTGAAGTAGACAAAGCAATAAATGGCCTTTGTGGAACTGAGGCATTTAATCAACTGCAAAAGTTGTTTGCTGCAAGTATTGTCTTGTACCACACACATTATGGCTATCGAGAGGACAGTTTCTCACATCAGCATATTACAGAAGATGCATTTTTTTCTTTGTTTTGTGAAAGTTTGGAAGGAATGTGATGTGTTTCTGTCACTCCCTGACACTTTGAAATCATGCTGACATCAGGAATGTGTGTCACCCTGAATAAACGAGAAGCCAAACAGACCATAAACTCCAGTAAGTGTAAATTTCTGATACCAGAAAAGTCATCCTCTAGAAGTGTTATTCGCAGTGAAATGGACACTGGGATGAAAAATATACATTGGTTAATCAGTGTTTCTTTTACTGTGTGGCAAAATAAACCACAAGTACTTCTTTTTGAAATGTTTGTTTTCATTTCTAAATACCTTGCAGTAGGAGGTCCCAATCAGTATGTTTGCAAAACATTTACTGTAGACACTCCTAAACTAAACATGGATGGAAGCTGGAAAAAACCCATTGCACCAGAAACTATTTTCAGCATTCTTGAGAGAGTCTTTTTCTAAGTCTTTCCTTAAACTAGACAAAATTTCAGTGCATCTAACCTTTGGTAGTTACCAGGAAAGGAAGTCCTAAGACAAAGAACCTACAGTACAAGCAATTTCCTTACATTTAGATTGAGCTAAAACATCTCTCTGCAGTGTTATTCTTTTGAACTGTAAATTGCTTTTATGACTCATTTTGCTCAAGGCAAATATCAAACGCTGCAATAATGTCTCACCCTAGACTTTTAACCAGAAAGTATAAGTCAAAAGCCCATTTGAGTAATTCACAAATTCATTCATAAAAGGATTATAGAGCAAAAGAAGTAAAGATTGTCAGACTGATAGAGTCAGAAATAGAGATGATCATTTATTAGTGCCTATGACTAAGGTCCAGAGGTCAAGCTTACTCCTGACACTCAGTGGAGATGTAGCACTGATCACTACCTGAGCATTTCAGAATTTTTCTAGAATTCTACTTAAATATCTCTAGGAAAATAAGGCAAATTTGGGAAAATATTTCAGACAAGATCTTTCTTAGAAAACAGGATTTAAGCAGTATAAAGTTTGGATCCCTGCATTCTAAAGAACCCTACAACATATCTCAGAAGCATTTGCTCCCACAAATGCTATCCCATGCTCCTGTGTCACATTCCAGACTCAGACCTTCTCGTACCCTAAATTTTATTCTACCAGTACACCCCTGTGTGCTGTGGGCTAAGTTGCAGGTATGCTACTTCAGGTACCTTGAACTGAAAACCACTACCGAGTGTGGACACAGCCCATCTACCCTCCAGGGTGCTGGTCCTAATAAATGGACATAAACATTTTTGTACTTCATGGCCTTAAATTCAGGAAGCCTTTTTGTTCTCTACTAAGCATACCAAATCCCATGAAGACTAACAGCTTTCAGCTGAGAAAATACTAATTTATGTAGTAAAAACAGAATAGACTGAGGCACTTCTTTAGTGTTGCACAGCAAAGTGGAGGTTTCTTTTCCTCCATTAAAACTTTTTGTCTTTGTACTTAAATTATTTTGTTTATGTAATTGTTTTACTAAGGTTAAGAAAGCTAGGAGGTTAAGTAAGTTATTTACAGAAGGAACTAGAGATCTGTGTACAGTCACAGGACTTTAATCTCATTTTGATTATAGAGACATGGTGGACTAGCTCACATGACTGGAATGTTGTCTTGAAGGGCTCCATGATGCTTAGGAAAGACAGACAAGGAAGGTTTGGTGATGGAGTTGCCCTCTATGTGAGACAATACTTGGGTTCTGTATTGGGGTGGATGATGAGCAAGTAGCGAGCTTATGGGTTATGATAAAAGGGTGGACTAATGAGGGTGATGTTGTTGTGGATAATTGCTGCAGGCCACCTAATCAGAATTTGGAAGCTGGTTAGACATTCTATAGGCAGCTTGAAGTAGCCTCAAAGTGACAGGCACCAGTTCTTTTGGGGGACTTTAACTATCCTGATATCTGCTAGAGAAGAACACAACAAAGTACAAATAGTTCAGGAGGTTCCTGGAAAATATTGATGATAACATTCTGTCACAGCTATTGGAGGATGCCAGAAGGAATGGTGTGTTTCTTGACCTCATACTATCAAACAAGGCAGATCTTGTTGGGTATGTGAAGGTTGGGGGACATCTGTAGAGTCGTCACAGCAGCCCTCCCTGTAATGCTCGTGAGAGTTTGGAGCTCAGTATCACCTGAGAAGAAAGTAGGCAACAAGTAAGATTGCAACCTCCTGTAGTCATTTGACCCAGACTGGATGCCAGGTATCTAAAAAAGCCACTCTATCACTCACCTCTGCAACTGGATAGGGGAAAGAAAATATAGTTAAAGGCTCGTGAGTTAAGGTCAGGAGAGGTGGATCACTTATTTCATGGGCAAAACAGACTTAGGGAAATGAATAGAATTTATTACCAATCAAAATAAGAGTAGGATAATGAAAAGTAACACAAATATGAAGAATACCTTCTGCTTACCCCTCCATCCTTCTGGGACTCTACTTTCTCCCCGTCAGTGGTGTAAGAAGATGGGGAATGGGATTTATGGTCAGTTCATCAAAACAAATATTGTTTCTGTCACTGCTTTCTCTGCAAGGAGAGGTCTTCCCCTGTCACAGTGTGAGGTTCCTCCCATGGGAGAAAGTCCTACATGAAATTCTCCAACATGAGTCTTTCTCAAGGGCTAGAGTTTTTAACTGCTCCCTCATGGGTCCCTTCTACAGGGTTCAGACCTTCAGGAATAGAATGGGTCCAGCACTTCCAGCAGGTCAAGGGAGGTGATCCAGTCCCTTTACTCAGCCCTAGTGAGGCCATATCTGGAATACTGTGTCCAGTTCTGGGCTCCTCAGTGCAAGAGAGACATGGAACTCCTGGAGCAGATTCAGCAGAAGGTCACAAACATGTTTAAGGGACTGGAACATCTCTCTTACGAGAATAGTCTGAGAGAGTTGGGCTTGTTCAGCCTCAAGAAGACAACTGATAGGGCACCTCATCAATGTCTGTTAAGCATCTGAAGGGAGGATGGATCCAGGCTCTTATCAGTAGAGCCAAACAGCAGGACAAGAGGCAACAGGCAGAAACTGCTGCACAGGAAGTTCTACCATAATATGAGGAAGAACTTCTTTACTGTGTGGTTGAGTGTGCATTGGGACAATTTACCCAGAGAGGTTGTGGAGCCTCCCTCACTGTAGATACTCAAGAACCCTCTGGGCATAATCCAGTGCAATGTGTTCTAGGATGACTCTGCTTGAGCAGGGAAGTTGGACCCAATGACCCATTGGGATCCCTTCTAATCTTACCCATTCTGTGATTCTGTGCAAGTTGTATCCATGGCACTGTCTTCAGGTCAAAACTAGTAAGCTTGGACATTATAGTATGATGGTAATAAGTTTGCTTAATTGGTATTTTGGATATTTTGTCCTATTCTTTTCAGTATTTTTAAGGTAAGTATTTCATTAATACAAGGTGTGATTGTGATTTTTGGTAAATATTTCAGCTTAAAATATAATATTTTCCTATTCATAGTGAATATTCTACTTTAGAGGACATTTCTGAATATCTGAATATGGAGTATCTATTAAATGAGTGATGTCTCTTTTTTTTTTTGTAACCATTTTAATTATAAATAAATGGATATGCCACTACTTATCATCATCATTATTAATAAAGTTAGCCAACACATCTATTTTCAGCTAGTTTTAATTTCATTAATCTTTATTCTTTGTACTGAAATTTTCCATGTCCTGTACTTGCCTTAGGCTGGAATTTTATTTCTGAACATTTACACCAAGAGGAATAAGAGAAAGAAGAGAAAACATATTGTTTCAAAAATGTCTTCTAACCATTTAATTGAGAAGCTCTCAGCCAAGAAACTGATATAAAGAGGAATGAAACATTCAGCTCAGAAACAGTAGTTAGGATTGCAGCATTAGTATTGGGCCAATATTTCTGGGATACCAGGGAATTTCTGACTTTCTGAAATATTTTTTTGCATGTATTTAATGTTTTAGAGTTTGGCTGCTTACTTGCTTGCCTTGGTTGGGGTTTTTTGTTTGATTGTTTCCTTTTTAATGAGTTTTCTGAAAATGTTATAAGACTTGTAACTACAGGACTATGAAATCATTTGAGAGAATAGATTGGTTATTTTAAGTAGTTAAAATATTTTTCTTTGTCAGTAGGACACATGAGTGAACACAAATTTAACACTTCGTATACCCAAATCAATAAATATCCTTAACCCAGAAAAACTCAACATGGGATGTCAATAACTGTCATAGCCAGTGACCTGCATTTATATGGCAGATTGATGTAGCTAAACACATTATATGTTACTGTGCTAATGTCATCACAGTAAGTGTTAGTATACTGGAATTAATTGTTCCTTAAAACATCTCTGAAACAGCCCTGACAATACTTAAATTCAGTAAAGGTGAAAGCACCAGTGAATTGTACTTTTAATTTACCAAGATACTGTTTCAGGATAATTTTCCATGGATCATGTACATAAGCTATATTTCAGAAGCACTGAAATGCATTTACATTAATTACTAGGGCACAGCAAGCTTAAAGAATGCAGAGGAATCCTTATCTGATAAAGTGGTTAATGCGATTTCATTAAAAACATTATACCAACCACACTACCAAAGTTGGATACTAGGCCCTGTATTTTAGCAAAGACATATTGCCTCCTCAGCTTAGTGTTAATATTCAAAGATATCTTCAGAGAATTTTTCAGTGCTTGTACAATGCCTTAGTATAGAAAACTGATTATATCACAGTATTTAGGTGTCTTATAAGAGAAATGTCAACTAAACACAAAAAAACCCCAAATCTGCTTTTCATTCTTAGCAGGCTTAGCATTAAAGGTACAATCTTTCATATTTTTGTTAAAGTTCATTTTTATATCTGAAATAATTCTCTATTCATTTCGTACCAGAACTACATGTGCTTTGAAATTAATGAGCCACTGTAAAGCTCAGAACTTACAAGGTTAATTTAAGCTTGTCCTACCACATGTTTTCCTGGAGTTCCACATTATGCAAATTGCGGGTGATGATGTGAAGCTGACAGAAAACCCACAAGTCATGAAACCAGGTCACAGCTATGAAACAGAAATTAAAATAGCTGATGATCAGAGGAAATGACCCTGCCTAGTCTTTCTCAGACAGTCATGAAACTTTTCTTCCCTCTAATGCAGTTTTTTGCAGAGCTACTGCTTTTATCTCCTCAATGAGATTATTTGAGACATAAGCTCCTTTAGAGCTGAAAAGGAAAAAAAAAATCTCAGGGTTAAATTTCCAGAGAAAGATGGAAAAAAATCAGGAAGAAAGAAAAAGAGTAAACTTCATGGTACTTTAAACTCCCAATTGGATTCCAACTGATTGAAGTGAGGTGCTTTAATATACTTTATTCTCTGCACAGATGATTCATTACATAATCACATTCCATTTGGAAAAAGATATTTTAACAGTAATTATTCTGTCATTCTACATAACCACTAACTTCACAGACAAAAGACCCATAGGGAGAAAAAAATCCCCACCACAGGTCTCAAAACAACAGTTCAGGTAGAAGATCTTTCATTTCTCTAGAACTGCTCCTACTTTTACCAGTAAAGAATTGACCACTGCACTTCTCTTACATTTCACAATTCATTGAAGATATGTTTACCTAATCATGTACAGGTTGGTTGGATAGTTGCAAATAGTAATTTTAATGTGACTTTGAAAGACTGCTTCTCACATTTTAACCACTCTATATAATGCACTGACATTATGTACATATGTTAAATGCACAGATGTAGCAATAAACCAGTGTATTTGGTGACATGTTAAATATAAACTATTATTACAAATTAATATGATATACTATTTAATTATTATGATATTAAATTATTATAAATTATTCCTAAATTTTTGTCATATCTGGAAATTTGATGTCTGAACATTCACAAACAGACTTAAAATAGTGGAGAATAGCTAACATGGTTTAAGCTAATAAACTGTTCAGAGCATAATAATACTGTTTTGGCTGTATCTGTCATCATTAAACATTACATTTAAATCATATCCGTTTGTGTTAAAAGTACTGTAGAGACTAAGATGTATTGATGAACTTTTTTCACAGTTTGTACCAATATTTCTCCCCCCATCTGCTCTTTATTCAACCTTATTTTCTATTTCATCTAAGTTATGTCCTCATCTTTTAGCTGATGCTTTGAACACTTCCTCTAACCAGCTTGTTGGACAATGTGAGTAGGAAAAGTTCCACAGCAGCCAGAAAAGAGCAGATATCTCAAGCCCTATTTGCACACCATTTGCAATGGTGACACCTGCCACAGATTCACCATCCCTGTTGTATAATCAATTCTAGAAAATTTCAACCACTGCAGGCCTAAAATCTTTAAGATGTTTCCTTCTGTTTTATAGATGCATAATCCCTTTCCTTCATCAGCATGGAACTAACGATTATCCCTGGTGTGCTACTGTCTCAGTTTGACACAATCTGGAGAGGCAGAAACCTTGGATGGAGGTCTCCTTCATTGTTCTCTCCAATACATAGAGAGAGAGATATCAAATATACCCAGATGTAAGTGGAAAAAAATAACTCTTTACCAAGAAGAACGCTAAACAATACTGATAGAACTGGGTTAAGCTAACGAGAAAATTCCCGTCCACCAGACCAAAACGAGATGGTAGCCGCCCTCTCCCCAGCTGTTAAAACCTGATAGGATTGGTTTGGAGGGCCAGTGTTAGAGTGAGGCTTAAGTGACAGCACAGGCAGTTGGAGCAGGGCTGTGGACCCCCAGGCAACTGGAAGGACCCACCAGATCCAGCAACAAGACCTGGTTGCTGCAGGTCTGGTGGTGGTTGTAGTCCTGATCCACTGATATGGTGGTGGAAGCCCCGGGTGGTAGAAGTCCCATGGAGTGAGGGAAGGAGACCATCGATCTGCCAAGTGAAGTCCTTTATTCAGCTCAGGGTAGGTGGGAGCACTTCTGGTACCTCGCTTGGGACACAGAGTTCTTCACTGGATGATTAATACTGGATCACGGGACATTTCAAGAGTCTTTTACACCTTCTAAGATGTTATGGCTGCCTGTTATGTCAGCACAGGTGAATCCATTATGGCCATCAGCAAAGATTAATAACTTCAGGCCATGTGTGTGAATTGTACTGATGCCTCCCTAAGGAGAGTTATCACAAATGAGTCATTTGTGTAAGGACAAATTAAAAACACCCCGCTCTTAGAATGAGGTGGTAGGTGTGCAGGTCCTCAACATCTGGATTGTCTGAGTCATCAGCATTACAGTCTTTTCATGCTGGTGGATACATTCTTCTTCTAGAATAATAGAGTACTGCTCTTAATCTTAAGTGCCTCCCCACATTCTAAATTAGTAGGCATATTAGCGGAAAAGAGGAAAAAAATGGTGGATACCAGAGTCTTTGTGTAACCCAGGACCGCTACTTCTCATCCCCAAACCAGCACAGGAGCTGAGCGATGGTTTCAGTCTTCACAGGATGCTGCTGCTGGATATAGAGATGAGTACATCTGGTTAAGTGCTGTCCTTCTGTGTGGGAAAGACTAAATCTTCCTCTGTATGTCTGCCTTCCTACAAGCATTTTTAAATAGCGGTTTTAAAAGCAAGACTCATTCACTTAATCATGTAGGAATGAGTTAGCTGAAGATGTGGTGTGCAAGTCATATGCTCTACATTGGTTATAGCTTACACACATATCCTCCAAGTGCTCTTGGGACTGCCTAATTCAAACTCAGAGTCTCTACCTTTATTATGTTTCCTATTTTTTGTTGGATTTTTTTTTTTTTTTTTTGGGGGGGGGGGTGTGGGTGTGTGTTTTTTTTTGTGAGATTTTTTTTGTATTTTCTTATTTGGTTCACTGCATCCCAAAGCTGACACATCCCACAATGGGTCTCTGTTGCAAGAATGGCCAACTTTCTGTTTCACATAGACAAAATAATTTCCCAGTACAAGCCACTGTGCACTCATCAGACTTGCTCTAAAAGCTAAATCCCTTTCATCCTTTCTGGTTTCTCACTAAGACTGGAAAGTGTCATCATCAGAATGAAGCAAGGGACCAGATTCCTATTATTCATTATTAATTATTGAAGCATAGGCTAGAAGAAATATTGTCTCACTTTCTCTCCTTCTCCCACTGGAGTTTCTTGGCTGAGCTGTACATGCTGTATCATGCCACAGTTTCTCTAGCTGCTCTGCCACAGGAGAGAGAAGAGAGAGACCTGCAGATCAGCAGAGAAGGGGGAGCAGATTTCGTTGTGCAGCTACTGTGGATTTGCCAGGAGTTGATCTGTGTGCCAAGCTGTGCAGTGGGGCTCACCTGTAAGAACCAGTCAGTGCGTATTTCCTAGCCACATCACAGAATGCTCTGTGTCATGTAGTCAGTCCTAAGGCACTGTTTGAAGCTAATTTTATTCTCTATTCTATGAACCCGCTAAATGTTTGTTTTGTTTTTTTCTGGCTGAGGTTGGAGGAGCGCTTGGAAATGATCTCCCAAATGCCTGGCAGCTCATAACTCTTGTCTATGAGCAAATGTATTGCTGTGTGATATTTCTATTTTAAAAACTGATTTGTTTTGTTGCTTTTAGTCCCAGAAGGATTGTACAGGCATCCTCTTTCACAAGTCGTCTTATTTCTTAATGAAAACACAGGGTTTCTATGTCCCTAAAGATTTCCTATAGTTGAGGCATGGCTTTTATTCAGTGCACCAATTTGTATTTTGACATTGCACTTGATATTCCTTGTGCACACAAAAGATATTCTTACACAGCCCTCTGTACAAAACACTTAAATGATTTTGTTGCTGCTGTTCTGGCTTTCATGCAGGGAACTAATTTTCATTGAAAAAGGTGTCACACCAAGACTGAATTGATACGCTTATGCCAAAAGAAATTTTATTTCCTGAGCAAAATTGTGGAAGCAATAAAATTTAAGACAAAGAGCTGTGAAAGATTGGGGAAAACTCACATGGCAGTGAGGGGTTTTAAAGCAGAAAAATAAAGTGCTAAGTATTCCATTAGTACATGAAGATGGAGCTTGATTAAAGTCAAAAGGGAAAAAATGCCTTTATGTAAGGTGATGCATTTGGAGTTTATGGAGATGCAAAGAACAGATTCAGACATGAAATAAGAATTGTAGGGCTGGCAGCATCACCTTCATGCAAAAAAATTAACCTTTAATTCAACCTAGAAGTCTGCCTAAATATAAGGAAACTCCTCTGTGAAAAAGAACACATTTCCCATGTGCAAATGATAACAAAAAAAAAAAAAACAAACCAAACCAAACCAAACCAAACAAAACAAACAAACAAAAAACCAACAAAAAAACAAACAAAACACCAAACCAAACATTGCACAGAAAATGGTATATCAGGAGACTATGTTGCAGTGCCTTAGACCAGTGTATGAAAGTCCTGGAATACACCTCTTGTTGAAGAAATCAGTTGTTAAATGAATACTTGCCTAACTTTTGGCCTCACAGGTACCTTGGGTCATCTAAGGAGAAACAAAGGCCAAGTATTATTTAACAGAAATGTTTCATCAGTATAAATGAAAAACCAATCAGCTTCACTAAGCTTATTGACTTAATCAGATCTTAAACTTGTTCTTGTACTCTTCTGCGCTTTACAGTTTTTTCCCTTGTTGCTGACATACCCTGCTTCTCAAAGGTATAGATGATGTGCTTTTATATGCCCTTAAGGACATATTTCATTAGTTTTGTCTTTTTTAAAATCCCCTGGAAATGCTGTATTCTTACATATTCATTTGGACTAAAAAAACAGTCTCTGTCTACTCCCTTTTTAATAGGTTCCAGGGACTTTCATAATTTTTATCACTGAATCTAACTACAGACTGACTCTGAATCTGGGTTTGTCCACCTGTCTTCACTGTATGCTAAACTATTTCTGGATGTACTGTGAGAATCAGTGAATGAAACACTGTAGTATGCAGAATTCCTCAACACAATATATGGTATCAAACTGATAATAAATTTATTTGCCTTTTTACTTAGCATCATTCATCTACTCCTTGAACTCTCTCTTTGACTGAGACCATCATGGAGAAAATTGAATAAAATTGGAACTTACAACCAGAGTATATTTTAGTGTGCTTATTTTGGATTTATTTTCACCAGCACTATGGCTTAAGAATCACATTTCATGAAATCTAGTTAATGACATTATGATTTGTTATGCTATTAAAAAAAAATCCTCTTCTTTGTAATAGCCACAGCTAAATTTATCATTATAAATAATCATCACAGTCTGTTAACTTTTATTCTTCACTTTTTTACAGTACACTAGTCAATAATGCACTACATTCAATCAGCTTTTTGAAGATGTACTCTTCTCCACCTGCAGCTTCCACTAACTAGAAAAAACATCCTTTCTTTTATATTATTTGTTTCATCTAATCTATTGTTATCATAAATTCATATCTGGGAAAGAAAAAAAAAAGAAAGAAAGAAAGAAAAGAAAGAAAAGAAAGAAAAGAAAGAAAGAAAAGAAAGAAAAGAAAGAAAAGAAAGAAAG
>JAWWEU010000001.1:62200102-62210874 GCA_035583155.1 Acropternis orthonyx | reverse complement strand
GAAAGAAAGAAAGAAAGAAAGAAAGAAAGAAAGAAAGAAAGAAAGAAAGAAAGAAAGAAAGAAAGAAAAGAAAGAGAAAGAGAAAGACAGACAGAAAGAAAGAAAAAGAAAGAAAGAGAAAGAAAAAGAAAATTATTAAGTAGTTGAATGAATTTGTGATTTAGCAAAATGACTTGGCTTCATAATTAAATACTTGACAGATAACTACAATTAAATAAGAGAGACAAATATTATATATGTCTGCACCAGTAAAATCTCAGTATTTTCCCCAATTTATAAGTGTGCTGGCACTGGCTATATCAGGTTTTAGACGAAATCATTTGATATCACTTATGTGCAAAACCAGCTAGGAGTAAATTCATCACTGGCTAGCTGCAGCATTGTGTCTGCATTCCCATAAGAAACTGGGAGAGAAGTATCAAAGAGCACACTGTACATTTTCCAACCCTTGTTTAAGAACATGCCAGGTTCAAACGCTATGGCCTCAGTGATTCCAGAAAACAAGGCCATAATAACCAGCTTTCCAATAAACTCTCCCTTCTCCACATTGATTTTGCAAGCCTCCGAATACTAAACTTAATTTTGCTTTTAAACACAAGTATTATGAGTTAGTAACAATATTTTCAATACTTACATGGGATTAAATTATTATACTGGAGCTGTAATATACAGAAGAATGGGGCTGCTAATTTCATTAAGTACATATATGCATAGCTGCAAGTGAATGAACACTTCTTTCCCTTTTTTTCTGCTTTCACCAACTAAAGCAGAATTGGCTTTAAACCAATAAACCCTCATGTGCAACAATAGCTTTAATGTAAATGGTGGAAATAAGCATCTACAAAAGAGAACAAATTCACATCTCAAGAGAAAAACAGCAGTTAACTTTTCCCTATGCTGATGGACTCTGGCAAACAGGCTGAAAAAGGGTCCTCAGAACTCTAAAGCTGATTGGAGCTTTCCCCACAAACTCACCTTGTATTCCAAGTTTGATTGTGTTCACTAGGGCTTGCATAAAAGCAAATTTGGAAACAGTGCACTAGAAACTGGTGGAAAATTAAAACAGTGTCACCATGGGAGCTTTAAGAACTGCTGAAATAAATACAAATGTTAGTTTTAGAGCTCCATATCCCCGTGTCTTCTTGGACCTGTTTATACAGGGTCACAGTGTCCTGTGAGGTGTATCTTCTAGTACAGCTGGAAGACCACATGAAGGGGAGACATTTTTGAAGGGTTGGGAGGCAGAATTCATTGAAAACAGATCTGAACACTATATACAGTGGTCTAAGAAAACTTCTTTTTAAGTTGGGGAGGGAAAAAGCTATATTCTACATTGTTCTCTGGAAATATAAACAATCGTTTCTCTTTTTAATGTGCTGTCATTTGAGCAGCAGTATAGAGCATTAAAAAAGGAAAGTCTACCAAAGGGTTCTTATGGACTGGAGGGTTCTAATTGAATGGAAAGTTTGTGTTTCTATAGGAAAAGAGAAACAGGAGCAACCCTTGCTCTTCTCCAGAGAACTTGGTCAGGCTGGGCAGGTGGACATTCAGGCAACCACAGCAAGACAAGTATTGGAATAAAAAATCCCCAAACTTTTGGTCTTCTGAAAGGAAAAACTCTTTCTAATTCCAGGAAATAATTAAAACATTTTGTCAGCACAGGTTGGAAGAGGAACATTATGTTCTGCTGAAAGAACTTTTTGTTTCTGCCTTTTGCTGTCTGGCAGTAGTATAGTAAAAGAGGTGTCTCATAAACCACAAACTTTGTGAAGTTCTGTGTGTTTATATAAAAATTGGCAAAAAGGAGATTCCTACAGTCTTGGATCTGTATCATCAAAACCTGAAGCTGAAGCCTGTAAGAATGAATGTAATAGTTTTCATGTCTCATCAGCTTATCATAAGGTTCTGGAGACCTGTGTTGTAGCCTGGAAAAGGTTTTCCACGTACATGCTGCAACCTGAGAGTTTCTAAGCTATCTGGAGGCATCCAACAGATTATACAAAAGGCAGAGAATATCCATGGCTTTCTGGAGGGTCAGTTGGAGGCTGGGAGAGATATCCCAGAGCCTTTCAAAATGCATTTCATGTTTGCAGACTACCACTGAATCACTCCTCAGATTTCCATTAGATACCTTATTACATGAAATACCCAGCTGATGTGTGAATTTCTATATTGTAGTGACCTGATGTTAGATGTCTGAATACAGACTTGAATCTCACCCCGTAATATGACACTTGTGACAAATCAGAAGAGCTGGCAATCCAAACACATATTTTCAGCAATGTCTTCTGCTTATATATGAGCTTCAGTGGACATAGCACTACCCTAACTAGCCCTAATGGGTAGTCCTAATTACAAAGTCCTAATTACTAGTACAGTTCTGTATGAAGAAAATGTGTGTGTGGAGTAAGGAATATTAGCAGGAGTGAGACTACTCAGTATTAGACAATTTTTCTTTAATATTGTGCTGGTAATAGAAAAACAAGAACTTTAATGGTGATTCAGTTTAGGTGTTTTAAGCTATAAGTAAGATGTCCTAAAAATTGCCGTATAACATTAGCCCTTCTGCAGACTCTACATTGTCTAAATGTTGACTCAAGTGATTGGCACAGGATTTCTGTCCTTTTTGAGGTAGCAAAATGCTCTGTCAATAGAAAGAATAAATAATAAAACTACGAGTTAGAAGTACAAAATTAATATTATTGTCTCTCATTTCAATGCCAGGGAAATTAGGCATTTATTTTATAAATGAAGAGATTTATAAAAATAATGCAAGAAAAAGCTAAGGAGAAACCCCATAGTTCTATTACTCAAATAAAACTCCCACAGCATATGCCTATACTATTCAGGGATAAACTGTCCCAAAGGCCACTGTGAAACTAGAATTGATTTCTATTAGTGATCATGATGCCCTAATCTAAATGCCGGTATGTGAGCAAATGGTGGAATTCATTTGTCTAAACACTGGCATCAGCTATAATTTTAAATGCTTGCTTCATGGTATTCAATATTACCTTAGACTTTTTTCCAAAGAAGACCCAGAAGCATAGACAGCATTGCAGCAAAGTAATACTCATCAGGTATTACTTATTACTTTTATCAGTATTTATGAGAAAAATACTATTTGAGATCTGTTTGGGTATCTAAGACATCCTCTTCAGCTGGAAGATACAATCCAGGTTCAACACAGTTCCCATGGATTTCTGAAACAGTCTTTGGAACCTGAGCAAGGTATACTGGAGTATCTCAAATGTGCAAGTATAGGCAAAAGTATCCCATCCATCACAGATGTCAGCCTAATCACTCTAAGCTCCCATGAAAGTGTTGACTAGCTCTTCAATAAATGTAAAGAGTTTTCACTTTTTGCTACCAATTAAAAAAAAAAAAAAAATCCAAAACTAGAAACTTTAAGGAAACAAACTCTCATGCCCTTGGCTAACTTCAGCAACCTATGACCAATCACCTACAGTCAATTTACATGCTGTGGTGATGTTCTAGACTAGCTGCATATCCCAAAAGATTCAGAGAATACCTACATCCCTTGTTATATCTCCTAGCCCAATGAAAAAACAACAAAATGGCACTAGGCACCTATATTTAGAAAACTCAATGGAACATTTACTTTTGAACTGAATTTCACCTTTTGTTCTGTGGCTAAGTACCCAGAGATCATGTCCATAGGTCTCTTCCAGGTAGCTTGCAAGCTTTCTGGTGAGGACCCAAACAAATGTGAGGCAGGCAGGTATCTGAGATCTACTGAGTACAAGCTAATCCACTGCCTTCATAATAGTTTATCTCAACAGCTTAAGGCCTATTCTTTTACTGGCTGAAGAATGATCAGATCTGATTTATGTCACAGAGTATGATATCCTGAAGTCTTGTGCAGAGCAGCCAACTTTAAAGTTTAAGGCTTTACTATCAGAATTTATAGGACTTTCTAACTTGAATAGATTGCCTTGATTGTTCTTGGTTGCAGCTTGAGTTGCAGCTGTGGTTAGTTGTTTGGGGGGTTTTGCTGCGCTAAGTTTAAAATTGTGCAATAAGTAGAAGCCCTTCTGATCTGACTAAAGGGCTCAATTTTCATCTGGTTAGTAGAAAGCTGCCATTAATAAAGAGCTTTCATTGTTTATTGTTTATTCTTTTCCATGGTATTGATTTCTATTATCGTCTCTGCGGTGAATTCAGCTCAGTGACTGAGTCATAACTACAGCATATATAATGAAAAACAACAAGTCATAAACCATTATGCTGGGCAAAAAGCCACCAATCCCAAATGCCCTATGCCATTTTTTTTTCAATCTTCACTGATTATTTTGGTTTATGAAGCTAACGTTAGTTAAAGGACCATAAAAACTATTCCAAATTGGTCTCTGCTGTAATTTCTGTTCTAAAAAGGGACACTTTTTTCCAAAGAAAAAGCACTACATAAAACTTACAAAAAACAAAAAATTGTGTAGGCTCGAGTTTTGCTCACCTCATGTTCAGAGAGTGGTGAGTCTAAAACAAGTTCAGGCTTCTGGAAAGCTACAAAACCTTCTGCGCCCTTTTAGAGAGACCTATTAAAAATTTAAATATTGTTAACAAAAAATTTAAAACAGAAGAATTTGAGCTTTTTATCCCCTTGTTTTGCCATTTTGATTTTTTTTACTCTAAAAAAAAAGTTTCTGTATAAAGTCAAATTTTATATATATATATATATATATAAAATAAGACATTTATTTGAGCTAAGCTGAACTATTTCCAAAATGCACTTTATTTGTACTTTTTTGTTACAGATGACCATCTTAATAAAAATTTCAGAAATTCATGACTGAATGTGCTTCCAGCTTAATTGTGAAACATGTAAAAAAAAATATGCCTTCCTAAGATTATCTATCCCTCATCAATCTTACAAGCAATTTTGATTGAAAAATACTGCATTTGGTAACTGAATCCAGTCTGAGGACACCTGACTTTAATCCAGGACTAGCACTCTTGAACTATGGCAGTTGTATCACATAAAAATTATTGACATAAGATGGCAACAGTATTATCTTTCTAGAGAAATAAAACTTGCAGACTATTGTTGGTCTGTTTTAAATTTAATAGCCAGGATAGTGTTCTTGTACTTCAAAAGGATGGAAATGATGATCATCATTGTTTACAGACATTCAAGAAAGATGTTTACTTTTATGCTTCTTAAAAAAGATTGATATTTTGGACATTTTTAATACAGATGTTGATGTGTCACTAGTTTTGATTGCAATATAAATATTTGTTTTGAATTTGCAACACAGAGATAATATAAACCAGACTAACATAATAAATGTTTATTTGAAGTTTAGATACAGCATGACAATTACAGGGGCTTTTAAAAAAAATTGAAATCATGTAATTCATTAAAGTAGGAGAAAATTAAAAAATGAGATTTTTATTTTATAAGATTATCGACTAAATAAGTACCACTGCAGAAATGTTCAATACACTTTTTGAAGTGTCTACAAGTTTCAGGAAGATTTTAAATAAATTGCTTTCCAAATTCCAGCTGAACTCATTTGTTTGTTATCACATACACTGCTGTTTTTCTCTCCATGATCAAATACATTTCATCATGAAGCAAAACACAACAAATTTACATGAGCCACTAATGTAAAATGGAAAGCTGCAGCTCATCCAGGCTCGTACTGGTATATTTGAAATACAGAACAATATAAGAAAATAGTATTTCAATTAAACAATTTGATTGATTTAACTTTATTTCTGTTAATTTGTTTCCAGGAAAAGAATCAAGATATGAACAGGAAGATTAATGGTTCATTGTTACATTTATATGTATATTCCTATACATAATTTATTTCCACTATTGCACTGCATATTTCACAGAATCACAGAACAGTTGTGGTTGGAAGGGACCACTGGAGATCATCTAATCCAATTTCCTTGCTAAAAGCAGGTTCACCTAGAGCAGGTTGCACATGATCTTGTCCAGGTGGGTTCTGAATTATCTCCAAAGAAGTTTTCACATCCTTTCTGGGCTGCCTGTTCCAGTGCTCTGTCACCCTCAAAGTTCTTCCTCTGGTTCAAGTGGAACTTCCCATATTTCAATTTGTACCTGTTGCTCCTTGTCCTGTCACTGAAGAGAGTCTGGACTCATCCTCTTGACACCTGCCCTTTAGGATAACTATATGCATTGACAAGATCCCCTCTCAGTTGTCTCTTCTCCAGGCTAAACAGCTCTTTCAGCCTTTCCTCATAAGAAAGATTATCCAGTCCTCTAATCACCTTCACAGTCCTCCACTGGGACCTCTTCAGTAGTTCCTTGTCTTTGCTCTACTGGAGACCCCAGAACTGGACATATCGCTACAGATGTGGACTCTTCAGGGCTGAGTAGAGGGACAGGATCACCTCCCCTGACCTATTGGTCACACTCTTCCTCATACAGCCCCTGAGTACCCACTGACCTTCTTGATCACAAGGGCACACTGTTAGGTCATGGTTGACTTTTTGTACTAATCCCTGGGTCCTTCTCTACAGAGCCGATTTCCTGTACTGGTGCATGGGTTATTCCTCTCCAGGTGTAGGACCCCACACTTGCCTTTGTCAAACAATTTGGCTCTTCAGCCAGTCCAGGTCTTGCCTAATGGCAGCACAGCCTTTGGGTATATCAGCCACTCCTCCCTGTTCTGTATCATCAGCAAACTTGATGAGGGTAGCTCTGTCCCTTCATCCAGATCATTGACAAGTTGAACAAGACTAGACTCAGTACTGACTCCTGCAGTAACACCGTTAGTTACAGGTCTCCAATATACATAGTTCTTGTTTCATTTACTAAAGCATGGTGGCATTTAAAATTACATAGAAGAGTATTTCAGGCCCAAAACACTGAAACAGAATAGAACAAGTATGCTGAAGCACTATTCACTGAGAAGTGCAGGCTTCATAAGGAAGAATATATACAGCTAAATATTACATAAATAAATAATAAATAAAGCAGATGAAAATAAGACTCTAAAGTAAGTAAGTACCCCTTCACATGCATAGATTTTTGTAGGTAGTACTTGGGGATGTGCAGGATGTTGTCAGATATAAATGGGTATATTATAAGAAAAGGGCCAGCTAAAACAGACAGAACAGTTGTGTGTATGATCAAGAGCAATGTAGGTTAAACATTTCCTCATTCCTGCATTGCAAGTTTAGTAGATGACTGGTGGCTATGGCAAAACACAGTTATAATTGTTGACAAAATCTTGTAGGTTAATTAATTGCTTTCAATGCAGTTTCCTTAGGGTAAATGTTGCCAATGATGTGTTTAGGGTTAGGAATTTTTTTTGCTTCTTTTAGTAATAAAATGCTAAAAGCAATTTTTTAAAAACCATTTTAAAAGTAATGATTCCTAAAAATTTGGAATGCTAATTGTTCTATCCTCATTTTTGTTGTTCTTGTTACTATTATTCCTAACTATTTCAATGGAGAATAATGAACTATTCAATATTAACAAAACTAGGTGAACTGCTTACTCATGTGTGTGCTACATTCCCATTGACTGTGAGAGTGCTTGTTGTGTATTTGCTGATTTTAAGTGTATTTATGTATTTTAAATCTTATTTTTACCACCCTTTTTTCTAGCTTTACACATTAGTAAAGTTGCCATTTGATCTGCAAAACATCTCCAATGTTCATCTTGATTACGGCAATTTGGGAATTTATTGAAGTAATTTAGAAATGTTGGGGGTATTATTGTTGCCTGGATTTAGGGAGAAAGAACTCTCTGAGAAAATATTATCAGAGTAAAAGGTAGAAAATAGCTCTTTACTAAAAGCTTTTAGGTTAAGAAAATACAATTATGTGTGTGTGCCAAAATAGGGATTCTACAAATTATATGACACTACTTAATTATCCTATCTAAGGGTTACATCTAATCTGATAGTAGTCCATCCCCAGAAACTCCCCAGATCCTCCCCCTTACACGCCTTCTCTAGAATTGTGTTGGAGTTTTTGGACCCCTTGTACTTCATAATCTTCATCTTCTTCACAGTACATCTTCTTTTTGGAGCTTCTCCAAGGTTTCTGGGCATGCTTATGCTATGGTTAAAATGGTATATTTTGACTATAATATGTTCTATTTGCTATCTGGGTACAAGTGTCTTATAGGAGATGTTCTTAACTACTATCTTCCCCTTTACATGAAGGTTCAGGAATATGACAGAGGTTAGAAGCTGTTAGCTACTACTTTAAATGTAAGAAACTACATAATCATATAAAAACCTACAAATATATGAAATCCTAAGGTAACATTATACCACAACATAATATTCAGTTTAGACAGTTTGCATTTATCACTTTAAGAAACTTGTTATCTTTTTATTCCCTAAGGGAAACATAGGGAGATGGGAAAACTATCAAATATAATTAACAAAAATACTTCTGTCTCACGCAGTGCACAAAATACAGATTCTCCTATTAAACAATGTACCAAGAATTTAAACAAATAATTTGATCAGAAAGTGGAAACCCCCAGGGATATTCCTCTCTCCATCTTCTTCTCTACCTTTGTTTCTCTTCCCATCTCTTGCACAACTTCCACAAGTCTGACAAGCATATCAAAACGTGGTTTTAAGTTCAGTCTTCCTGATTACTTTGCCTGAACTTCTAGAGGGCCCCAAAGGCCATAAATCTTTTCCTATGTCTATGAGTTTCACCTTTTCACCTGGGAAATAAATATGATAATTAAAACTTGACATTAGTAAATACAATTTGATAGATACCAATACATCCCTAAGGCTCAGGATACTAGTCTGACATCAGACATAAGATGGCACTGAGATTGTTTATATCATCAGTGAAGCTGGGACATGGAACATTAATATATCTGGAACCTTAAATCTGAAAACTTAATTTGATATTTGTGTTAAAAGAGACCTCTTAATCATTTACAAATGTGTAAGTAGTGTCATGTAAAACCTCCAGATGGTAGTAACAGTTGTGTGCCTAATTAAAATTGTAACTGTCTTAATACAGGAAAAATCAGTAGCTGCAATACTGCTACTTCCAGTTCTTCTGAAAACTCTTTCTAGAGATAAAACTTGCATTTGCTTCTGAAAAAAACCTGTACTTTCAGTCTTTAAAAATCACTATGTTTTTGACTTTCTTCTTTGAAGTCAAAATATAAAAGAAGAAAAGGTAGGTTTTTTCCTCATGTTCTCTCATGAAGTATGATTTTTTTTTTGTGTTTTTTTTCCCCTTCTTTCCCCCTTCTAAACCTAAGAGGTCTTACACCAGCCAGTCTACTGCACCAAAGCTGCAAAAAATGAAAACTTGAATGTCTTGACTGAAACCATCTGCCCTGTTCTGTGCAAACCAAGGGAATCCCTGTGAATTAATGAGATCTTATTTCATTTCATTTCTGTCACAGACTAAGGGGATATGCATAAAATGCTAAGAAGTTTGAGCATAGATGTTCAGGGTGCCTTTTTTTCTGAATGTCTGCTGTTAACTGGATATTTTTCTCCTTACCTGACAGCAGCCTAATTCTTTTTGCACTAATCAGAGACTTCCATTTCAATGAATGAGTTCTGGAGTGAACTGTCTGCTGGTCAAGTTACATCTTCAATGAGGAGTCATCTTCTGTCACATAAATATTTTTGCTAATTCCCCTCAAGTTTTCTTAACCTGATTAAGGTCAGTCACACTGCAGAACAACACAGCTGTAGCCTGCAAACTACAGTCTATTACTACAGTAATAAACATCTACAGTCTGAAGCTTTAGACTACAAATACAAGTGACAGAAGAAATAAAAGTAATTATCACATACCTAGACTATGAAAAAGGTCTGCTAAATTTTAAACACAATTCAGTAAGGAAAAAAGTTGATATAACCTGTACTTGCACTTCAACGTGCCCAGGACCTCCCCAGTAGAAATCTTACAGAGTACTGAAGTGTTATATTGCCATTAGATATGCCTTAGATGGGCAGTGTGAGAGACAGCTGCATTTTTTTCTTCAACTGTATGATTATAGTACTCAAGGAAGGCAAACAATGCACATTTTCCTGCTTGGCTTCCTCTAGAGAAGATCTTGCAGTCTCCAGCATGCCTGGAGAAGGACTTAAATGGACTGCAGCTGGTATCTGTGGCTGTAGCAGTTCTCCTAAGTGTCTATAGAGCAAAACTATATATATGCATCTCAGTCCAGGTTGGTACCGGTAGTTCCCCACCCTTGAAGCTTGTCAGGAAATCATGAATCTACTTCTTTCTATGCAAAAGGGGCAGGGATGGTGTCTATGAGTCTGAATCTGTGGAAATGGGTATATACAGTAAGGGTTTACTTGCAGAAATGCTGCACATCTGAGTGGAGATCAGACTAGTTTCTCATAATGTTCTGGTTTGGTTCTAGAAACTCTTAAACCAGTGTTCTCTAGAAATATTTGTAACTCTTTCTTTTTTTCTTTCTTTGTTTTTTTTTTTTTTTTTAATGAGGGTTTTTAATGTAAGTATAAATTCCAAGGTGTAAAAATAAAAGGGATAGGAAATAGATTTGACAAACAAGAGACCATGTACATTGAAGAGAGGAAAACATTTTCCCCAAAAAACTAATGTAGAGATAAATAATAATTAAAAAGTTATTTATCTAGAGTTTTCTTATTATAGGAAATGAGCTCAGAACAGTCTTACAGATGTCACATTGTGCTGGTTTAAAGGTAAACCAGCAGGAGGAAGGAATCTAACTCACAAACAGATTACAAGTCAGAATTACAGTTTAGTAAAAAGATCACAATAAGTACAAAGGTACAGAG
>JAWWEU010000001.1:62177966-62200002 GCA_035583155.1 Acropternis orthonyx | reverse complement strand
AGAGAGGTGATCTCTCTGAGGTGCAGGGTTGGTAGATGAAAGAAAAATTCCAAGATTTTAAATCCATAACACACATTCTGCATGTTGTTGTGAAAGGAGAAAGTAGGATGAATAATCTTTCTAGATTTTACTTAGGATTTGAGATTTTTTTTTTGGGGGGGGGGTCTTTTTTTGTTTGTTTGTTATTTTGTTATGGTTTTGTTTGTTTCTTGTAGCAGAAGTTGCATATATTTTACTGTCTTTAGAATAAGAGATCTCTGATACAAATCATACTTAACAATTTCCTGTGGGTTCTATTTCTTTGTTTCAAGTCAATGAAACATCAATAAGTGCTTTACTGAATGTGTTTTTTCTGTTGCCATCAAGCAAGAAATTTAACAGTCCCATTTCCTGGGAACATTTTCACTGTCGTTTCATGTTGCCTTGGAGGTAAAAGGAAAAATAAAATATTATCATGTAAAATTGAAAAATGAAAAGTGCTAACAGTTATGTAAATAGAATAAAACACTATGCTGATCTTGTTTTATTTTCTTTAGCCCCAGGATGCCTTTACCAACAATGAAATCTTCTTCCTTAACATCATTTCACAGAGGTGTGAAATTTCATGTTCAGATTATATTTAGATAACCACTATGCTTAATAGCTTCTGGATAACTAAAGGAAACAATCCAGTCTGAACACAAGAATAAAAACATAAAATGCAATTTATCATGTATGTTAGGAGGGCTGGGCAGAAACTGCACGATGATAGTAATGTTGTTTCACAGATTTGTTCATTTTATGCAACATCTGTATTAAAGAGTAAATTCTCTCTCTGAAAAATAAGTCTTTTTAATTACAGTTTACCACTCTGGGCACATTTTTCTTCCAAACTATACTTGAAATAGAGAATTCATTTTGATAATTCCAGTTGCACAATATTGAAATACAATGGAATATCAAGGAGTATTTCAAAATTTCTATATATTAACTCATTCTATTTCCTGTCTTAATAGCCTGGTAGAGATAAGACATACTAAACTTCCCCACATCAGGGCACTCTAAATATATGTGGTAGGCATCCAGAGCTAGTTACAGTAAATCTATTTCATATTTGTGCTTAAAATCTCCTACTGTCAGTTTCAGTCCTTCTCCCCACACTGAGTATCAACTGACATCATAAAGAAATATTTCTAGAGTGAAGCATCCATGAATCTTGTAGTTTAGCCTTTTACAGTGTTGCTCTCTCAGAAGCATGCGTGATTTGCAGCACCAGTTAACAAAATAGAGATGCAGCTCAGAGACCAAGCAATATATATTGAATCTCCATGCAGGTTTATGTATCTCAGGAGAACCACTTGTGGCCTAGGGAAGAGTAGTGAAGATTATATATGGCCAAAAGTAAAAATCAAACCAAAACAATAGAAATCTGTCAGTGCAACCAGATTTCTAACCCTTTCCAGAAATCAGAAACCCCTACGTAGACACAGAGACCCATATCTGTGGGATTTATTTTGTGAATAATACAAGGAGTGAAAAAAACCTGTGGCAATACAGTCAGATTCCTCAGCTTGGAAGTTTAGAAGTAACATTATAGAAGTTTAAAGACATTATAAATATTAGTCTTAATGGTTCTATTGAGTAGTACAGCTTGTTCTGTCTCTATCAACAACCTATTGAGTAGCTCTACAATGCTGGAACCAGTAGGTCAACTTTACTATAAAAAAGTAATTTGGACAGAACAACCTAAGCTGAGCTGTTGATATCTGTATCACTAGCTGTTCTGTTTTATCAAGAACTTCTTCATGACTTTCAAGATAGTCATCATGTCAGGCATGAGAAGTTAGTAATCTCCTCAGCATAAGAACTTCTTTGAAAAAATCTCTTTTCATTTTAAGTAGAAAAGCTAAGATTTTCTGTACATACATTTGCAGGCACATCTCTAAATGGAAACCAAGTATATCCTAAAATGTCACTCAATAGAAAGAAAAATAATAAATCCCTGATACTCTAAATATGAAATATTACAAATTTTAAACCAATAACTGACAATAACTGACCCTTCTTTATTTAGTATACATAGGAATGTGAAGCACTTTAAAATTAGTTTTAAACACATGAAGCATCAAAAGTTTATTTTCAGGAGCAATGAGTCTTCTTTGACTCCTTTCAATATCACTGGGACTGGTACATTTCTTGAACAATTGAGGTAATGTTTTGTTATTCCCATAAATTTGCCAAATATCTTTACAAGCTTAAATTGAGTTTTTAAATAGCACTTTATTGATCTAATCTGCTGTTTACTTAGCTAGTTCTGACACTGGTTTTTGGACTAGATCTGCACTGAGATTGTGACCCTCCACATAATATAAAAGACCGAAGCAAATTTTTTCATCAGTTACCAGGTTTAATAATAATTAAACCACATATTTAAAAAAAAAATTAGGTTTTGGTTTTTTTAAGAATATACATAACATTTCAAATTGGTATTTAAGAAGATCTTATATTACTTAAACATATTTTTAAGTGGATAAGCTATATATAAAAAAAAAAAAAAAAACCACAAATAAATAAATATATCCCTTGACCTGGATTTTTTTAAAGCCGAACTACTTCTACTTAACAGAAGTAATTTTTGTTTTTGTCTCTGAAGTATGACATTTCAAACTCAAGCCCTACCTGGTTATGAATAAGACCTCTAATTTTTCTTGACCATAATGAATTTCTTCCTTCTAAAGTATAGAAGTGAAAGTCATCAAAACTTGTTTATTTTTCAGTTTAATAACTTTCTACCCCAAATACTGAATTTACAGAAATGTGGCTAGAAACTACAGATAAAAGCAGATTATAATAAAAGTAATTCTGCCTCCAATCAGCTTATTTTTACAACCACGGATGTATAAAATGTGCTAATGGATTAAAAAACACTCTAGCAGAAAATAACAGATATCCTCCAAGAAAAAAAAATTAATTGAAAAGTTGAATATGAAAAATTACTCATGACTTTAATGTAATAATGGTTTTAGCTTTAGAGCTATTCAGACAAGTTCAGAATAGCACTGAGAAAATCAACATTTTTTTTCACATGTTTATTGTTCACATATTATTGTATGACTACAATAATAGAATATGGTATAAAAGACTGTAAGGACATTCTATCATGGAGTAAGTAGCACTTATATTTTTAAAAATTCTAGTAATTGTATTACTATAAAGATTGTGAACTCAAAGAAATCTAGGTAGGAATAAGGCATAATATAGTAACATGAGCTATAAAATTACCTATACCTAAAGGAAAAAAATTAAAAGCCTGAAAACCACATATCCATCTGAAGAAGGCAAAGATTTCAAATTTAATATGACATATATGAAATTTTAAATGACATCAGCTTCAGTCAACAATATTCATGTAGTTGAGAGAAGAGCTCAAATAGAAACTCAACAACTTAAAATGAATAAGGCCAAAGAAAGAGAAAGGTAAACGGAAATTTTATCTTCCAGATAATTTTTCAGTGCGGAATTACCACAGTAGAAAAGCTGCCAATGAAACAAACTGACTTTATTATGTCATTGTAAAAGAGAGAAAAGAAGAATATAAAATGTTCAAATTGGTCTTTAAAATTGATTTGTCTCTTTTTTTCCCACTGATCTTTTGTCTCGGAAAGCCAGTAAGTGCACTTGACATGTAAGCAATTAACTCCAGGTGGCTTAATGAAGGGAACACATAATGTTTGGAACCAACTTGTATACTTTACTTTATCTCCAAGGAGACTTTATAGCAGTCTTCCGGTACCTAAAGGGGGCTTACAAGACCACTGAAGAGAGACTTCTTACAAGGGCATGCAGTGAAAAGATGAAGGGGAAATGGCTTTAAACTGAGAGAAGGTAGATTTAGGTTAGATATTGAAAAGAAATTCTTTCCTGTGAGGGTGGTGAGGTACTGGAAAAGGTTAACCAAAGAAGTTGTGGATATCCCACCTCTGGAAATGTTCAATGCCAGGTTGGATTGGGCTTTAAGTAATCTGGTCTAGCAGAAAACTTTCCTGTGTATGGCAGAGGGATTGGAACTAGATAATCTCTCCCAACGAAAACCATTCTGTGATTTCATGATCTGTGTTAACTCCTTTTTATTACCAAAGGTATGCCATCACAACTTCACGTAGCAGTGCAATGAGGAGTTATCCACTGTAGTTCTGAGCTACTTAATGCAGGTTATGGAATACAGTCTGTGCAAAAAAATTGAGAAAATTACCCTCTACTGCTCACTCCGACTTCAAAGCTGAGTGTGCTCACACAAGAATTGTTTTGCTGTCTTTGAAATGAATGACAGTTTATAATGAAAAACTATGCTTATGTTCTGCAATGATGGGAACCAAAAAATACAAGAGATGCACAAGATGCAAGGAGTATCAGTATCCAGTTGGCTGGATTCTGTACTTACCAAGAAGGAAGCTTCCTTCTCCAAAATGCATACCTTCAACATTTGAAGGGCAAAAGACTCAAGGAAACAAACAATCTCTACTTCAATATGTTCAGCTAAGAATGTATACAAAGCACAAGATGGGGGAACAAAAGAAAAACAGTATGTCCTAAACAATTTGTATTTTACCTGGGAACAGAAAATATATTTCTGTGTTTGCTTACAAAACATTAGATGAAACCTTTTTGAACTGAAAAAGCAAACCAACTTTATTCTCTGCATCAGTCTACTGTGTCAGTTCATAGAATGACACACAGAATACAGGGGATCGAAAACATTTTTTTGTATTCTGTGGTGGTGAAGGAATTGACAACAAAGGCCAGCTGCCTGTGGCTGTGACTGTCAGAGGAGATTGTACTCATTCAATGTTTCATATGAATATCTGGGTTCAGTATTTGAGCTTAAAGGAAGAGATGTTGCCACAGCTGCACTGTTAGAGAATTTGTTTAATTTTAGATTGATAAATAAAAAAGGAAGACAAAAATGATGAAAAAGAAAGGTTAGGCATCAATTACTTCTTTCTAGAGTGAGGCAAAAATTATTTTAAAATTTTAGAGATCAGTTAAAAAATGCAGGATAGTTGTGTTTTTTTTCCTTTGCCAGATGTAAGCAGTTATGCTCAATAGGAGCTATTTCTGACTTTGAGTAGCTGTTGAATGTAATATGTCATATTTCCCATTACTATGAGTAGAGACTAAGAAAATTATCTTAAGTCAATGGCAAAAGAAAAAAGATGTCCTCTCAATTAGCCTATTTGCTTTCATATTTCTGTTTCTCCTCTTCTTTTCCTTAAGTTGCAAAAGACATATTAAATCCTGACTGCTCATTCTCTGATATTTGAATTAAAAAAGAAGCAAAAAAAACCCAAAATAAACCACTTTTACAGGGGAAATGTAGTCAAATACTCAGTTCTCTGATACTTCTCAAAAATAAAGACAACATTAGGAATTATTTTCATTATCCAACATAAAGGATCCATAAACTTATTCTAAAGACCTTTGGAACTCAAAAGGTGAGGACTTAAGTCTCAGATCTGTGTCTCTTCATCTTTGTGACATTACCTTTAAAACTTGTAATCCTTTGCTACAAAACTGCCACAGGTTACATTTGGAATTCTAATTTATTAAAATACTAGGATCCAGTCAGATCCCATCCATAACATGTTTTACTCCCTAAAACAAAATCACGGTACAAACACTGTTGCAAGGTCAGGTTTGCTTATGGAGCTTGTCCCTTCTGCTCTGTTTAGTGTTGTACATGCATGATCAAGCGTACATCCTGCTCATTCATGAGGATGTCTCTACCCAAGATCAGAAAGATAACAAATACATATCTGCATCATAACTAGATGAAATTTTCCATGACACATTTGACTGTGTCATTTATTATTACCTACTCTTTGGCAATAATGAGAGGGCCCACTAAATACACTCCTCTTTATGCAGACTGTTCCAGAACTGTTTGAGAAATTCTTTAGCTATCACAGCTATTCCAAGAAAAAAAGAGTGCAATTTCTTAGTGCTTGGTGCCTTTTGACAAAGCACTGCCTACATATCAAAGTAAGGCTCTTACAGCTTTTGAAACTGCAAAGATTTTATTCTTCCCTTGGCATTATATGGAAGCTGATCCATGCCATTTGGTTGATGCTGTATGTCTCACAACTACTACCAGACATAAATCTAACTTTTGTAAAAGGCAGACAAATCAGAGTTTTCTGAAAAACAATAGCTATAAGTAGTACTTTGGGTTTTGTGTCAGAAGCAGGTTTGTTTGGGGTTTTTTTATATTTTTTTGTGGTTTATGCTTCCCAGATTTTTTAAGGGAGTAATTACCTTCTGAGAAATATTCACATTTGTTGTTGATTGGTAACAAGAAATACAAATATTTTTTAACCCTGACATTTTAAAAAAGTTCATATAAGGCCTACCATCCAAAAAATTCCTTTAGCACACAAACTTCTCTACAAAGCAAGGAGTCTGGTCACCATGGCATAAATAGACTCATTATTTGCTCTAAATTCATTGCAGTAAACACCAAAGCAACAATTTCTGAGTATCTCATTTGTGTCTATTTATGGCTCTGTGCAGCTTTTTCTTTCTTTTTTTTTTTTTTTTCTTCAAAGCAATCTTCCCTACCATGTTTCAAATATTTTTGAACTCAGAGGCATTTCTGTTTTGTTGGCACTGCAATTTTATTGCAATATCCTTTAAAAATGCATGGAAAATGATTCACTGTTCCAAGACTATTAAGTCATCAAACTTATATTGTTAACCACTGTTCCTCACCCTGTTTACTTGTGAGGTTTTAACCCAGGAATTATTTATTTTTTATTTAAAAAATTGAAAATATTCATTATATAATCAAATAGAGTTACTAATTGTCATCAGTATATTTACTTACTCCATCCCATAATAAATGCAAGCATTTGTAAATGAAATTGTAAAACTACAAATAAATTTTACTCAGTAAGTAATAAAGGTGTTATTTTCATTGAACAAAAAGGAAGGCATATTTCATCTTAATGATAGTGACTCATTTAAATGTTTTAATTATGTGAATATTGCTCAGTCAATTCTTAGACACTTGGATTAAATCCAATTGCATATCATGGGTATAGGGCTATGCACAGAGAGAGCCATAGAGAAAAAAAATAAAAAGATGAGACAGAAAACAGCACTACACAGTTGCAAAGATAAGCACAGATTTAAGGCAGTTTGTGTTTCTGGTGACATTCGGCACTTCTACAAATGAGAACTTAGATTATCAAATTTAAAAATGAAGAGCACATCATTAACAGTCACTCGTGAGCAATTTCTTTGGTGTGATTATCAAGCATTACATAAGGTCTATGCAGCCAAGGGCAAGAAAGCCCACTTCATCAAAACAGCAAAAAAATGCAGTAAGGATGAGACCACAATATTTTCCTGCTATTTTTTGCCCTGTTCACTACACAATACATAAATTCTGTGTTGTTCCCTGTGCAGCATATAAATGAGATCCACAGAGCAGAGGTCCTGCAGAACTGCTTAAAACAGAACAGTTTTTTGATTCATAATCAAAAGACATTCATCATCTGAATATTTTTATATGTCCTGTAAGTCTGACCATGTAAATAAGGTCTACCTCACCAGTGACTGAACACAAGACTGGCAATATCCACGTGCTAGCAATAGAATTGGTTCAGTCACAACAAGCTAAAATACAGCTTTTCAAAAGAGGACTTAGGAGACAACTTGAAAGTGAATCGTCAAAGAATATTCAAAACAGATACTTAGAATATTGTCAGCAGTGAGAGGTGTCAAATACCACAGCAGATTTCCTAAGGGGGCTGTGAAATCTCCACCCTTGGAGGTATTCAGATATTAAACCTCACAGGACCCTCAGTTGCCTGCATTAAAATGACCCCTTTGATCACGGAGTTGTACCAGATGATCTCCAGAGCTCTGTTCTGATATAAATCACTCTAAGATTTTCTAACCTAAAGTATTTTTAGCTGTGTGTAGGTGGCATCATGGAGTGTTTAGCTACAGTTAGTCAACACAATGTTCTATAGATTAAGCTTTTTCCTTTCTCCTGGGTACCCATGAATGCTTATGGCAGCAGATACTGAGCTGAAGAAGAATTAAGGGACGTCTCTTTCAAAATTAAACTCCAAAAATGCACAACCACACAAGATCGCCATTCCTCATGAAGAATATTCTAAGTAGTACCTTTTGGCTAATAGATGTAAAGAAAGGAAAATAGCAGTTCTGAGGGAGAAACCAGGTAACAGAAGGGGAAAAAAATTATTCCCCATGAAGAATCTAAATCATCTTCATGGCTGTGAACTCTCCAAAAGAATTAATTATCTCCTTTCAACACAGAGTGAAGTTCCAACATCTGTTTGAGGAATAAGATAAGGACATTATCAACATTTTCTATGGAATAATTTCTAAACAACAGCCAAACATTTTTACAGTAGGCTAGAGTACTGGTTTCCACATTCCACATTGGAATGTTAATTCGAGCATTGCTTCCAAACATGGATTTTCAAAAGAAATTGAGAAATGGTGGTAATTTTTCCGTATAAAAATTCACCTAGTTTTAAAGCTAAATGAGTTTTCTGATGGCTATTGATGCTAATTTAACAGATGTTCAAGCTAGAAACACTGACTAGTGAATGCCAGTTATTGTTACACACACTTGAAGGTCTCATCTAAGCCTATTTCTATGTTTAAAAAAAATAGATTATTTTTCTTTATTTTCCTGCAAACTCTTGATTTATACATGTCACAGACTGATGTTCAATTTAAAGCAACATAAATCAAGATTGCAGCTGAAAAAAGGTGTGCTACGCCCACCTTGTATAATTGATCTAAATTGAAATTCTCTCTCTTCCTCTTGTTTGGTTTTTTTCTACCCACCTTCCCTTTCCTTAATAGGAAAGATTTTAACCCACTTTATTTCCTGCTGGCATTTCTCCAGGTAGCTATATTGATATGTGCACTGCCTCAAACAAGATGAGACTAATATACATAGAATCAGAAGAAGAGTAGAATTATTTGGTTCTTCGGACTTTTTTCTTTTGTTTTTTCCTAGTATTCATTGTTACCAGAATATTTTTTTTTTACTAAGGGTCATTTAAGCACAGAGATAAATCACCTCCAGAAGGACACTACATTAAACTGATTTTCTTATTTTCTTCAATATATAACTATCCAGATTTTTGCAATGCCTTAAAAAAAATTAACCTTCAAACATCAATATATACAGAATCATGTTCATAAGTATATTTAATTTGGGAGATGTAATTTTTTTCATCTTGTCGTCTTTCATGATCAAAAATAAAGAAGTAATAATTTTTATTGTTCATGGATTTGTTACTGATTATGAGTGCAAATAAACACATTTTGGACAGAATGTTTTTAGAGGCTTTTCTTTAGAAAAAAAGTTACATTTGAATTAAAAAGTCCTAAGGAAATTAAGTACTCACAGTACAAAAAAATGGTAGAAGGATAAACAAAACTTTCTTTCAAATACTGATTTTTTTGTTATAGCTTTGATTGAAGATTTTCAGCCAGCCCTGCGGACAACTCACTGATGATGACTGCTGTCCTTCTATATTTTCAGAGGAAATAAATTAAGAAGAGTATATCTTTTGTATTTAGATGAGTTTACAGAGAGGCACAAAGTGTTTAAATATTGATTTTTCTAATACACATTAACCATAAGTAAGTCACTTTTGAGAGATACCCTTAGTCCAATTTCTTATGAAAGAAAGCAATGTTAGTCAAGAACAGGTTACAATATAGGGTAAGAAAAAGAGACTTAGATTTCAGAAAGAAGATTCAGTCTTAATATTAAGAAAATTTTTATAACAGTAAAAATAGTGAAGTTCTGAAATAGATTGTCTCTAGACGCTGTAAAAAAATCCTTCTTAGATTTAAACCTAGATTACACAAACATTTGTCATGCATGAAGTTCCCATCTATGGCAGATTTCCTTTGAGGACAACAGTTAGAGCTAGGGGAAAAGTCAACAGATAGTATAGATCGGGGTATAGGTCCAGTCAGTGGTTTAGTTAGCATAAGTTTTGTGTCTTGACCTGATAAAGTGCTTTTATAGAAAAAATATCATATATGTACTATGGGTTACTGCTTTAAAGGTTGCTTTGTCAGTTACTGTGTGACATAGGAAGCAACTAGGGGTTGTGTGTGTATGTGTACATGTGTATGTGTATTGCTAGAACATAGTGAGTAAGTTTCCACGGTTTATGATTAATCACAGTTGTTAAAATTCTCAATCAAGACCTGCAACTGGATGACTAAATGTATCAGCAAGTGGATCCAGCAATACAAAAGGGCTTAAAAATTAAGAAATACAAAATCATTTGATTTGTCTGTAATGCAGTCAAGAAGATTTCAGAAAAGACACAACGAATTACTCTCACCCAAGGACAGAAAAATCTAGACAGAAAAGACAAGGAGAAAAATGCTTAAAATGATGACAGATAGGGTTATCATCTGGGTAACTGTGCCAAAATTGTTTACATATTCTGTTAAAGAAGCCCTTGCCCTGGCAAAAAAAACTGCCATATGTATGCTGCAGCAAATCTATTGCTTAGGTCCATGGAGGAGCTCAACTCTTGAGTTCACTGCCTGGCCTTCTTGCCGTAAGTAACATAAAAATAACCTTGAGGGATGATGTTCCATGCCCGTTGTTTGTGACTGCATGCCTATAAGAAGAAAAGTCTTTGTTTACTAAAGCAGGGACAGAGAACAATGACAGCCACACAGAAATAATCTCCCTGCTCTCCCAGAAGGATGTTAATTTTTATATTGCACCACAAGTATGTGTCGTCTCTAACCCAGCAATTCATTTACTCTTCTCTCAAAAATAAATGTACTGTGGAAGGAAATGTATAATGAGAATGTGAGGGCAAAGTAAGTCAATCTTATCTTCAGCCAGCAAGCAATAATACACACTAAGAGGGGCAGACAGGGCTTGTCCAACATTACTGCTTGCTAAAGAGAAAGGTATTGATTTGTGTTTGCCTTTTTCTATTAACAGTAAAAAGTCTACAGCACTTTCACACATCATAGGATAAGGCTTAAGGGTGTCAAAAAGCAATATACAAACCTCAAAATGTTTGTAGGTTTGATTTGTGGAAGCTATGATCATTTTGAATGCTTATTTAAAGAGTTTTTTCTGCAACATCCATCTTCCTTCAAACCAAGAGAACTTTTCTTGTGTCATTGACCTTCTAATAATCTGTTGTCAACAGAGCATGTTTCACTAACTAGTCCCACTCATTCTTGCTGCTTTGTGATACAAGACTATATTGAAGATACTACACATACCTTTTTTCTTTGCACAATGAATTTTATGTTTGATGTCCTTGGACTTGCACGTGTTGGCCTCAGTTTGTCAAACAAAATACAAAATTACCAATAATACCAAAATTACCAAGGGTTCTTATAGCAATGTATTTTGGTATAAATTTATAAGCTATCATGAAATAGCTGGATAATTTGTGATATATACATCAATTACATAATCTCACTTAATAAGTCAGATAAATATAATGCTAGTCTTCTGAAATGTGATTGACCAGGGTCATCTATTGTCTTGATAAATGAAAAAATCCTTGCATTATTCCTAGTAAACTGCCACATGCCATCTCAAAGAATTATTTAATGTATATTTCAAGTTTTATATTCAGATGAAAACTATTTAGTAGGTATTTCACACATCCTATGGTCATGGAGTAAGCAACCCATTAACCAGATCTTCAAAATTCATCAGAATACTTTACATTGTGCAAGACAAAAGAAGGCGTCTCCAATGAAAAACTGCAGCTCAAAGGTTATTAGGCAAAGGTCACGTTTTGACTAATGAGGAAATAGAAGAATGTATCTTTTAGTAAGCAATTTTTGAACCAAAAGCAAGAAAATATTTGATAATTAAGGGATTAAGTATGGAATATTGATGTCTATCTTGATAAGCTAACATGTTCTAGACGAAAAAAAGGAATTTAACAATCTACTAGTATTCACTTTTGAAAACTTTTTGAAAACTATATATTCTAGTAGAACTAAGCTTCAAACATCTCTCATACTAGAAATAAATGGCACAAACAAATACAGAGGTACTGAATCATAGCCATAGAATCAACTAGGAAGAGTGTATGTATCTGAGAAACATTTACATGAGAAACATTTAAATTAGCATTTTATTATTTGGCTTAATTTTTGCAAAAAAATTTCAGTTTTATTTTCTTTATTTCTCTATCAACCAATAGACATTGATGGACATTTTAGATATTAGACCATCCTGTCTAGCCTTCTGGTGGCCAGGTTGTCTCACTTTCCTAGAAATGACAAGCATGTCATCATGGGAAACCCCCTTGTGTAGCAGCTGAATGCTGGATATGTCATAAGGCACGTAAAATCACACTGAAAGCTCAGTTTAAGAACTGAATGCTACCCTGGGTGATTAACTGGAGTTGAATTGTCCTTTAACTTGGGGCAAAATTCAACTGCCTCATGGCCTGCTATTGTCATTTTAGGTAAAGCGAAGTGTTTTACTCAGTCTCTAGCAGCCACTCCAGAAAGTTAATGTGTCTATTGTCTTGCATCACAATTGGTAGCCTATGCAGAAGCCTATCTTATAATACCACCCTGGACTGTTTTACCTGACTCTAGTCACCTATATCAGGATAACTGAATCCTAACCTTTCTCTTCTGAGCTGGCAGCTTAGTCAGACATGTTCTTCCAAGTGTCCCAAATGGTTGTAGACTCCTACATCTGATCAAGCGAATTAAACTTCTGTATGTCTTATCTTTCTTTTTATTATCAGGAAACTGTAGCATTGTTTCACAATGTGTTTCACGAGCTAATATCATAATTAACTATATCTGTGACATAATAACTGAAAGTCAAGGTTCAGTGTATGTTTGTAGATAGAAGAGAAATACGTGGAGACTGAGGGTGTTTTGTACACCCATGTGAAGAGAAACAAAGAAGAAGCAAATTGAAATTGTTTGTTGTGTATTCATTATTTACTCCAGCAAATATTTACCCCAATGTCCCTAAGAGGATGTTTTTATTGATATCTATAGAAAACAAAAGTGAGTTGCACAGACATAGTATTTAAGGAATGTTTTCCAGACTCACACTGAAATCACACTGTGAAAATTCAGATATATATAAACAAAATATGAAATTTTTAGATAATCAAACTACCATAATTAAACTCAAATCCTCTGATATTTCCATCTGAAGCGTGAGCCTTACTAATGTATAAGTGGTCTCAGTGGTATAAGGCACAAGATCAGAACGTTAGACTGCTGTTTTGATTGATAGACATGTTTTCTTCTAAGTGGAAAAGAAGCTGAAAACAAATTATTCCTCATTATAATTTTAGCCTTTTACCCTAAGAACACCTAGGCAAATGTATGCATAGTCTTTTATGTTATCTCATAGAACACAGAGAGATTACCTACAAAAATATTTCTTTACCATTTTATATAATTTCAAGCTAGATATTCACTCTGCATAGAATTTATTAAGCATAATTTTTCTTTTTCAAACTTTGGGTTATGTAGTGCATTCCACTGTATTCTCCAGGCTCAGAAGGTGTGTGTGCTTCATAACAGGAATGCTTGTCTTTGATTTGTCTGCATTTCTGAAAAGGTGACTGTGGAGAAACTTTTCTATCTTGCCATTTTGATAAAGTGAACTGGTCTTGACTGATACCTCAGTTAAAAGCACGAGGGTAATTCACAGTTCTTTCAGCCGGAGTTAGTGTTGCTACAGCTGCTGCTGCTGCTGGAACTTCTTTAGTGTTCCATCAATCCTATAAAAGACAGGGTTGCTTTAGTGTAGCACCTACACACACACAAACACAAAATTAGAACAACCTGAGTGATTAATTGTGATGATGTAATTGAACTTTAACAGGGGAAATCCTTTCTCTGTGATTAATGCTCATTTAAAATTTATGCATTTTAGTATGTCTGTTGTAAACAATCCATCTTATAAGCTTATGATGTTAGCTTTTTAGGTACCTTATAAACAAGGGAACTATTATTCTCCCCATTTTACAGATTTGCGGACTGCAGCAAAGATTGGTGCTGTGACTTGCCTAGTGTGGGGTCAGCTCTCTCAATATTGCTGCTGTAATCCATTTTGAAGCATTGGTAAATTTCTGTGTTGGACTTGCCTACGGCCATTACATGTGAAAATTGTACACTAATAGAGTTTTTATCAGCTTGAGACAGCCAAAGTGCTCCCACTGCCAGTGTTCTGGAAGAAATTTAGTAGGTAACTCTTCATGACCGTGACAGACACAGGTAAATCCCATGTGAGAATTCTGCTTTCCTTACTTCCTGCAGCAGTACAAATACAAGTAATAAAACCCAGGATAGGAAAAAGTGATGGTTCAGAAAGTGTCTTGCAGTACCCCTTACTATTGGATGTGTCACTAGGAGGCCATATACCCATTAAATTCCCGTTGTAAAACTCAACTCGAAACATGTTGGAGGAAATCTACCATAATAAAAATAAAAGAGTGCTTTAGTATGGCTGTTTAGTATTTTGTCCAAATGTTAACTTAGTATTTTAATGCTATCTCATGCCATTATAATGCTAGAATTGAATCCTAAGCATTGCATCCCCTAGAACAACCATACGTATTCATAGAGGTCAGTTAAATTGTACGATAACTAATATGTACTATGTTCTCTTCTGCTACAAGTTTAGGAATACATATTGTGACTGGATTGCCTTTCTAGCAACTTTAAACTAAGAGAACTTGTAACATTTACTATCATGAGCAAAGACAAAACTTGGAATCCAAATACCTTCAAAGAAATGAAAACATTTGTTATCCAATCTAAAACTTCAGGCATAAAAAATGTGTTACAGCATTAGTTGAGATTTGACTCTGGTTTCCTTTAAATCTGAATAAAAATCGTGAGGCTAACTCTCTGCCTGGACTTTTGGCCAAAAGTGGGGAAATATTTCAGAAGATGTCTTTGGTGCAACCAGTAATCCACCTTGATATTTCAGTGAAGCAGAACTCAGTTCCTCATTCTCTTTTAGCCTGTGGACTATACAGTTGGACCCCAAAACACCATGTTAGAATAATCTGTGTCCAAATAGGATTCCTTCAGGGTGTTTGAATAACTTTGAAATATTTAAACATTGAGCATAAACTGTGCTATCTTAAATGGTACACTATAATGATAGCTAGAATATAACTGAGAAAATATATTTTTTCTGATAGTGATCTGCATTTGTCTCCTGAACTTAGAATATCAACTTGTTTGCAGTTTCCACTTCTGTTCATCATTGACTAATACAATACAGGGCTAATTTCACTAATCAGATTTCATCTAAAATGTAAATTAAGATATCTGTGGGTCTAGTTATAATTTTAAATGAAGTTTGCCTTACTGAAGAAGTTGCTCCCCATTGCATTACTTTAAGGCAGGGCAAAATTTGCCCCCCCAAAAAAATGGAAACCACTTGTTGATTGCAAACAGCATTTGACTATTGATCTCTTTTCCCTAGGATCCATTACAGGTCCCATGGGAATGCCTCAAAACTGTGTCAGGGAGGGCTCAGACCAGACATTAGGAAGAATTTCTTTATCAGGAGTGTGATCAAACACTGGAACTGGCTTCCTAGAGAGATGATTGATGATTCTGGTGGGTTTCTTCTGAAATAAAAATATCTTATCCTACCCTATTCTAATCTAATTCCATTCCACTCTATTCAACATTTCCTTCCTTTGTTTAGGAGTTGAATCTTATCAGTTTCTAGTTGCATTATAAGTCCTTTTAAATACACATATAGTATAACTTTTCAAAGCAATAATAATAAGAAGTCATATTACAGGTGTCAGATTTCAATGTGGAAAAATATATTGGGACAAGAAAACTGAAGACATTTTTTACACAGATAGATAATTTCATGCACACTTATGTATTTGCTGTAGAGATAACACCATTCTACAATTTAATGCTGCAGATTTTCAATAACTAACTCTGATGTGCAGAATTTGTTCTCTTTTTCTATGTTATTATTACCTCTTGCATATTACCAATGGCAATAAAAACACTGATTGAGGTTTTTTTTTTTTTAATCTGTTCAAGCCCTTCACCTACTTTAACTCAATGGCATTTGCAACTCCAAGTGCTCAGTTAGGTACAATTAGATTTAAGTTTTTTCCAGAAACCAGTGTGTCATAGCACAGAAATGTGCTATATCAATAGTTAGAATCAAAGTTTGTGCTCTTATTTGACTAGATAATATAACAAGAAAAAATAAAATAGGACCACATTCTGTTATCTTTGGAATACCAGCAATCAGCTTGCTAGAGTAAGCCATACATTCCTCACCTTCATCATTTATTATTTAAATTCATTATGTCTGGAAATTAATCCAAGCAGGTGTTTAGAAAGAAGTTTTTAAATGCATCAACCCATTTTCTCATTAATATATAGGTATCTGAACACATCACCCCGCCTTATAGTTTATCTTAATATTCAGAGTCTTCCATAGAAAATGACCAAGCTTTTCTTTTCAGAAATCATGACCTCCCTTGACAGCTGCTATAATTGAAAGAAACCATAAAGTTTTCTGTCAAGAAGAAAAGACTTGCAAGCACAAGAAATAGAACTTTTGCAAGAGCTGCAGAGAGATCAGGGAGCTCTCTTTTACATGTGATATGGGCTTGTGAAATTAGCTCAGATCTCACAGCTTTCAGATTTAAATGCAAAATCTGTTTCTTTCACTTAGCTTTCTCTAAAGTCTTCTTCCATAGTGGGTTTTTTCTGACCTAGCTTAGTTTTCATAGTGTTAAAGTAGAAGGTTAGAGGACAAACAAGTACCGAGACAGACTCTTGGAACAATCTTTCATCTCTTTTTCTTATCCCATCCACAGTCTTGGAGATTTTTCTCAGCATATGGATATAGAAAGTTTGTGGTGTTTTCCCCTTCTCTCATGTCTTTAGTGTGAAATTCCATTGAGATGTCCAACACAACCCTTCTATTTATTTCTCTGTGTCTGTGCTAGTCACAGATCCATAAATCACGTGGGCACTAGCAGGCTCAGGATGGCTGGAGATAAATCTACCATAGACAGTATGGCTGGAGACAGTATGGCTCTGTTTGCATGAAATGGCTACTGAAGACTATAAAGCAGGATGTATTAGATTTGGTGCAGAACTGCATAACTAATACTTCTGAATACAAGTTGTTTGGTTTATCTGTTAATGTGATGAATCAAGTAGGTTGAGTGTCTGATAATTAATTCATCTCTATCCCAGAAGCATTGTTGGAGACTAGTTTTTGGTTATTGTGTGCAACTGCTTATGGACTCATAAAGCTATCACCCAGAATTCAAGTTTCTTGACAACTGTAATTCAACAACTAGATCTTTAGTCAATCTTTTTAGGCACCACTGCCAGATCAGATGAGCTATTGCAGGTTTTTTCTTTCCATAGGAAAAAATAAACATGCTTTTCTTTCTGCCATTGCCAGAAAAATATAAATTGAGCTGTGAAAGTTGATTTTTTTTCTTTTCATGCAAATTTACCACATCTGTGTAAACAATGAAAAAATTATATTGCCAGTTGTATTTACTTAAAGCCATTGTCTTTACCTGAATAGGCAATTTAATTAGTATGCAAGAACACAATAAATTGCTACCTATTCCCCCTCGAACTCAGCCCAGTGGAGTCAAATTTGCTGACAGAAAATGTAATTTTATTTATTTCACCAAAGTTAGAACCCTTACACTATCAGCAAAGAGAATTCTTGTCACAGAATAGTTTTGCAGTGGTTTCTGACAAGGGAAATGTAACTTTCTGTATTATATCATTGCCACAACCCAACCTATCTTGTGTACATGAAAACCTTTCAAATATACTCTATAATCTATAAAAAATTTATAATTTTAATGGATTTGAGTTTAGGACCTGATAATCAAGAGGTTAGGTACTATGTGTGGGGTTTAGGGCTGCAGTTTTGCACCATACCAATAAGGAAAATAGCCTAAGGCACCAAATATATGAATATACCCTATGATGATTTCTTGATAATTCCATTACTTTAATAGACACTGAAATGCAAATCCTGAAATCTATGCAACCCACCTCTTTCTAGATTATCTCTACATCTAACACTTACTACAACCAGGAGAATGCAGTCCAATGCATAAACAGTCTTACTTATAGAGAAACCTATCAAGGTGGATAAGGTCATAAGTGCAGAATTATACTACAGGTATGATTGTCCAGAGTACAAAAGACAGTCAAATGTTCCTTCTCATTCAAAACTAAGGTGACATATCTGGTGGTATATCTGACAGTTATTTACAAATACTGTGTCAAAAACATAGATAAAGTACTTTTTGTTGTGTCCAGGGGTGGTTGAGTGGGGCTTGAGGGTACAAGACTCCTGTTCTCAGAAGCGTTTGTCTATCTAGTTATACTATATCATATAGAAATAGTCAAATAGGAAGTGTAGAAATATGTAATGCTAAATTAAGCCAGAATATTTCTACTAAACATTAACCTTTTATATTCTACATTATCTAACATTAAAAAAGGATAAATAAAGAGAATCTTTCCCTGAGTACTGATTTTTGTTCTTGCTGAATAGTCAGTACATTTAACCATTTAAGAAAAATAAAAAAGAGTTTCCATATCTCTTCAGAATTACTGTGCCGGGTCTTTCACATCCCATTCTCCCATTCCAGGATGTTCATATCTTGACTGTAAACTTATCAAGACATGGACCATCAAGTAGTCTGTATTGATACAATGCTTACCTCAGAATAGTTCATTTCTTTTTCAGTCTTTGGGTAGCACTACAACAAATGTGATCAATAATAGTAATAATAATAAATGCAGATCATCACAGCTCATTTTCAAAGTACATCAACACCAGATGAAATTTAATGGCCCCAAGTATATTGCAGACTTGACAAAATGATCCTAATAATCCTTTTTACCCTAACCTCTAAAAATCTTTGAAGGTAATTATCTATCTCTCCTAACTCTAGTTTCTTGAAATAGCTTCAAGACAACAGATATAAAGGTTAGACACATATAACAGAATAAAATTGATTATTGTGTCCAAAGGGATTTAAAAGCATGACATGCAATATTGATAAAATTCTGAAGAAAAAAAAATCCAAACAAAAAACCCCCTAAAGTTATCAAGAATAATATGCTATGTCTACTTGTATTTTGAACTAATGTATGTGAAGAGAACTATTTAGCGGAGAATGTGCAAGAAGGCATCTATATAGCACTCAGTATGTTTTTGAATCCTTATGTAGACAACTATTACATGGTTAAAATTTAAAAGAGCTCTCCATAGGTCCAACTTATTGAAAGGGACATAAACTCAAGATAGTTGCTACATTATTTCAGTAATAACCTTAAAAGAGTATACAACTGGATGAATACTAACCTATGCGTGTAGCAGAAGCAGAAACTAAGGTTTACTTTGTTGCTGTTCAATAGCGGCTGCTTCCCTACCTTGTTCATTTTGTTCACAGTAAATGATGATGACAATGGAGCAATAACAGTGCAATCAAACAAATGAAGAAGAGCAAATATAATATGTTTATTTAACAGGGTGGGAGCACAATCAGAGTAATTACAGAATTTGTAATCTGATGTCACGGTTTGAAAATATTCAACAAAAGCTTTAAAAGAAAAGACAACTAAAGGTACAAATAGGATTAACAAATAGATGTGAAATTGAGGTTGTGGTAGACTAATTTGATATCCGTTTTCAGAAGGTTTATTGATATTTTAGGCAACAGCAATGTAAATTGGCTTAATCTAGCTGTACTTAGCAAAGTATTTTATATGGTTCTATGTGAAAATCTATCAGCCAAACTGGGCACATGGATATACAATAACTGACTTTTGAAGCGAGGCAGTGAACAATGCTGAAAGAGAAAACAATTGTGCAGGGAGGTTGCTAGTGGAATTTTTCAAGGATAGATTTTAAGATTAGTCTTATTTTGAGGATTAGTCATTTTTTTATGTGAAAAAATAGATTCGTACAGTGATTTTTTTTCTATTGACCCAAAGATAAGAGATTTCTGTTCATATGGGGGAAGAATAACTGTAAAGACAGCAAGAATTTCTTTATTGTACAATCCATTCCCTCAGATAAATTGAAAAAAACTTGTTCAGTCACAGATTTTTTTTTTTTTTTTTTTTTTTTTTTTTTTTTTTGATATGGATCACATGAGTTGAATTGAGTTTCAGGACAGATCCAGTGTAGAAATCTATCACTTTTGGAGGAACTTATACACCAAGGAATGGCAGACATGAACCTGAGCTTACTGGACAGCCAAGTTCTCAGGAATTCCAGCCGGTAGTCCGATGAGGTAGAGTATTTCAAATAAGAACGGATAACTATGGGGTAGTAACTAGGTCTCATATTGCACTTCTTACTATTGCAAATCCATAGCTCACCTAATTAGTTTATAGACTCTTCCATTTAGACAAAATTTAATTTGTGTATCTGGAATATGAAAATTAATCCTAGTCTTTGGGCTTTTTTCAGCTTTCTTCATACAGCCATTTGGGATCATCTGAGATGTCTGATGTGACATCACAGTTTAGGTCATATCTGCCAGTCCTATGTGATCCCAAGATAGCCAATAGCACTTGACTCCATCTTTCCACTACTGGATGGGCATATCTCAAGTACCATTAAAGAGGCATCTTCATATGCTTTTGCTTTAGATTAATTAAAAAAGGTGGAAACAACAAATAAATTTTGGCTTTGGATGATGATGAAAGACCTTTTTTCTCCTATGTATAGGCAATATACAAAAATAAACTCCTATAATATTTCTTCCTTTTCTTGGCATTTTAGAATACTGTTCCCTGCAGCAACATGGTTTGAGGAAAAAAAAACCAAAACACCTTTATGAGCCTTTCAGATAAAATTTCAGTGCAACAAGTATATATGCCCCTATATAAAAAATATTATTTCCATACAAAAGTAACACTGCCAAAATTGTCCTCCTCAGTCTTGCACAAAGAACTCGTTTAAATGCTGCCCATGCTAGACAGTAGAGTAGTTGTTAAATTTTGGATATTTTATCTCATAGACCCATTTCAAATTATTTTCTTTTTTCTTTTTTCTTTTTTTTAAAAACAAGATATCAGTTGTTGGAACATCAACTCAGTAGTGGGCTTTTTACATAGTGATACATTTTTCTTTCTTACTCGTTTAATTTTGACAAAAAAACCTCCACCCTTCATTTCCATCACAATAGTTATTGTTCTTGCTGCTATTAATCTGGTGGTTTGAGGTCAGGAGAGCTTGAGTTCCTTCCTATTTTTCACTGGTTTGGCTTTTCCTGATGCATTATGAAGCACTATCATACTTTATTTCTCACATTCATTACCTCTCTGGAGTTAATACACAAAATCTATCTATCTCTAATAATTTGAGATAGAAATTGATTATTTTCTATCATAAACAGTATTTACTGCAAGCAGAAAATTATAAATCAACTCTGCACATTGTAAACTTGGTCTGACAGAGCCAGTAAATAAAGTTATATTTTCTGTTCTGATTTGGCCAGGCTTAGAGTCAGGGTTATTTTTGTTTGTCTCCGTCAAAAAAAAATGAGAAAACTCATCTTATAAAAATATCCCTGGCTTGGCTCACACTGATGCATTTGATTAATATTGTATTTGTCTAGCTAACAAAAGTAATTTAACAGACAGGTCAAGAATCCTGATAATTGCTGTTCTTGAGTAGCTTAGCTTGAATTAGTTGACAAAAGGGATACTACCCAAAAACTCTTCATCATCACAAAAAGGCACAGGTTTGTTACAGAATTCTGGGATCTTTTCATTTGTTGTTGTACACTCATCCACAGAATGAAATCCACTGAAGCACTTGGGAAAAAATGTCCACCAACAACAGTATAGAGCTCCTTATTTATCATAACTGATGAAAATCATCATCATGGCTAGGCTTCGCAAATGAAGATTTGGGAAGGGCTCTACCCACGCTTGCTGCAAGCACGCTGATGGCTAAAAA
>JAWWEU010000001.1:62163477-62177403 GCA_035583155.1 Acropternis orthonyx | reverse complement strand
GAGTGGACCACTGATGGTGGTCAATATGGCCAAGGCTGAGGGATTGTTTGAGGGAGTCCTTGTATCTCCTCTTCGGGACTCCTCTCTTGTGGCAGACAGTGGTGAGTTCACCATAGAGCACAATCTTGGAGAGACGGTGATCCTCCATCCTGGAGACGTCCCCTGCCCAGTGCAGCTGCATTCTCAGCAGCATGGCCTCAGTGTTGGTGACCACTGCCTGATGAATATATAGTATTAAAAAAAACCAGTTTTGGTTCACATAATTAGGAAAGAAGATAGAAAGAAATAAAGCTAGAATAGTAAAGGGTTTTTATAGGTGGCAAATTTGCAAAAGTTATGTGGATTCGGCCAGGTCCCACAACCAGTGGGCCAGGAAAATATCAGAGTTCTTGTAAAACCTCTTTTCTTCAGACCTGAACCCATTTCTTATTCAGTGAGACCTTTTAAAGTGTACTCAGGAAAGCTCCAAAAAAGATACAGGGAGGCAGAGGAGGTTTGCCAAACCTTTCTCCTAAATCCTTTCTTGCTTCAAGAAAGGCAAGAGCAGGGCAACTGGGGCAACAGCGGCAGCCCCAGAACCGGGCATTGGATATGCCCATGGGGATGGCAACAGGTCAAGGCTGGGCTGGGACAAGGTCCACGGGTGAGTCAGACTGCAGGGCCCACGGCCAGTCAGGACTGTGGGAAGCTGGGCTGGCCCTGCTTCAGAGTCACTGGTCCAGGGTGCTGACAGTCCTGGGGAGCTGAAACGGGGTCCTGGCCATGAGCAGAGTGGGGGGACCCATTGGGGGAAAAAAAAATCATTATCTTCAAGGGAGGATTCCCTTCAAAACATAGTCATGAGAGGCAGACTGAATCACCCCTTGTATGCGCTTATTGCCTTCCACCAAAACCAGTAGGAAAGAAGTTGGATAGAGCTAGATTGGTTAATTTCCACTTTGTCAATTTATAGGAGATATGGATAGACTAATTTCAAAGGCAAACCACATCTATTAACTTCCAATATTTATTTTTGATGTTTTAATTTTACAGAGGTGAGGTGTTTCATATCTATGGTACGACATAAAATGGAATTTATTGCAGTTGTCACTATTGTTATGTGAAATGCTGCTGCTAATGGTTTCCATGCCACTCCAGAAAATTATAAAAACAAAGAAGTGTATGTAAAAAATATGATTTACATTTCAATCTGAAGCAGCAGACATCATTCTATCTTCTTTGCTTCATAGAACGTAAATCATATCCTATTAATCCTAAATAAAACATTAATGTAACTTTAACAAGGTACATTATCTTCACAGGGACTGTGTGCCTAGATATGTGAAAATAAGTCATGGCACTAGGGAGGCAATGGGATATACATTTTTGGGAAAGGCTGGAGCAAAAATGCCCTATTCTAATTGCTTTGACTTTTAAAGTGTTTTAAACTAATCACCAAACTATAATCTCACTGATCTCATTATATATCTGAAGATATTCCAGAAACTTTAATAGACCTAATTTGTTCTAAAAGTGTCTAAAGCAAATAAGACATCTTAAAATACAAGTTTATTGCCTCTTTCAATAATTAGTAAAAGTGGAGTTGCATCTCAATCTCTTTTCAATCAGATTAGCTGTTGTTGCAATGAAACCTCAAGGCAAAATCCTGAATTCATGTTTAAAAGCACCATAAAACATTAGAAATTTGCTGACTTTGTGAAACGATGAAAAGACCAGAAAGTTTCATGAATTTTTCAGTTGAAGTTAAAGTGACTCCATTTCCATGACTGTATATAAATTCCAAAGTCAAGTTGCACTCTTCCAAATGGCATTAGAGGGTCACAAACTGAAGCATTTTGTGTCCTTCCTTTTATCAATGAGAAAGTTTGCTTCTGTGCATGTGTGAATGTGTGTGTGACTCAAGTGTTCAGGCAGATAAAGGCAAGCTGGTCAAACAAAAGCAACCACAGCTCAAATACTTCCTTGCTTCATTTTCTAGATTTTTCACACAATGAAAAGGCAATAGTTGAAAAGAGCCTGGCAACAAAGACACGAAGGCAGATGACTTTCTGCCTCTGGAGGGGACTGATACCAAATGTCTTTAAGACCTGAATTATACTGGAGGACTCTGAGGCAACTCCCTATGGGCACTGGCAATTCTGCCACCTACATACCTTTGCCTTTATCTTAAAGTGGAGCAGCAGATGTTCATATAAGAACATCCCTTAGCTCAGCAGTAGAACTGACGGACAGAATTGTTTTCTGTTAAGAAAATCCTGTAAGATCTGCAAATACAAAATGTCAACAAACCTCCCCATGGATGGTCTCTGCACAGCATGACCTGCATTACCAAGTCCATCTGATGCTGCATAACCTGTGGTTTTCCACCATCTGAAGTGGCATGAGATTATACTATCCTCTTTTTATTTCTCCTGATAGCTCCAATATATGGTGTTTTAAACAACATGTTACAAAGTCTGAGGGTCTTTCTCACTGGGAAGTGGCACCCCCAAAGCCTACAGCAGAATTCAGTGATTTTACTGTATGGCAATGGTTTAATGATGTGGATGGCAGAAAGATCTCTTGTAATCCCTAGGTGAGCAACTATCTTTCAGTGACCCCAGAAGTATTCTCAAAAATATAACACAATTCACTAAACTTATAATTTGGGTTTTTAGACTTATGTCAGAAATGAACAAAAAAAAGACAATTACAGTTAGTGTGGACTACCAGTATAGTAAGTGGTAAGATGAGTATTGAGTAAACATCATTTGATTGTTAAAATACATTCCAAAATTTAGATATAAGCTTGAGAAACATAAGTATACCGTGACTGACTGCTACAAAGCTAACTTCTTTCACAGCAGCCCATATTGTGCTGTGTTTTGGATTTGTTGCTAAAATCATTGTCATAAACACACTGATATGTCAGCTATTGTTGAACAAGGCTTGCGTAGCATCAAAACTTTCTTTCTTCCCACTCTGTCCCCCTGAGCAAATAGTCTCAGGGTAAGCAAGAAGTTGGGAGTGCACACAGTCAGCTGACAGCTGGCAAAAACTGGTGAAAGGGATATTCTATACCTTACAGTGCCATTCTCAGCAATTAAAATTGAGGGTAGATGAAGAAAGGGGTGAGGGGGATGGTGTTTGTCTTCCAAGGTGGATGTTACTCAGAGACTGGCTGGGGACTGATCAGCTTGGGGGAGGTAGTACATGATAAGATGATTAGATGCTTGCCTGGGCAACCCAATAGAGTGGGGTGAATTCTAGAATTTGGGAAATTATATCTTGGGTGTAGTAAGACTGATGGTGATCTGATTCTAAGAGATTTTGAATGGGGATTGTGTTAAATTATGAACACAGAGGTTTATATCAAAAAAAGTAATTTGACCACTGACCTGCATTTTCTAAATTACTGTTGGCTACTAAGAACCTTCTCACTTCTTTTAAAACCTGATTCTCTGCTAAAGTCCATGAATGGAAATATACATTTTTCCCTTATACTTCTGAAAAGCATGTTTGGGTTCTTTTAGTTTGTTTTGATTTTGATAATTTCACTTGAATATCCCTGAAATTAAAAATAGCTGTGGAAAATGGACAAATAATCCTAGGCTTGAGAAGGCTGGCAAAGAGGAAGAGGAACTCAGAATAACTGTAGCTAATGAAAACAGTCAAAATCACAATATACAAAGAGGTTAAAGAAATGTAATCCTAGCAAATGTTCACCCTTTAGTAAAAGCAAAGGTTATATATAGCACAGTACAATTGATTCAAATTAATCAAATCAAGCAAGTACTTTCTAAAGAAAATTAATAGTATATATAATTTATTCAATAATATAATGGAGGTGCATGCATATGTTGTGATAAATATATTCTCAAAGCAATCAAACATACTGCTCATGTAACAGCCTTGATGGGCTTTGGTAATTTCTGTTGCAAAGTAAGTAGTAAAAGAAGCTGAAACTGTTTAAAATTCCTTTCCAGACAAGCAGTATTTATATTTGCATGTTGCACAATGTTTCTTCTTCCTTGTTCCCTGTGTTTATCTGAACTGGGGTAGTCAAACAAAGAGTAAAAAACAATATAAACAAAAGGTAGCTATTGAGCTATTTTAGGGATAGATGACTAAGAAAAAATATAGGGAGGCAGAAGAATAACAAATACATCAGGAAGACATAGGTAAAGGAACTGAGGAAAGGTAAGAGAAGGTCACCCAGAGAAGGTCAGATTTATGAAGGAGGAAGCAAATTAAAAAAGGAATAAAAGATTTGGAGGTGACATTAAGAGGTAGGAGAGGGAAATGAAACACTGTGGGAATGCTTCCCCTTATGAAAGGTCTTCTATTTATTAAAATTAGTATATTTTGGCAGAACTTTCAACTGATTTACTTAAAAGTTTATAAAGTTATGGTTTCTATATTTATGTTTTTTTCTGTTAACATGCTACATCATTTTCAGTAGTAGTTAACTGTTCCTTATGTAGTGAATTACATTATATTACTGATTAGTAGACCAAGCAGACAGCAACAAATAACCCAAATCATGAAAATGTTTTTGAGAACCTTTAACTGTTACTGTGTTACTCACATGTTATTGCTTACAACAGTGATGGAAGGAAATCTGAGGTTAGTCCATTTTCAGATGATTCAGCAATGATAAAATAGTTTTCCTACTGGTGATGACAGATTTTCCTTTTCATTCTAGAATTGTTTTGAGGTGGTTTGGTTTTGGGTTTTTTTCTCTTTAATGGAAAAAGAAAAAAATAAAAATTTATTTTTAAAAAATCAATCACCACCACCGTCTTCCAAAAAACAGGAACCAAACAGTAGAAACCTGCATATTAATAGGCATGACAGACAGAGCAATTTCCCCTAGGTAATCAACTCTAATAGGCATGGATGTACTGCGAAATAAAAGACTAAACAGTATGAATACCTCATGGACATGATAGCAGAAAAGTTAACTACACCTTAACAACTAAATAGGGGATGTAGAAGGTAGGAAGGGATGCCAGTTAGGCTACGGTGCAAAGTAATCTGCAACAGCAAGTCTGACAAGAATGATGCTGCATGTAAGAGGGGAAAAAAAAAAAAAGTGTCTTCTATAATAAGATTTTGAAATCACTTTCTGTGATTTCCCTTGTGATTTATTGTTCTTGTCCACACACACCTTTTTAGCCTCGGTTTAACTTTTTAATGAGTAGGGGGGTTAAAGAATTGCCCAAGGCGAGGGCAGGAGCACAGTGAAGCAATCACATTCATGTGTGTTTTTCTCAGATGTAGTAAACAAGAAGTCCCAGTAAAGAGGGGGAAGGAAATTGATATCTTCAGAATAAGTGGAGTAGAGAAATACTGGAAGATGAGTGCCTGAAGATCTGAATAGGTAAAACATAGAGCCTCTAAATATGAGACTTACTTATTTCAAATGCATAGGACTTATTGATATCTGCCTAAACAGTAAGATCCAAGTAAATGCAACAGTATCAATATTAACATAATTAAATTCATCTTTCTAATGATTTTTTTTTTTACTCTGTACTGTAACAGCAGATTTTGATTCATAGCTTTCCCTACCTCCCCATCTGACTCTTCTGAGGCTCCAGCCACCCTTTTCTGTTCTCCCTGACACCGAAAATGGGCCTTTATTTATCCTGGTTAGGGGTAAGAATAGCTTGTGAAGCTTTTCTTACTTACATCTAAACTCAGAGAGAGACAGCCAGGATGGGTATCCCTTGGTCCTATCTGGAGCTCTGATTTAAATAAAGTTATAAATCATATACAGGTTCCTAAATAAAGTCTGAAAATTCATTACAGCCACTCCAGCTGATGCAGATGATAACTATGCAGCTAATCAGTTTGGTGACATCCATCCTTTCTTCTCTGAAGAAAGGTAAAATAAGAGTGTGTTGGTGTTCCCAGTGTAGAAAAAGGGTTGCATAAGATGTATGCTGTCAAAGCTCCAGGTGTGACTGACAAATGATGGACCACAATGAGCAAGAAAACTCTAAGTGAAGAAAAAAAAGTTAGGTATCTATATCTATACTTTCACACATCTAACTGCTCTCAGTTAAAAAAAAAAAAAAAAAAAAAAAAAAGGGGGGGACAAAATTATAAAGAATAATGGTCAGAACACTGAGCTTCAGGGCAGTCAGAAGCAGCTGCATGCTTTTATTATAACAAATCTTGCTCTGTATGGCTTTACTAGCACAGGTGGTACTGTACATTTTTCTTCATAGAAAAGAGTTATTATATTTCATTATACCCATCGTTCAGAATTACAGCATTCTTCTTTTTCAAAGGAGGCAGTCGAGATGAGGTCTGTAACTTGAACTGAGAGGGTGTATGCTGTTACCTGGAAGATGATTAACTGTAATTTGATGCAACATGCAACATTTGCAAAAGTGAGAATAATAAAATCAGTGAGGCAAACAAATGAGCCGTATGTTGAGTTATCTATCACCCAGGAGCTGTACCAGGAAAAGGGTGCTGATCATCTCACAGGGCATTTTCTGAATAGACATATTACCAATTTAAGGCTAGGATCTTTATGTATGATGATCACTCATTGTTAGCTACACAATAATTTTGAGGATTTTTTAAATTATTCTTTCTTCTTGCCTGTATGTAGATGTAGGAACATGAGCATTTATCACCAATCTATAAGCACTATTAGCAAAGTATGGGAATCTGACTTACAGAATATAAAGTTTTACTTTAATGCTCAAGAGTTCATTTTATCTCAAGAGAAATCCAATCACGTTTTATCAGTTACAAATAGATAGCCCCAATTAGAAAGCAATTAACAAATAAAAAGTAAATAAAATGGATTAAATTACTTTCTATTTGATTTTTCAATGCCGAACCTTGAAACAATCAGCAGCTAAAGAAAAGTCTTTGACAGATTTTGAATGTTTCATGTTATTCATAGCAGAATTGTAAATATAACTATAAAAATATTTTTGTATTTGTCAAATCTGAATAGTTTGAACTTACTGCAACTATCCTGCTTAGGTAGAGTGACAGCTTTTTTTTTTCTCTTTTTTTCCTGTCTCTATATGTGATTTTATTTCCTCTAAAAAAATAATTTGAGATTCTCTTTCTTTATTTTATTACTGTACAAAACCAAACACTTCTATATGAATAAGAAAATATCAAATAAACTCCAAAAATTTTCCTGGACATGGTCAACAGTCATGCTTATAATGATTTCCCATAATAATCTCTCAGAAATTTGTTCACATTACCTGCAAAAATGCTATTGCTTGTGACATAGCAAATTTATTTTTCAGAACTTATGACTTTGAAACTGGAAATAGTAACAAATAAAACCCCTCAAATTTCAAATATTCTTTTTTTCAATAGGTACTCCCGCATTCACAAATTTCAACAGATTTGCTTTCATTTTATAAAACCTATAAGTAAACTGGTTATATCTTGATTGCCTTTTACTTGCCTGTTGAGTTTTTCACATAGACAAAAATTACATATAAAACTCTTTGAAAACACTGCTGTAAGCTCTTTTTCCATTGGGCTGAGCAGCCTGTGCTCCAAGAGTTCAAGATCCAGCTACCATCCGGCCCAGCAGCAAAACCTCGTATTTGTCTTCTGAGAAAGTTGTTAACTTAGAGAGACGTGAGAAGGAGGACAGAGAAATAAGAAAGATAAAATTACAGCCAGAGGTAGGCCTGTTGAGGCAAGATAATTAAGAGCTCAAGCATTCAAGGAGAAAAGCACTATCATAAAAAAAAATAAAATACTAAAAAAAAAATAATTTAGAGAGCTAGTTGAGTCATTAGGAATCATTGGGGCTTTGAATAGAGACATCAGTGTCACTGCTGATGACAGAGCTGGTGAGATCTGGAGACTCAGCAGCACTGAGAAGCTGTGGAAGGAGTAATAGAGGCTGGCCCTGAACCTTCTGACTTTGTGGCCAACAGTGATTCTTCGGCTGCCTTAAGAGTACTGTGAGCAAACTAATGCTTAGCCTAACACATCATTAAATCTTAGTTGCATTTTCTGTGCACCTAACTGGTGAACAATTGCATCTTATTTTTCTTGTTGTATGTGTATCTCTTGCAGAATCTCTTTGCACTATGCAAATGATGCCTCAATAAACTGATCCCAAAGAGTAAAGGTAAGAGGATTCAGTGAAAAGCAGTCCCACACCATGTCTTCGTCAGTGAGCACTGTATAAGGAAATCAGCAAATGAAAATGAATAAGTATGTGTAGTAGCTAAAGTATCAGAGGTTTGGCCTGTTGTGGCAGAATTTTGTACTTTCTAAAACCTGCATTCCACACAGATTTGAGGTTTTATTTTTTACTTGCTTTTCCAGAGGAAAGATAAAAATAGGAGACATAATAAAGGTTATTATGACCTACCTTTTTAAGAAAAGGCTGACGTATGGTAAGCAAAGGACAATTTAAAACTTCTGCATGTTTTCTTCCCATCTATAACATTCCCTGGTGTTTCTAAAACCTACTGTTTTAGCAGAAGTGCTGGCAGCTAAAAGCTGCATATACATTAACTTTCTTTCTACAACTAGGGGAATAGTAAAGAAAACAGAAGTGGAACTTCTTCTTGAGATTCTAGACCAAATTTCAGCTCAATCACATTCTTTATCTTTTCATGTTTATTTTCCATGAATGTTTGAGTAGCTGAGATTAACTATATCAAACAGGTAGAAAAGCAAAATTTCATAGAAAAGATTATGAATGAATTTTGATAGGATTGCAATATTTGTAATTCATGTCCAATTCATTGGTTACTGTGCTGAAAACACATGAAGTGATCCATGAAGCAAGGTTTTGTGTTGTACTTGAGACCATAATATAATACCCCTGTGCTTAAGGAAGGAGAAACCCTGCAGATACAACTCTAATTTAAGCAGAAAAGGTTACACAGCCATACAACAAACAATAATGCAGAAGCAAAAAGCACCGGCCACCAGAAGTGAACATTTCTCCCTCCCTACGCACTTGTAATGGTTTAACCTTGTGTGGAATGTGGGGTGCATTCTGAAGCCTTTCAACTACCTCTCCTCTCCCAATTATTTTATCATTTAGTATGGAAGTTAGAACATACATAAATTATAAAAGCTGTAATACCTATAGGCAGAGTTATTTTCAGGCCACCACACACACAGGAAGGGAGAGAGTGGGCTTGGAACACTTGCATTTGCTGCCTAACTTTACAAAACATTCCTGTAAGACAAATAAAAGGCTCACTTCTGAGTCTCCCGTGTTGATCATGGAACAAATGCACAGAATAAAAAAAAGGAAGAGCAGTGATAAGAATATTCCCCCTACCTAATATTTTTGTGTTCATTCATGGATACTTTCTGGAGTTAATTTCATTAATTTTCTTTGCCAATAAAATCCAATGCTACATGCGCAATACAACCTTTGCAATCCAACGTCATGAGCTTTCACAATTAATATATAAGTTTGATCTTAGCTAAAATGTAGTTTCTGGCACCTAAAATCATAGGCAAGAGGCAGCATGAAGATTCACATCATGGAGGCAAAATACTGTTAATCTGATAGACTAAGCCACTGAACATCAGCAACTTTTCTCTGCCTAGTTTTCTAGGTTCTAAATTAAGTTTGAAACTATTCTTTCAAATTTTTTGTCTTCAAACATAATTGTAGCATTTTCTCAGAAGATACAGCTTAGGACTGGGAAGAACAAGAACTTAACTCATATCGCATTTACCAAATGCATGATTCTCAGTACTCAGCCACTTCGGTACAGCTGACAGCAACATGAAAGCCTTTATTTTAATTTTTAGCTTAAAAAATGAGTGATAACAATTAAATTTGGTGACCTCAGGCTCTTACATATGGATATTACCTAGCCATAAAGCCTTGTTGATGCTTTAGACCTTTACCCCCTATTCTCACACAGATAAAAGTGCCTAAGAATCTTACTTTTGCCATTGCGCTTGAAAGAACTGATCTCATTTTTTGTGCATATATATTATGTATATCTGCTCTTTAATTTCATCACACAGGTTTCTCTGCTTTAGATGAAATAGTTCCTTCCAAGTTGATACACCATGCATAGAAAACAAGTATATTTACAAGAAGCCAAAAAGTAATAAATTAATATATTCTTCCACATAGAATAGTCTCTTGGCTATTAGTTCACACATTGACATAGTGAAACCATGAAACAATGTTTGATTTTTCCCTTTTTTCCTTACCTCTGTCATTGCCATCCTCACATATTAGCAATTTAAAAAAATCAATCTTTATTGAAGATCAGTTCCTGCCACGTTAGTCAAGCAAACAGTGTCTTCATTTCATATTACTACTGAGATTAAAAAAAAACATCATTCAGTTTCCCAAGTAACTTAAAACTATTCTGTGTTCATTTATATCAATTCAGTAGAGGAAATGAACTTGATCAAAGAATAATGTCAGGTGATATATTTTTGTCACAAAAATCCCTGGAACAGGCAACATATTCAAAGTCTTACTAAAAGAAATAGCAAGATGTATGTGTCATCTTATGACAAGCTCTCTTCTGATTTCACAAGTCACAACCTTTTAGTCAACACTTTACACTGTCAGTAAATAACAGCCAACATGGATTAGTCAAGAGCAAATCACGTCAAACCAGTTTAATTCTTCCTAGAATAATGTAACAGGCCATAGAGATAAAAAGGAAGCAGTATATTAGAGTTTTATATTTGGCTTCAGTAAAGTTTTTAACACTGGTTTTTTATGTCAATGTTACATGCATGCAAAAGAAAATTGTTTAAATGCAAACAACCTGCTAGTATAAGTTCTGAAGAACTAGAGGTAAGAATACAGTAAATCATAAATAGTCTTGGGTCCTCATTGTCATTGGTAAAAATAATGGCAAGATAACAAAACTCTGAAACAGTGTGCCTGGGTCTGAAGCAATATTGTGCACTATTGTGGATGTGTTTAGGAATCAACTAAAAGCATCCACCAACAAAGATATAGATATTATTGATATTTCTTTGAAACACAAAGATGGGATAAGCACCTATTTAAGGTCCTTTCCAGCATTATATCTCCATGAAAGCTTTGGATTGTCTGTGTAAGAGGGAGACAGAGACCTTGCTGCTGTGAATCTCTGTTGTGCCCTATTTGTGTGATATGGTTGCCTTTATGGGTACACCTCTCATTTACATCAGTTCAGGATCTTGCCCCAGAAATGGAAAAATTTTTGATTTAAAAAAGTATATCTGCTCCTAAAAGTAACTCCAATTTCATACAGAGGCAAATACCACCAAGCAAAAGAAAAAAAAACCTGAAACAAACAAACATAAATTATACTAATATCTTATGAACCACCTTGTAAATTATGTATCTTGTTCTTAATAATATTATAAAACTAATTCCATATGATCTGAAAATACATGAATGTTGAAACACATTTCATCTAAAGAGAATACACTGGTCAATTTGTCAGCTCATTTCAACTTTGTAGACTTTCTAAGATTTTTTAATTAATATTTGGCCTTGTCAAATAAATTATAAACTATGATTGTACCTTAGTCTTTGAGAAACTGAAGATCTCTTTTCTTCAGAACAAATTTTACAGCTTTTAAAACACACCTTTCCACTGTTTCTTCTTTTTCATTTGAGACGGCTCACAAATATTTTCCATAAAAATGGCAAAAGTATGCATTTTTAGTTATTGTAAGTTTTTAGTCCTAATAAGTCATATTTGAATGTACTTTCCTCTAAGAAATCATAGACCAAATCAGTTTTTAGTATCTTAATACCATTACATTGCAACACAATTTCTCAGACTGGTGATCCAGTTCTAGAAATGTGATAAACACAACTTCTTCAATTCACAAATAATACCAAGCAAAACAAAGAACTGTGGAGTAAAGTGAAAGATATTTTAAAAATAGAAACACTATTTTGCAAATTATTACTGTATTCACTTAGTGGGCGATTTACGTATTTGCATATCTGCTCATATAATTTACTTTAGTATTTTATAGTAGAGGATTTCTAATTTTTACTTGCAGCATTTTAGCAACTTTTAAGTTAAAACTTAGATTTAATTTGACACCCATTCTCAAAACAAAGAAAATGTGAATAATACACATACAAAATAACGGGATCTGGTACAAGACTGAGGTACTGCAATTGAGGCATCTACATGTACACTTTCTGTGTATGAAGTAGCTCAACAGTCTCCCTTTACAACACTGAAACTAACTCAGGCACTTGATTAAATAAATGTTTTCCCTACAATTATTAGATAGAAGAAGATAGAAATATGTGGGGCTTGATTCAGTTACCTAAGACAGATATCTAATGCTAACTGGGATGCACGCAACATCCAGGGCTGGCAGGTATTACATGGAAATAAAGGGAAAATTCTTTCTTCTTGGAAGGGAACCTAGAGATCCAATGGATACCCACGTGTCATCTTATGTCTAGACACTTGTGTTAACATATATGTCTCAAACCCTCTGTATACAGTCAATCTAAATTGTTCTGAGCATCTGACACTGACTCTACATTTAAGTTGCCTTTGCATATGGTATTTGAGATGCACTATCTCACATGAACTCAGGTCTCACTATCTCACATGAACTGCTTGGAAGGAAACGAATGTCCTTACTTTCTGTATTTGTGATCTCTGTGATATCAGGGAGTATCTCAAATGGCACTAGCAATTTGCATTTAGGGAAAATGAATGAAGCCTTTTAATGGGGGCTGATTCACAGAACAACAGAAACACAGAATATTCTGAGTTGGAAGTGACCCACAAGGATGACTGAGTCCAAACCTTAGCCCTGCACAGGCCCATCCCCAAGAGTCATCCCCATGTGTCTGAGAGTGTTGTCCAAACACTTCTTGAACTCTGCTTAGCCAAGCTGGTCTTCTGCCTTGCCTACTTGACTTCCAACATTTGGGAATTGCCTGCTCCTCTGCCCTTAGGAGGTGATGTTTAAAAAGTGACCAGCACCTGCAAAAAACACCTGATGGACCCCAGCACCTGGAAAAACATTTTCCTAGGGGACCTTACTTACTAATTTCTTGAGCAGCCTGAAGTCTGGTCTCCTCATGTCCGAGCTGAGGCTTTGCTGTCACTTTTCCTCCTGTCAAGAGAGATTTTAAACTCAATCATTTTGTGGTCACTGTGGCCAAGACGGTCACCAGTCTCCACTTCACTCATGAGATCCATTCTGCTAACAAGCAGCAGATCAAGGAGAGCATCTTTCCAAGTCAACTCTCTTAGGACCTGTTTCATAAAGTTGTCATCCAGGTTTTTTAAGAGTCTTCTGGCCCAGATTGTACCAGCTGTGTGATGCTGTCAGTTAATTTCTGGCAAGTTGAAGTCCCCCATAAGGAAATGGGTAGTTGACTTGGAAGTGTCCCTTAATTCCTCAAAGAATGATTGATTGGCATCATCGTCCTTGCTGGGAGGCCTGTAGCAGATTCCCTGTCTTGGTTTAAAGGTAAACTGGCAGGAGAAATGAACCCAACTGAAAAAAAGAGGTTACAAGTCAGAGTTACAATTTAATAAAAAAGATTACAATAAATACAATGATACAGAGAAAAAATGGGTTTAACCCACATAGCTCAGATGTATAATCCAGCACCCTGGGGCATGAACAGAATGGAGTTTGTTAGCCCCTGTACAGAGCACCACATGATCTCCCTGAGTAAAAAATAAAATGAAAGAAAAAATCTCTTGGCGAGGATGATGGTCACAGTCTGGTCAAGAGCAGCAGTCACAGTCCTGTTGAGGTTCTGGTCCTCCTCTGGCTCTGATGAGTGGTACCAGAAGTCCCCAAACCCCAAGATTATGTATGCTTAGGTTCAGATGGGAATGCCCAGTACCACCCCCAGGGCAGAGAGTTTCACAATTGAAGTGGGGCAAAACCTAGGACCCCAAAGAGTTAACACAAAAAATCCAGGGAGATGTTTAGCTAGAAGTCAGGATT
>JAWWEU010000001.1:62130999-62163377 GCA_035583155.1 Acropternis orthonyx | reverse complement strand
AATACCTCGGCTGCATAGAGACCCAAATTGTCTTTGTGCAGTTTTCTATGCCTTTTTGGGGGCACAAATTCTCGGCAACACAATGGGTGATTTGCTCTATGAGTCATGGGATAATCCTTGATGGCCCCTTAGCAGACATGACCCCTCAGTCTGGGTGTGAATGTCCTATTGACTCCCCGGAGGGGAGTTGTCACACCTGAGTCATTGGTGTGAAGACAGGAAAACATCCCTATCTCACAGTGTTCTTAAACACCCAGTTTGTAGCCTGAAGGGTCAGGTGTGCCCTGGGCAGCTGCTGCAAATGATCCATTCTTAACAGTTCAGGGGAAAAAAACACAGAGGATGTAGAATACACAGTTTTGGTTAACACCCACACGGTGATAAACTGGTCCTGGCCACTATAACTAGGACACTTACACAATGACATCCACATTATTTGTTTGCCCCTTGATTCTTACCCAGAGGCTCTCAACTGTGCCATTGCCAACTGTGAGCTTCATAGATTCTAACCCTTCTATTACATACAGTGTCACTCCTCCACTCTTCTGCCCTACCTGTCCCTCCTGAAGAGCTTGAAATCATCCAACAGGGCACGCCAGACACGTCTCATTCCACCAGGTTTCACTTATGCCAATGATGTCAAACCTCTGTGACTGAGCCAAAGTTTCAAGTTCCTCTTGTTTGTTTCTCATGTTGTGTGCATCAGTGTAGAAACATTTCAGGTTGTGGTACATTGTGGCCAACACCCCATGATGCAGATGAAGGGATTCCATGAGTACTTGTTTCCTTAAGTTTTGACACACCATCCCATCGCTCATCACTGGCGAGCCTTGACCCCAGATATCATCACAGAGCGAAATTTCATTTCAAATGCTTCCTGATTCATTTCTAACTGTTTCATGCTAAAAAGTTGGTACCTGCGATGTTGAATAAAAGATGGATAGTGAACAAACTTGAGCACTGAAGCCTGATTATCACATAAAGAACTGGAATTATGCTTCTTGACTGTTTTGGAGCTCTCCAGGTTTCTTAGAGACAAAGTCTTAGCACAGTGTACCAATAATGCACTCTAGAGACTCCTCCCACAAAACAGGAAGAATATGAGTACAGTAGATGTGGTTTTCTCCATCAACTCAGTCCTGTAACACTGTACCATGAACTCCTGCAGTATCAATGTCCCTAACTACCACTTCCTGCCACCTGGTCACACAACACATCTCTACATTTTCAAGGTATTAAAAGAACTCCATGCTTCTGAGTTTCAGCACAGCACTCACACCATTTCAGACATGTGTGATTTAAAAAAAATATACAGCAAAAAGTAGGTGTATCTTGGAGCCCTTGGGCACAGCACAGTACCAGCAAATACTTTGAGCCAAAGTTTGTGTGCTATGATCACACCAGTCTGTTTTAGTAGAATAAATCCCTAAACATTGCAAAAATTAAACTTTCTGCACAGTTTAGTCTTGAGGCTTAGAGATAATTTCCCCAAACTGTGATTTCATATAAAGTGTCCATCTTTCAGACCTCCCCCATTCATGCTACTTAAGGCTGGAAACTCCTACATTTTCTAAGACATTATTTTTCTGCTAGTAAGGTTCTCTGAATTTGTGTTATTTTTTAAACACCTGTATAATTTCCAACATAATATGCAAATGGCAGAGTGTCTAAAACCATTCACCAAAATAGTCTTGTATACGTGTTGCCCTGAATACCTTAACTGTGGTGTTAAGGTTTGAAAATTTCTTTCAAAACATGGGCTTGTCTTTTGAAAAAATAAAAAATAAAACAAGCATATCTTGGAATATTACCTGAAAACAATGCACTCAAACCCATCTTTTTGCTCTTTGTGATGTGGGGGAAATTCTTCTTTATGCTTTTTCCACTTAACTTCATTCCTCAGTCACTGTGCTGTTTTAACCATACTACTTTGATTTACTTGTGGTGTTACATACTTTCAATTTCACTACTATAAGATTTTATATTTGATTAAAAATTTACTGAAGCAAAGAGACAATTACTTGATATCTTGCTTGTTACCATGAACCTATAAGAGACTGAGGTTTTATTCTAATGAATACTGTAAGCAGACTTAAGTAGATAGAAGGAAAAAGTGTGAGACAGTCTCACTTCAGGACTGCTTTTCACACAGTGAAATAGGATATCCCTACTTGGACTCCTCATTGTGGCTGTTCAATACTTAAAGAAAGCTCATAAGAAAGATTGTGAGAGACATTTTACCAAGACCTGTAGTGATCATAGAATAGAAAGAGAATCACAGAGGTTGGAAAGATCATTGACTCCCAACAGTTTCCTAGCACCGCTAGTCCACCACTAAATAATGACCCTAAGCACCACATCTACATAATTTTTCAATATCTCCAGGGATAGTGACTCAACCACTTCTCTGGGCAGTCTGTTACAATGTTTGACAATCCTTTTGGTGAAGAAATTTTCTTAATATCCAATCTAAATATTCCCTGGTGCAACTTGAGGTCATATTCTCTTGTCCTGAACTTGTTAGCTAGAAGAAGAGACTGACCCCCACATCACTACACCCTCCTTTCAGGTAGCTGTAGAGAGCGATAAGGTGCCCCCTGACCCTTTTTTTCTCAGGATAAAGCAACCCCAGCTCCCTCAGTTACTCCTCATCAGACTTAAGTTCTATGTCCTTCACCAGTTTCATTGCTCTTCTCTGGACATGGTCCAGTGTCTCAATGTCTTTCTTGGAGTGAGGAGCACAAAACTAAACACAGAACTCAAGATAACTCAAGATGTGGCCTCACCAGTGCCAAGTACAGGAGGATGATCACTGTCATAGTCCTGCTGGCCACAAAATTTCTGACACAAGCCAGGATGCCATTGACCTCCTTGCCACCCTGGCACACTGCTGGCTCATGTTCAGCCAGCTGTCAACCAGCATCCCCAGGTCCTCTTCTGATGGGCTATTTCCCAACCGCTCTTTCTTCAGCCTGTAGCACTTAATGAGGTTGTTGTGAGGCACGTGCAGGACTAAGCCTTGTGGAACCTCATCCAATTGGCCTTGGCCCATTAATCCAGCCTATCCTATCCTCAGGCAGGTAAATGCTCTTGTCCAATGTCATGTCATCCGCAAACAGACTGAGGGGGCTTTCAGTTGCCACAACAAGAGTTAATCGTCTAGTCCAAACACCCTGCCATCAGCATGAACGTATTCTACGAAAACAGGTTGCTCAGACCCCTGTCCAATCTAACTTTGAATGTTTCTAGGGATGGTGCATCCACCACGTCTCTGGGCAACCTGTCACTGTTAAAAATGTCTTCCTTATTTCTAAATTAACTGTCCTCCAGTATAAAACCATTACCCTTTGTCTTTTGGTAACAGGACCTGCTAAAAAGTTTTCCCTACCTTTCTTATAGGCCCCTTTCAAGTACTGAAAGTCCACAGTAAGGTTGAGTACCTCAGCCTTCTCATCTGTTGTTACCAGTTTGCCAGTCTTGCTTATAGGAGGGAGGCTTTTTTTGATCTTCATATGAGGTAGTGATTATAACATTGCAAAGCCTTGTTTCCCTTAGCTAAATCCATTGTGAACTCATGGTGCAGTCTTCTGAAAAAAATGCCTAAAATGAGGGGTCTGTGAAGAAGAGGGGGGGGAAATGCTAGGAAAAGTTAAATAAAAGCCTTCTTTGGCTACTGAACATTAAGGATTCACTGAACGATTGCACTCTCTCTTGATTAAGCAGGAGAGGAAAGTGGGAGTCTCTGGGCACACTACAAGATGCACTTCTTGTTCCACTGGCTTCTCTTGGCAGCAGGAGGTTGATTTGAAAACATAGCATACAAAATGTTTACCATGAATATTCATTTACTTTATAAATCAACTTGCTTGACTATACTTAATCTGAGTTCATGTCTCATAAGCATTTTAATAAATAAGTTTACTTTAAAGAAGTTTCTTGAAATCATGGATTGTTCTTGACTGTTTTGGAAATGATCTCAGAAGTTGAGTTTCAAATCTGTAATCTTAATATTTAAAGCGGAACCCTGATCAAAAACTCTACCGCACAGCTGATATATTGAAGGAAAACTTATTGAATGCTAAATATTTGTCAACAAAGGGGGATGAAGAAAGTGATTTATCAAAAGAACTATTTTACAATAAGTAAGATCAAGAAATTTTAAATTTGTTGCTAGACAATTTAGAGATACAGTGGAGAAACTACTGTGCATTGCTAAAAAGCAAAGAAAAAATATTAACAAGAAAAATATTAAGGTTTGGCAAACTACTCTTTAAAGTAGTTTTACCACCAATTCGATGTGGAGTTATATTAAAGTGTGATTTTGACACATTATTCTTCAAATGAATAGTGGAGATCAACAAAAAAAACCCTTTTTTTTTTTTCCTAGATTATTAGTAGTTCATTGAATGTAGGAAAATGGGTTTGCTCTTATTGAGTACAAAATCCCCTACTTTTGAAATAATCATATGAACCAAAAATATTTGGAAAACCCAGTATCTAAATAGATTCCTTTCCTGTTTTATAACTCTATAATATCTAAGGCAATTTAGTAAAGAGCTCCATGCAAACCTTTAGCTCGCATATCAAGACTCAGCTTGTTTACCCTTTCAAAATATTGGTAGCATAGAACATACAGGAAGACACAATACTAACATTACATCTATGGTCCACAATATTTGAATAAAATTCCTGTAACTGTATTTGCACTGTAATTAAAATTATTGAAGCAAAAAGAGAAAAAAACCCAACCAACCAAACAAAAAACCCAGCTTCTGAAATACAGGAAATTACCTAAAACTACTTTACTACATTGATAAATTGAGCATGAAAAGTTATTGTTTTAATTATCACATGGAAAAATAGAAATTAACCCAGAAGACATGACTGAGTAGACACTCAGATATAATGAGATATAATGACACTCAGAGATAATGTATTTTATATCTCCTTCAGGCTCAAGTATTCAGTTAAGTGAAAGTGGTGAAGGTTTCTACCTCTAAATAAAGACTGTTTAAAAAAAGGTATTAAATTAATAATTTAAATTTTTTGTAGGGTAGCAATCATATCTGGGCTTTTCCAGGAAAACAGAGAAAGAGATTTTCAAAAACAGAGTTACCATGGAAACATAAAATCAAAGAAAAATAATTATTACTCAGGGGAAGAACCCAAATTTGTGCTGTTCACTGAAATAAAACTCATACAAGAGTTTAATAGGAGTTCTTCCTTCAAAAATCTCTATGTGATCATTTCTAAAGTAACAGATGTCTAATGATTTTAATATTCTTAATTTTTCCCATGAAGAAAAAATTTATTTGACCTAATAGTAGAAACCACATAATTCATAGCAGTCTCTCTACCAAGGGTAGTTTCTCTGCCAAAATTCTGGGGATGGGGGTGTCTGCTGTTCTACCAAGAAAAGAACAGAGCAGAGAACTCATTTATTCAGTCTGGAGTCCAGTTTTCTTAGACGCGTATTTTGTATTGAGCTCCTGCAGAATTCCCTTCCCAGGCCATATGAGCTAGGTATAAACTGGAAAAGATACTGTCTCATTATTCTTTTCAGAAAACGTTCATCTTATGTGAAAACTAATCAGCCAATTAACACAGTTCAGAGAACTGCTGAGATTCACAGAATTGTTTCTCAGATTTTTTGGAAATACAGTCTACTTTCAATGCACATGTCTTTGTATGATCCTCAAAAAAGTAATCTTCCCTTCAGTCCCAGCTCATGCTTAAACCCAAACTCAAGTCCAATCATGCGTGTAAGCTATGAAAAACAATCCAATTACTACTTAACTGAGATGGGGAAACAGTGTTAATTGCTGATAACTGATTGCAGGAATGGTTTCAGTAAACTAAGAGTAACTGAAGATGTTTCTTTCTGGTCTTGAGAAGCTGAACTGCTGTTTTATCAAAGAGATCAATCTTTCTGTACACATGCTATTTTTCTCTCATTTTTCAAATTTTTTTGAGAATCAATGACCTAAACTTTGTCAATCACATCATTACTATGTTAGTTCCAGAATCCATCAACTACTATGTCTTCCTTTGCAGATCTCTTCTTACATTTAATCAGCATTTATTACAGATGTATCTAAATTTTGTGCCTGTAAATGTATAAAATAATATTTATTTTTCTGGAAACTTTTCATCCATTTCCATAACTGTCACCAACAGAATGGCAACAGACCTGACAGAATTCCAACAAGCTTAATCTTTATCTTCCTACCATTGAACGTCTCTACAAAACTGATGTGAGATTAAATTGCCCATACTATCCAGATAAAAACCACTTTTGCATTACTGTTACACTATATATAAATTGATACTTCTTTTAAGTTTTGGGGGATTTTTTTTCCATTGTTTTTTTTTGTTTGGTTGGTTTAGGTTTTGTTTGTTTATTTTGGGGTTTTGCTGTATGCAATTTAGAAAAACATTTAAAGGAAAACTGTGGAACAAAGTAGAAGGAAGCTAAATTTGAGTGATGTTAAAAGCACCATGTAGAGTAGAACTTGCTTTATTTATAATGTTTTCTACCATTGAAATTCCTTGAATATCTATTCCACTGTCTGAATCAAACTCCTCTGTGTTTGTAATCCCTTTCATTCTCTGTCTTTCTTTCTTTCTTTCTTTCTTTTCTTTTTTTTTTTTTTTTTTTTTTTTTTTTTTAATTTAGCTCTTCCCATCCTGAGGTACAGATCATCACAAAATGCCACTTTCAGGCATTCTTTGATCAAACCTCTTATTATACTGTCAAAGTTGTGATGACAGAATGGGAACTGAACTGCATTTTGCAACAGCCACAGGGTCATCCTTAGTTAACTCAGTCACATTAGAATAACTCCTGTGAAATTTATCAATACCACATATGACACAAAATGCAGGGATATGAGGCCTTAAAGCACAGATTCCTATTGCTTTAATAACAAATTAGAACTTTGTTTAATTGTTTAGTTTTCCATAACAGGCCATTCATAGCAAATCACCTTCTCATATGTCATGACAGCATTTTTGCTTGCCTTTGTTATCTCAGCAGTATCGTTTAGATTACAGCATGTAAGTGAATTAAAGGCTTTTTCATATCTTCTGTTTAGTGCTTTGCTTGCATCCTACAGAATTTCTGTCATGTTCTCCAAAAGACACATCACTGAGATAATAAATGTTAATTTTTCAAATTGCTTATCCTATCTGATTATCTTCTAATCCAGTTTCCTTGAGAAGAGAAAATTGGAACCTAATTTTTTTTGTAATCTAATACAATAATTGCTAGAGCTATAAAAAAGACAGAAGTATAGATACAGAGATGGTCTTTCCCATTCCCCTTCTACTTGCCAAACACATTTGGGAGTCCTTAAGATCAAAAGCTTCTATTTGAAAATATAGTTGTAGCTATCCATTCAGCTATTAGTACCATTTGTGTAAGCATGGGATATGCTTTCTGTCAAAGAATGACAATCCTCTTATTATGCTAAAACAGACTCAACTCTGAAATAGTTTCCTGTGAGTAGGCTTGCACTGGCTCCCTACCTAAACTGTGCCATACAGATCTCATTACAATTAACTTCTGAATAAATTAAAAGCTTCTTCTTTAGTATATCCTCATTCTAACACCTACGGATTGCATCTATTGCCAAAATGATCTCAAAAACTAGTTGTGAAGAACCAAACTTCAGTCTCACAAAATCAACAATCAGATTGTTCTGGTATTTGACCCTGCCCTAACTGCCATACCAGACTCTGTTTTCAAGTTCAAATTAAGTCAACGTTACTGCAACAGTCTCTCTGTGCTAAACTACCTTTTATTCTGACTGAAGTGGGCTCAAGCCGTACACAAAGTTTTGTTTCATGATAGCATCTATCAAGAACAAAAAAAAAAAAAAAAAAAAAAAAAGAAGGAAAAAAGAAAAACAGCAAAAACAAAATCTTTGCAGGAAAATCAGAGGGTTTATTCAAACTCACTGTGGAAGTGGGTTCATATATAAAATCTGAATATCTGAATTTTAACTCAACAGTTGGTTATGTGTGAATTGGCCCTTTTTGATCATCTGTTCTGTTCTCTCTGTGTGTTTAGAGAGCTATCTGCTTGTATTTTTAACTAAAAATAGAGCTAAAGAAGGAAAAGTAGGTGGATTGCCTTATTTTGTTTTGGTTTTTTCCCACACAAAACGTAAAATTGCTCTAAACATTGCATAGTTACAGAACTCTTACTGAAGATGCTTTTTAAAGAAACACATGCTAACTGAGTGTGATGGAATAATTTGATGTGAAAAATATACATTCCTGATCATTATCTCATGTAAAATGGAAAGGACAGTTCAGTGATTAAAGCTCTGAGTAAATGAACATAAGAGGCCTATATTTCTTCTTTATTTCAATTAGACTTTTTTTGTGATCTTCAGGGAAGTATGAGTGAGGGTTGATTATGAAAACCCTCCTCAGTAATTTATCTGAATTTTTTATGTGATTAAGTACCTTTAAGACTCTGACTGGAAGACTTTTGGGGTGTATATAGACTTTGCAGTCTATAGCTCCATAGCTGGGATGATTACAGCCATATGAGTGTAAATTTCACTAGAATAGGTGAAGCCAGTAATGTGGTACCACAGCTGGGTGACCAGCTGGTATTTTCACATCATGCTGCTTGACTCTGATCATACATGTTTGCTTGGACAGAACATTGACATTTTGATGAAACAGATTGTAGAAATACTACAAATATCTCTGTTACTCATGTATGACATGGTAACAGCAAAACTTCAAAGAATTGTTTCAATGATGAGCAACATAAAGAGTTTTGAGAATAGATTAATTTCATGTAAAAGAAACAATGTAAATATTCAAATATATGATTGTATAAGTAGTGAAGCCAGTAGAAGGTAAACACAACTGTTTCATGTAGCAGTAGCCACATAAGCATGATTCTGTTCATGCCTGAACTTTGTCCATGTGAGAGACTGACTGTCATCAAACATGTATAATGTAATAGCATCCCTGGTGTGCCTTGTGTGTGTGCCAAAGAAGCTACCAATGAAGAATTTACATCAGTAAATGATATTTAGACCAGTCTAAGTGTTGGTCTAATCAAGAAATTATTGATTTTCTAATAAATACAGTACTCTAATAAATATAATTCTTAGTATTATAGTACTTGATAACATTTATAAACTAAACTACCTATTGCAGCCCATTCTCATTACTAGTATAGGTAAAATTCTTATACACAGAATACCTACCCTTTTCTCTCACGTTATGTTCAACTTTCATTTCCCCAGTGTGTTCTAAAGATTGATGGGTTCTATTTGCCTTTAAAAAACCCAAGAGATGTTTGGGCAAATCATTAGTCCAAATAATTTTCCAGGAGAAATATAATGTGGCTTTGAGGAGGTGTAGGGTATCTTCCTCCTTACTCTTGGAGGTTTTGGGAGTGTTTTCGTAAGGTTTCTGACACCACCTCCTTAATTGGTCTTTGATTCCACTTTAGGTCAGACCTACTCTATGTGGTACATTTTCCACATGTTGGGTACTCCTTTCTTTCCCTTTTTATCTATAAAAGCAACTGTACCCAACTGTCAAGGCCACCACTCCAGAGGTGGCCACTAATTGACCACTAATGTAGCAATTATAGCCCTGGGCCTCTGTGCTTCTGCTTTCAAGCCCTCTGCCATCCTCCCATGCCTACACTCTTCTATGCTGCGTTTGTACTACAGGTCCATAGACAGTTCACACTGCACACAACAGCATAGCAAGTCCAGAAAAAACCTCAGTACATCCTAATTCTGAGGTTTTGTCAAGTTAAAACAGGCCCATGTAACCAAGGTGTAACATAAAGAGCACTTCACCTCACCAGGCTGAATTTAGATCATGGTACTCTAAAAGACACACTTCAACTCTAAAAACTGATATTTTAGGAATGGACAGCATCCTAAAACTATATGTCATATTGCCATGTGTAGAATTATTTCAAAACTAAATTCTCTGCTGAGATCAGTGGGAAAATGATATGAAAATCAGTGGCATCTGTGCCACCATACACTCCACTCAGAGTAAAATACCTCTTTGGTATTCAGAACCAGCACCAGTATGCTGCACTCATGAAGTACCACTCTGGAGCCTGAAAGTATTAGTGCAGCCTGAACCTCAGAATGCAAGAATTTTCCTAGTCATCTCTATGCCTCCCACTAGCTTTCTGTAAATGGATTATTTTCAACAACCATAGTAGCTATAATTTTTAGAAAAATGCTTTGGGATTGTTTTTTGTTCTATTTATGCTTTTACATCTGTCTCTACCTTGTTGATTTCAAATGCAAAGAGTTATTTTGGATGTTTATGTTAATACATCAATTTTTAATGCAATTTTACTACATAACATTAGCTTCTGTGGCTAATGGCTAACCTATATTGGCTTATGTAAACTCCACAGAATATTTCTTACTATTTTTTTTAATATTGAATGCAGTATGTCATAGTACCTTTTATTCTTCATTTAAACAGAAGCACTGAAAATAAGCCTAGGCACCATTAGCTGATGATTTTTTAGAGTACATGGCATAAATTACACCTCAAATAAATTTTACTTGCAATTTTTTACAGAGAGAATTAGAGATGTTCATTTATTTTATGTCATAAAATGCATTTCTGTATGACCTATTGTGTGAGAATGCCTTTTCAAACACAGAAAATTAAAGAGATAGACAGGCACCTTTTATTAATACAGTTTTTTCTCTTACAAGCCTTTGCATAAATTTTCATAGCCAAAATAATTTTCCTTTTTTTCCCCAGAAATTGTCTTCTGTCATTTTGTGCATTACTTGAGAGAGTTTATTTCATGTACAGCAAAGCTAACATGTTTTGATGCAGAAAAAGATTTTACCAAAGAATCCTGAGCTCGGTTCCTAGCACAGGCATCTACTGAAACAGGCTTTATTTTTTAGAAAAAAGATAATATGGATGACAGCATGGCACCTTGATTATCTTTTGTTGTTGTTGTTGGGTTTTTTAGGAGCAAAACCCTGTGTTTACTTACATGCAGTAAATGAAATATTCACTTGCCGTTATGTTGGAATTTTCCTAAAAAGTATTTTTTCTAGAGTATCATAAAAAGATTATTTTTACATGTTCCTATGTTATTTTTTATTTTTTGAAACTCTGTTATATTAGAGAATTTATCAACTACTGAAGTTTGTGTGTCATTTTGTTTTAACTGCTCTTAGGGTATTGAATAACTGGCACAGCTGTGACATAAAACAGCAGTTGTGTGACTAAGTAGTGACTTCATCTGTCACCTCCAGAAGTTATTATACTCTTTGACAGAGTTTTACCTCTGCATTTATAAGTTTATTTGAAATCAGATGCCTAGGTGATTGGGGAAAAATAAGGAAGGAGGTACATAATCTTCAAAATCACTTCACAGAAAGGTAACTGTATTATTCATGTCCACAGGCATTTATGACAATAGCAGTCATCTTCTGGAAGGGCTAGCAGCTCAGTCACAGCCAGTTCTTTCCTTTTCTTTTTTCCTATAAGTTAAATTCTTTCACGGTTTCTATAACTCATTACTTTTAGATGATATATATCTTATTATCATGTAATATGCAGTTCCAGTTCCTATACTTACTTTCCTATCACGTATTATGCTAGTCACATTGCTTTTGTAGTCTGTTCTAGTTAAGGGACTGGTCTAAGCAGCAGAGAAATATCAGTGAAAAAATATCTTTTTACTGGGCTGAGGCATTTGAATCTTTTCCATCTGCTGTTGTAGATATGCTTCTGTCACCAGCCTAAGTGCCTGAGGATAATGGAGAAGAGAGGATTTAGCTAAAGAGAGTTTTCTATGCTAAAGTCAGTCCTCAATATACTTTTATCGCTTCAGTGCTGACTTCGAAGTCAGGAGATAAGGGTAAGAAGTACATACAAACAGAAAGGTGAGTATGCAGAGATGCTAAATACTTGGAGAGCACTTCAAAAACATCTCTAATGAAGGCATGGTATGGATTGAAATCACTCATAGGGCAAATCTTCTGAATGTGCTAGAACACCACCAACTATGAAATTGGCTCCTCCCCGCCCCTGCAACTTGTTCCCTTGCACAGCAAATACAGTTATCAAATCTGTGCCAAATGCTCCAATTCCCAACTGTAAACTTGCACAGCCTTTGTTCAGGCAAAAGCATTAATTTCTGTGTTCCTCTGTGTAAAAACTCCATGTGGATTTGGATACTGGACCTATTGTTACTAATACCAGTATTATAGTACTCCTAGGAAATGCTTATGAAGGGCAAAAGAAAGAGATAACAAATTGTGTTCCTTTAAATTAGAGGGGATTAGGATAATTTGTATTAGAAAGTGACAAGCAGTACATAAATACCTTTTACAAGATTTTAATAATGTAAATAAATGTGTAGTGCTGAAACTGGTGGCTCTACTTCAGAAGCTTAATACATGACCCTTCATAGTAATGTACTTTTAGTGTATCTAGGAAAGAATCATGATGCTTTTTTCTTTAGTACATTGTGTAGGTAAATAGAACAACTTAGAGAAAGCTACTATCCCTGTACAAAATAAATAAATATGCATGTTCTGAGACTATTAAAAAGAACTTTTTCTTCTCTGCCTTTCAGCATTTGATATTATGTAGGATTGACTTGCCACAGGTAATGTGGAAGTGCATGGCATAAAAAAATTATTACTGAAATCATTACAAAAGGAAGAATGACATCATTCATGATTTGTATATTTGTACTTCCATGTAAGGGATCCACTCAACTTGCTTTAAAATGACACAACTAATGCATAAAGTGACTATTAAATACATATTTACAGTAAACTCTAAAGACCATTTGAATATTCATAACTGAAAGACAACTTTATCTAAATAATAGCAAATATTTTCTTATAAAATATTTCTATTTTAAACACCTTAAGCAAACAAGGAATATGACAGTTTTCACAGGGAGCCTTAAATATCCTGAATTCTTTCAACAGAAGATTTTTAGAAATTTCATTTTGTTATGGACATGGTTTTAATGTTCCTGATCTCCCTGAAGCCAGGTAAGATTTGACATACTTGCCCAGTGACTTATGAGGATTAAAGGATTAGCAATGATTCATTGTGATATTAACCATAAGAGAATATTTTTTTATTTTATGCACTTGGCCAATCATTATGGTATAATTACACATAAAATAATCTAATTCAATAACAAACAAGAGAAAGACATTTATTACTGATTCAATTTCTGTGCCTTCTGAGTAGTCCTGTAGATGTAATGCTGCATTGCAATTTGCCATTTAACAATGCAAATTTTATTTTATTTTATTTTATTTTATTTTATTTTATTTTATTTTATTTTATTACCAGAAAAAAATAATGTTAGAATTCCTTTTACAATCTTAATTGTTTCTGATCTGTACCAACTGAAGGCATGCATTTTTTTCACTTAGAATTTCATATGATTAAATGATTTATATACAGAATCTTTCATGTTGTTTTGTACTGAAACTTTCAAAATAATTGGATAATCTCTATTTCAGATTACTAATTAGACTGACAAGAAGATGTAAACTGTTTTCTAACTCTCAGGAACCAGATTTGCTCCAAGGGGATCATTTGTAATACCAGGTCTTCTTTATCAAACTTGAAGAATAAATACCACAGGTATAGCTCTTCAGTATTTCAATAGATAAAAAACAAACTTCCTTGCTTCAGTAATTTAAGAATATACAAATGGATTAGACAGACTATGTTGCATGCATTCTTTTTCAGCTACAGAACCTAAGTGAGCCTGCTGATTGGTTTATTGGAAGCTTATATATATATATAAACAAGATCAGCACCAGCTGAGATGACTTAATTTTAAGACTAAATTTGATATAAGGAACACTAAATTATATTTTCTGACAATTGCAGGTTTTATTCCTAGATACATGATCCAAGTATGTGCTTCTATTCCTACCCAGAAATAATACAATAAAATGAAATAAAATAAATAAAATAAAATGTTTATTCTCACAAGGGGAATGTGAATGAAAAATATATGGTTTGCACAGAGAGATGTAATCTGTCTGGCCAGTCAGAAGCTAAATGGACCCAGCTTGGGGGTAGAAAGCTGAGACATTTATTGAATATTCACACTACAATATATAGATCCAAGGAACAGGGTATGTTAATGAGGAGGTAGGACATGTTAATAAGAGGGGTGCATTATGTTAACTAGGGGTGAGGAAATTCAGTCATTGTATTTCATCAATATGGTCCCCGTACAGACCACCTGGGGAGGGGACAAAGGTATTTCTTATGTCTTGCCCCATCTTGTAAAGTCCTTCCATATCTTGCAAGAGGAGACAGGACCAATACACATACATAGCTGAAAACAGTCCTAGTCCTCAAGGTATTTTCTTGTAGCCAGGCTCCTGCTTTATCAAGGGAGGAACCTTTCTCGGCCTCTGCTGCCCAAGGCCTGCCACATTCCTGTCAGCTTTTTCTGTAAAGTTTAGATCCCAACAGTAATCTTCATGTATTTCAGAAAATTATTATGTAGATTAGTTTCTTGTGGTCTTGCATTATCAGGAACACTGTAATTATGTTGTCATTACAGAAATATCTTTTCTCTTGCTACTCCTTGCAAGACATTAATTTTGTTAGTTTTAACACTCATTTGCAGGAAAAGTTGCTGAATCTGTTCACTTCTTGTTTTCAGAACTCATATTTTTGGAAATCAGCCCTCAGAGTGTAAATCGTCCAAATATTCCAAATGTTTTGTGTTGCAATGGTTTGAGAAGGATAAGGCAAGTTCATCAGTTTTCACTTCAGGGCAAGACCAGCTATTTCTAACATTTGACTTATGAGGGCACTGCATCCCCCAAACACATTCGTATTCCTGTCCTTCCCAAGTTCATCCTCCTGCATCCCTCTGCCTGTCCTCTCCCTGTAAATCCTTCCTAATTAATGAGGGAATTTGGTAAGCAGGGCAGCTTACGGAACACTACACTTTGGCTTCCTTAGAAAGAAGGAATTCCAGAGAGTATTAATATATGTCTTCCTATATCTTGTGCTTTCTAGAAGCACAGCAAAATAGTAGTTCCCAGAGTACTGAAGGAACAGGGTTTGAAAGTAACACTTTAGCTGTGTTTCATCTCTTCAGAGTTGTTCAACTGGATCATGCAAGAAGGGCATATAAGCCTAAGCACATTGCATCATAGAGACTTATGCAGAAAATAAGAACTTTGACAAAATGGTTTTGAGGCAGTGAGGTTGGATATGAGTGAAAGTAGATTAATCGGAATAACTCAAGTATTGTAGCAAGATAACATTCTGATGGCCTCTAAGGAAATGCAGTGGGATGGACTGATGAAGAGACTCACTTCATTTGCTAAGGGCTTATGCCTTCTGTCTCAGATGCTGTCATCAGAGAGGCTGGATATTCCTATATGACTTTTTTTGTTTGTTTCATTTTACACCATAGATAAGCTATGACATTGAAATCAAACCTGTTATATTTACATGTTTCCTGTAAACTTGCTCCAGCTTTAAAAAAAAAAAATGTATTTATTCAATATATATTTTTAAATATTTATTTTTATTATAGCTTAAGTCTCACATGATTCCTAACTAAAAGTTGATGACTGGCACTTCAAAATCATAGCAAGAAACTAGTCCCCTGCCACAAGTCTTACAATCACGATGTGTTGTGTGCAGTCTCAGCGACATAGGGAAATATATTCTGGAGAAAATCTTATTTTTTCTTTGTTAGTTGACAGAAATTTGTATAAAGATTGCTCATTCTATTCAGAAAAAAAAATATAGTAGATTGTTACAGAGATGTAGCCAGTCATATTCTGAAATTCTTCTTCCTATTTCTATGTATAGTGACTATTAAAGCTACAAAAAGGGTCAGTTACCTCCTTTAGCTCTACCTATTTGCTTAAAGTTTTATAATGCATACATAAAATGAAGACCAGGTTTACTACTGTTTTTTTCTCATTTCTGTAAGACAATTTCACACTTGAGGATGTGGTGGTTTAGTTTAATTATAATTTTCAAATTATTGTTTCCTGTTTCTAATAGAACTGATTTAAGCTGGTTTATTTTTTCCAGTTTCCACTTAATTTTAGTCTTCAGATAAGTCAGAAAAAAAGTCTGTGATTTTTGAATAGTTTACTAAGTGGGAGAGACAGTCTGGGAATATATATATTTCCTAAAAAAACAGCTCCATTTATAAAAGTAAATTCCACTTGAAAAGAGTCCAATGGGCTGAGTGCTCCTTTTTTTCAACAGAAAAGAAGGAATACTGCATGGATCAGTTCACTATCTAAAACTGAAATCAGGTCTTCAAGGCAAAATTTGTTAATAAAAGTAATTGAATGTTTTTCCTTTTTGATACATATAGGGTGATACATATGGGTTGATTTCAGCTGTTGGTTGTATAATCTTCCCATGGGCATTTAAGAATCTACATATAAGTTTCTTACTTACCTGTTACAAAGGTAAGCAACAAACAACACAAGAAAAGCAGTCAGCAGAGAATTTAAGTGAAAAGGGAAATGTGAGTGAGACGTGAGGATTTCAAGAAAAAGCAAGGTCACTTTTCTTCTGGACAAGAGAACAGGGGTAAAAAGAGAGAGGACTTGGCGCCTTAGCTAACCATCTTCGTTTATTATCTGTTTCTGTTAGGTTAGTAATCTCACCTTGCCTTTGTCTGTGGCAAAGAGACTACAGGATTTCTGATTGCAAGTTCATGATAACCACATATTTTGAGCCTGACGAGACAGTTTACCATCACTACACAGAAATTTCCCAGTCTCAGTTGAACTACGGGACTAAAATATCTCCACCTTGAGTTAAAGGGATTCATTAAGTAGAGTGTCGTGGGCAATTGGCTCAAAGGGAGTGAAACTGCTAAAGAGATCACATGATCAGCCTTATAGCTAGTCAGAGTCATGACTTGTGATGCTTTCCTCTATTAAAATGAAGTGGAATTATTTAAGTTAGTAACTTGTTATATTTGGGCTAAACCAAAGAAAAGAAAAAGATACTAAAGAGAACAAGGTACTGCCTTTCTTTGTGAAATTTGTAAACAGTCATTTCAGATAAAAAGCATTTTGTACTTTTGACATTATCATCCTGCCCATCATGAGCAAATGAAGGGAAGGATGAGAATGTTAATGACAATGAAGAAATATCCATCCAGAATGCCTTCTTTTTCCTTATTATTCTAAGGAAAAAAAATTGAGAAATTTCCTATGGTTGACAATATATTTGTATAAATGTTTTGTTTTCTGTTCTTTTGAATTAGAAAACTTACCAGAATCTAAACCCACAAGATATTGAGTGTGTAGGGACCCAGACATCAAAACTGAGAGTGTAAAGAAAAATCTGTGTCAGGATTAGAGTGTTCACTAATCCAATCGGAACTTTCATAATAACATGTTTCTTTCTACTAGTCTACAATTCTTTCCACAAACATATATTTTTATTTAATTTTTTTACTCCCTGATTTTTTTTAAAATGTGCATTTAAAGAATATATATTTTTCTATAATTGCCGATTTTTTTCTTCTGGTGTTTTTGGCTGAGTAATGGTTTATTGCAGGCTTGAAGTCTGGATGCATTTTTCTTGAACAGGTAGGATCATATTTTGACTCTTTAAATACATGTACTCAATGTCTAGCATGGCATGAATACTTTCTGGTTTCTACTGGAAATATGTATCCTTATGCATTCAAGAATATTTGTTTTTCCATTGCCATACCCTGTTAGTGATTCAGAATCACATTGTCTTCAGACAATGGGTTCTTTTTTTTCCTATGATGTCTCACCGATGATGATTTCCTAGCCAATACCAGAAATTATACCTTCTGTTCTTGAATTGTGTGACCATTTTGCACTGTTTTACTCCACCTTCTTCCTAATATCTCAGTCCTACTTAAGGTCATCTAAAATAGTCTGTAGAATTCTTTCTTGCCATTTGTGGTATTGCTAAATTTATTTTCTTACCTGGTTCCATTAGCAAACAGTTAAAAGTCGTTACTACAATTCTCAAGTAAAATTTGGTTTAGAATGCCTTTTTTTGTAAAGTAAACCTGTTGATTTCTCTTTCCTTCCATGGTTTTACATGAACCAGCTCCACATTCCCCTACAAACTATTGTCTTATGCCTTACATCCTCCAGTTTTCCTAAAAATTTCCCCAGTGTCACTATCAAGTACGGTAAAACTTCAGATAGAGACAGTGTCTGCATAAGTCGTGTGCATCTGTTCTGGGTGTTTAAGGCCCAACTGCAGTAAACGAAGACCTAGTTAATACAGCTAGCAGAGCTTAAGGGTAGAGCCCGTGCACTTTAAAGCAGACAGAAAAGATGAGGTTTGGCTGTGCAAACACAGATGCCTAACAATATTTTGAGGCTTTGCCATATCCACCACATCTTCAGCTGATGCACCAAAGAGGTGTCCCATAGGTTCTACGCTGTTTCAACCCATTTCACGTGAATGTTTTAGATGCTCTATGGCATCCAGGAAAGAATGAGGCATTTGTGCTCCACCCCTACACAGGTACACCTAGATGGACTATGTGAGCTTCAAAATAGCTGCCACCCTCTACGTGATGCTTTACTGATTACATTTCCTATATACAAATCAATGAAGTTTACTTCATCTAATTCATCTAGAAAATTATCCAACTTATTAATAGAAATATCAAGTTGTACTGGAATAGTCAATTTTGTGTGAGTCCATGCTGCATTTTAATTCATTTTACTTAGAAATATATACATTCAAAATATGACTAATATTAAAACTAATGCTAAAGCTTAGATGGTACTAAGGGCAGCTTGAGGAGGCTTTAGCTGCTCAGTCTCTAAACCTGGAGTACAGCTTCTTATCTGCTGTCTGTAACCAGAATTCTTGCTGCCAGAAAGTGTTTTCCAGATGGAAGATGTGATCTGGACTTAATTGGAGATCATAAAGTAGGATGGCCAAAAGAGGTCTAAAGGTCATCTGTCACAGCCTTATCATTAGGAGTTTATAGGAGAGTGGCAGATCAAGGAAATCTACCTTGTGTTCCATGGCATTCATTTTTGTATTTAAATCAATCCTTGAAAGAATGAAAAAGCTTCCATATTCAAAAGAATATCTGATTAATATGCACTATCTCATAAATTTTTTTACAGAGGTGGTAAAGTGTGACCTATCTATTTTGTTTAGTGTAGTTTGACCTCAATTTAATTCCATGTATTTAATTGCAAATCCCTTTAAGTCATCGAATATTTACACTTACAAATATACTGAAAGGAGCACATTTCCCTTTATACATTCTGCTTCCCTACCATAAAATAGCTTATATTTCATTCTTATCTCTCTCTCAAATCATATTCTCCAAGATTAGAACATCCTGCTTGTGACATTGAAGGTAATAAGCATCTCCTCCTGCATTACCTCATGAAGGACATTGCTATCAAAGCTCTAGATAAGTTAATGAGGGCATTTGTTCCAGTACTTCATATGCTGTATGCCTAGATCACTGATAGCAATGAAAATTTCAATTTATTCAGTTAATTTGAGTTAGTATCTCATATAGGTTCTTAACAATCCAGTTTAACATTAAAACATACTAGAAACTTTTGCTGCATTTCATGACAGCAATGGATTAAGTGTTTTCAGTCAAGTGTTCTCAGCTGTGAAACAGGTTAGAGATGAGAAAACATCAAGGCAAAGTATGTCTTATCTTAAAAACGCGCTGTAAAATTCTTTTTCTATACCTTTCTCATTTTCATTAAAGGCAATGGACTTTGCCACATATATAATTGTAACAGGAATTTTTAGACTCACATGTGTATAAGACTTTCTGGTTTGGTGCCCTGTCTATGAAACGGGTCACACCAGGCACACTACAGAAAAATGAAAATTCTTCATAGGACACACTTGCTGAATAATTAAGTTACAGCAAACACTTCTTAAATTCTTCCAATAAAATTAATCATAAAAAATATACCAATCCATTAAAAAAATCAACATTCATCCCTCTGGATGTTATGTAACATTTTACTGGAAGATTTCCTTAGAAGGTGGCTTCAAATTCTGACTGGTTTTCCATCCATTTATTCAAATGAATGCTTGGCAATGAAACTGAGTAGACATGTGAAAATGTTCTGAAGTGTTTCAGGCCAGAAATGTTACCATTCCTTAGCTTTGTTACAGAAGACTTAGAAATTCTTGAATTTTACTCCTAACTGGAAGAAGAGGAAAGTTCTATAAAACTCAATTTCTTCATTGCAAACAACTCTGCCCAAAAGTATGAGAGGTTGCCTATTTCCCTTTCTAATAAAACAGGGTAAGCTTTGTGATTATCTATATAAATGTTCAATTAGCCTTAATGATGTTTCATAGTGATTAGATTCACAGGCTGAACAGTATTATTGTTAGTGATACTCATGGGCAAAAATGAGGGGAAAATCGATTCTAACTTTGTATGCACAGTGAAGGACTCTGAACTAACTTGCACTACAGAAGAAAGACATTTCATAGTTATAATACATTATTCTATGAAAATAGAGTAATCATATTAATGTCCAGAAGCAGTCAAACAAGCAAATTGAGGATTACAATTTATTGGGTAAGGAACGGAGGACTAATCAGAAAACAATGTTGTGGCACTGTAGAATACACAATGTTCCTGGAACAGGAATCTTGTGTTTATTTCTATTCCTCTGATTAAAAAAAGGAAAAAAGGAAAATAAAAAGGAAAAAAATCCAAACAAACCAACAACCAAACAAAAACCAAAAAAAGAACCACCAAAACCACCAAAACAAGGTACAGAGAAAGGTAACATGATGATGAAAAGTACAAGAGCTTACATTATTAGTGATTAAAATCACTCCAGTTAAGCCTCTTTTGTCATCATAGGAAAAAGTTAAATAATTTTTAACATGATATCAAACTGCAAAAGTCCAAGAAAGTTGAAACAGGTTTGTTGGGCTTTTTGTTTTGTTTTTCAGTTGGTGGGGGTGGGGGGTCTGCTTTGGTTTTTTTTTTTTTGCAGTGCTTCAGAATGCAAGAAACAGGAGGCAGCAGATGATATCGTCAAATGTCAATCTGAAAAACAGTCTTCTACATAAAGAACAGTCAAATGTTGGAACTCACTTCAATAAGACATTGTGCATGAAAAAATTTATAAGAGTTCAAAAGCAATTATAAAAATTAATGGAAGAACTACCAAAAATTATATAATAATTTTAACAATAGTATTGAGGATGACACTAAATTGGAAGGTGCTGTTGATTTTCTCAGGGGGAAAGAGGGTTCTGCAGAATGATCTAGTATATTTGAGCATTGAGCAACTATCAAAGATATGAAATTTAACAGGACGAAATGCTGCATTCAAGCCCGGAGAAACACCAGGCATAAGTATAAAACAGGAGAGGAGTGGCTGAAGTACAGCCCTACAGAAAGGGATCTGGGTGTGCTGGTCAAGAGCAGGCTCAATGAGTCAGCAGTGCCCTGACAGCCAAGGGGACAAATCACATCCTGGGGTGCATCAAACACAGCATAACCAGCCAATCAAAAGGGGTGATTAACCCCCTATATTCAGCACTGGTATGATCTCACCTGGAGTACTGTGTGGGCCACACAATTTAAGAAGGATGTGAAGGTCCATACATCCAGAGGAGGCAACAGAGCTGTTGAAAGAACTAGAAGGAATGTCCTTGAGAAGCACCTGACAACTTCGGGCCTGTCTGCTTTGGAGAAAAGGAAGCTGAGGGGGGAACTCATTGATCTCTACAGCTTTCTGAGGAGGGAAAATGGAGAGGAAGGTGCTGATCTCTTCTACCTGGGATCCAGTGACAGGATACATGGGAATGGTTCAAAATACATCAGGGAAGGTTCAGACTGGAATTTAGAACACATTTTTTTACAAAGAGAGTGGTCAAATGCTGAAACAAGTTTCCTAGAGAAGTGGCCAATGCCCTCAGCGTGTCAGTGTTTAAGAGGCATTTGGACAATGCACTTAACATGCTTTAACTTTTGGTCAGCCCTGAAGTGGTCAGGCAGTTGGACAAAAGGATCATTGTAGGTTCCTTCCAACTGGAATGATTCTATTCTATTCTACTCTATTCTGTGCTATTCACCTTTGACAATACAGCTGCAAAACCTGTGGTCATACTTAAACCAGGCGTTCTCCTACGTACATCTGAATAAAATTATTTTCAGTTAAAAAAAGTATATTCATCTTCATAAATGGCATAGAGGAACTTACTTTAAGTCTTTTCAAGGTCTTGTGTTTCTCAGATTAATGTGAGTAGCTTTAGAAGCTTAAATTGAAAGTCTGGGGGCTTATTTATTGATTTATAGAAAACAATAATGAAGTATCTTGGAAAAATTTTCTTCATATGGGAATATATAATGGCCAATTGCAGCTGTAAAAAATACTGTTTTCCCTCACCTCAAAGTTTTACTTTCTGTTATTTCTAGCCTCTCAAAATTGTCAGTGTATTCATGGTGATAGATATTGTCCTTTTTTTTTTTTTTTTACATATTCACAGCTGTTAAATTTTGTCTAGTTTTGCTCAAGAAGAGAAATCAAGTAACAGCAAATGTACCTCAGGTCAATTCAAGTCAAAAGTACCCATTTAAAAAATGAGAAGAAATAAATCCAGCCATGAGCAAGACAGGCAAATGATGAGGTGTCCAGACAGGTGAATCATGGAGATGTATGTGCAGTGTTGGAGGTTAAAGAGAAGGCACAAGTAATGTGACTGATACCCAGCCAAAGCATTCACAAGCAGTATCCAGGCACTGCAAGGAAACTCATATGCCCACCTTCTGCCTTCTGCTACTGACTGATGTTACTAATCCCTCAGAGCTGAGTAGCTGCAGAGATAAAAGCCCTGTCCCAAAACAAGTCTATGCAATTTAATTCCACAAGACAAAGCTGAAGTTGATCTTGCCTACTCCATGGTAGAGTTTCTCCCTTCAGCCTTGATACTCACTGTGTGTTGCAGACAACATTTTTCTTTTAGAGCTAACTCCATGAGACAGATGGACTGAGGGTAAAACTGAATCAAAATTTTAGCCTCCAGGTATAGTGTTTCAGGCCACTGAAAGACTTTTTAATCACTCTAAAGCTGTAAAGCCAAACGCAGAACATGATATTTCCAGGGTGAAAACAAAGAAAAATATCAGATCAGACAATACAAGACAATACAACACAAGTAGTTATTTATGGTACCTGCAGCAGTCTGTCTATGACTGATGCAACTTGAAGGAGAAGGATTCTCAAAAAAACCCAGACAAACAAACAAACAAAAAAGTTATTTTTGCCTCTGATATTTTAAAGACTGTCATGTCCATAACATACAACTTAGAAGTGTCTTCATATTAGGGTTATATTATAAATCCTGTTATTAACATAATTGACATGAAATGAAATGAAATGAAATAGCATGTGTTTTTAAGTGATTGCTTAAATGTACAAGCTTCACTTTTCACTGATTTCCTCTTAAGTTAATTCATGTTATAGAGATAACATTTGGAGAACAGAAAGTGCAAATATTACGCAGCACAAGCTAATGCAATTTTTAACAGTTGTAGTAAATGTTCTTGCAAACCACTTGGCAATGTAAAACTTACAGTAAATTATTTTTCATAAATACTTGTGATTCTATTACAATAAACCCTGTTTTCAGTGCCTTGTAGAATTTCCATGATAAAATCAGTGAGAGTGAGTGAATTAAGCAATATCAGAAGGAATTTTTATCAGAGCCAATGATAAAACTCAAACTGCTCTGTACCGGAGCTGTTTGGCTTTAGATTTAAATTATGCTCTATGTTATCTCTTCAGACACTGAGAACTTTCTAAGTAAAGTTTGAAAATAATTCTGTTTAACAATTTTACCTCAGTTTTACTATTTTGTATTCTAACAGTATGTCACTTTTGTAATTAGAAAAGTGATTAGTAACCAAGCTATCTTGAGTCCTGATAGCAACAAAACTGTACTGAACTGAGCCCTCCTGCCCATGGTGTAGGCTGCTCCTCACAAAACTCAAGGAGGACCAAGGATATTGATTTTCTGTCCTCAAGTTCTGTTGTAAAGTTTTGAAAAACTTTTCAAGAACTTCCAAGTAATAAATGCTAGGAACTCATTATTATTAAACATTAATATGTATTTTTACTGTCACTGATCTTCTGCCAGCATTGCTTAAATAGGTCAAGGCTGCTTTACAATGGATATGATAAGCAAAGGTGTGTGTGTTTCTTACTCCTATGGTTTAAATCTAGACATTTTCTTTTGGAAAAGGTATTTCCTGTTTGTCTACTTGCTTGTTTGTTAGATAGATACATACACACATTTATGTTTTGTTCTCATTATAAATATGATATTTGTATATGTGATGATATATGACTATGTTTTCACTGTTCTCATTTCCCTCTTTACCTGCAACAGAATGGTATGAGAATTTGGGGGGAAAGCTTTTTATTCCTTATCTTTCTTGTCAATCAGTGGGTCTGGCTGGATTTTTATTTAATACACCAAATGTTTTGAGATAATATTTCTTTCACTTGCTACTTTATAGTTGTCATAAAGTTTTGACCACGGTTTGTGCTATGATTTGTTTCTGTGATGCAGGTTTGGCATGTGTTTTTGTGTTTATATACCAATAGTTTTTATTGTAAGATAATTCCCTGTCTCTCTAAATAACACTTTCTGTATCTTTACTTAAATCTTCTTACTTGAGATTTCACATTCTGCGGGAGAAAAATCTTTTGATATCTTGAAGGTTAAATCCAGATAGAATTGTAATTTAATGAAAAATATACAGTAGGTAATAGGAACAAACTGATTTTTGAGCTTATAAAAACCTGTGCAGCACTAGTTTTCTCTATTTCCAATTAATATGCAATCACAATAATTTGCTGAACATATCAGCAGCAGCAGAAAAATTTTGTGTTAACAAATACATGGATTAAAATTGTTGTTCTGATATGTAGATGTGTATCTACTTTACCAGAAATTTCAAATTAAGAAATATGCTTTCTTTAGGCATCAAATCCACTCCCAAAAATACAAAGTGAAATCCATGAAAACACTTTGTTCATGCTTATCTAGGGATCAACAGATTTCACTTGTTGGAAGCTTTTACAGTAAATCTTTAAGACAATAGAAGTGCCTTAAAATGTTATAAAAATTGCATTAACATTTGAAGAATGGTGACCTCAAATTCATATTGCTGCATGAAAGCCAAAAAATACTACAAAGTAAGATAAAGTGACACAGTCAGTAGCAGGTTATTTCTAAGGCACATTTTCTGAAAATACTCATAATGTAAAATTGACTTTCTCAAATGTAGGCCACTAATCTTTCACCATGAAGTTAGTAAAATTACTTTTGTTTCAAGGTTTTGGGGATGGAAGTATTTTATTGCATATTGCCTATATCTACCCACTTGTTTATGTACAGCACATGATTAAATAGAGAAGGAATAACTATTATGAATATGCATAGTTGTAACATAATGTAAATAATAGTTATGATTTCATTTTTAAAGTACTAAGGGAAGTTACTGCTTAACAAAATTGCAACAGCCTGCCATAAGTGAACATACATAAGAAAGAAAAAATTTAAATAATAAAACAAAATTTTAATGTTAGCATATTCCTAGAGACAATCAACTGTAAAAATCTATGTAATAAAATAATTTTAGGATTATGAAAATAACTTAAAAATACAGAGTGAAAAATAAAATGTTGAAATATTTTTAAATTAAAATATTGAAGATGTAACAGAAAATAAAATATACATTAAAAATCAAGTATATTTCCAAAATATGCGTTTCAACAGAAATGTAAACTTCACATTCCCTACTGAGGAAAAACTGAGTAAGGCAAAGCAATTCTGACATCAGTAGTCTGCTCTGGGAAGAGAAAAAGGCCTAGCCTTTGAAGACAGCCGAACATATTCTATCAAAGAAAGCAGAAATTCTCCTGTGGAAATCCCTCCATGCACAGAACTCTGGAACACGCTCTAGCTTTCTCTTTCCATTAGTTCAAGACAAACCTGTCAGACCCAGTGAAGGCATTGCTCAAGCGTGCACAAGGGAGAGTCCTCTTTCTCCTGGTAGAACTCTTATTTTCATCTGTGCCACTTTAAGATTGTTAATTGCTCACAGTAAATAGTATAATGACTATTGGGACCTTACAAAATTCCTAGAAATTCAGATCGTGCAGCTACAGATTTATGCTTTATAATTTTTTTTTTCCCTTTTATCTTTACCAACTATATGGTGCTGAACTGGAATGCATACAGCAAGCTGATCTGGAAAAAAAAATTAACTAAACTTTTAATAACTGACTTTTTGTGTGTGATTTTCTGTTTAAAGTAAAGAAAAGCTTTAAGTTGTACTATATTTACCAACTTCAAGTGATTTTTTTTTCCTTCTCCCTTTGCAGCAAATACAGATCCTACAGGAAAATGGATTCCTACCAAAAAAAGATATCTGTGCAACAGAGGAAAGATGGTATTTTGTATTATATCTTGTATTGTACTTTTCTTTACGTTATTCTTTGCTTAAAATAATGACATTTCTGCTAGACATCAAAACACAGAGGTGATATAACCTGCATACAACGATATGAAAACAAATTCAATAAGATAATTTAGTAATAGAAGTATATTCTTTAGAATATTTTTACCACAGGATAGTAGATTAAATTATTTTGACTACAATACAAACTAGAGTGAAAGTAAAGAGCATAGATGAGTAATAGTCTTCCATACCATTTTATGAGCTTCTGGGAAAGAATGAATGCAATTTGGCAGGCAAAATAGCTTTGGCAATACACAGGAAAATGAGTAGAAAATAAGACTTTATGTTCTGCTTTACAAACAGTGACTAACAAGTAGATGAATATTAAGTGATTTTTTTATAAATGATGATATTTTTGCTAACTTAGCTGAAGGGAATTACCCACAATGAAAGCTCTCTAGCTTTAAACATTAGCACAAAGCCTCACTAAGGGCAAAACAAAATGACTGCAGACTGAAATTATCAGGACAGTGTCAGATTCACTTCAATGTCAAGATTCAGAATTAGACATAGGACACCCCAAGTGAAAGCAAAAGTAGGTAGTGCAGGTTTTTCAGACCAATTAAGTATGTCAGTGAAGAGATGATTTCTAAGTTTTAGAATTAAAAAAATACACAGCATCAGGGAAAATTTTCCATAGTGGTGAACAACAGAAATATTCACGTCCAGAAATACAGGTAAAACCTGGTCTACTTTTGATCACTTCATTGAGCAGAAGCCCACCAGTCAGTCTTGATTTTTGTCTAATCAACTGGTCAGAATTCTCACATGCCAAGTAACAGGACAATGTACTGAAAAGTCCAATGGAGAGCTGACCTTGGAAATGACTTTGTAAACAAGGAGCCCAAAAGGACCATTAGTTAATGACCGTAAAGTGTACCTTTTGATATCTGGCATGTGTCAGAAAGTCCCACTATCTGTATTATTGGAATAGGAATTTGCAACCTAAAAGCATAAGACCCAAATTGCTCATCATCTCTGTTACATCCTAAAATTGTGTCGTGGTTTAGGAAGGGTAGTCCTGAATTCAATGCTCCTACTGAGACTCCTCAAATCATCTCCCACTCGCTTGGCCCTTCCACTTCCCATCCCCTTCCCACTCCCCTTGCAGCAGGATGGAGAGAAGAATTACAGGCACAAAAGGTAAAGAACACAGGTTGAAAAAAGAACAATTTATTGAAAACAGCTATGAGATTACAGAATGAAGAGTAACAGCAACAATTCTAAGGACAAAGGTACAAGAAATAAACGATTCACACGGAACCCCCAAACAACAGACAACAAGCAACTGCTCCCTCCACCAGGATATGCTGACCTAGAAGTGAACCCTTCTCCCATCCCTGAAAAATGAAATGAGGTAGTACAGAACAATCTCCGGGTCCTGGCCATGGCTCCTCCTGGCTACTGCAAACATTAACCTTGTCCTGGCTGGAACCAGGACAAATTGCTGTTTCTTTCAGCAGTTAGAGAGCAATCTCTATGGGAACCACCCAATCCCAGTGAAAGAAATAGGCTTACAGGAGGGAAACAGGACTTTCTTCAATATGTACAAAGTCTTAAAGCAGCACAGTTAAATAGAACAACTAATCCTCTCTTCCCTATCCTGGTAAGGCATCACATACAAATAAGAATTACTTTTAATTTTAAAGGTGTTGGTCCCTATCAGCTGCTCTGCTATCAATATTTGAAAGCTCAATAATTTAACTGGTTGTAACAAATGTGGTAAGATAAACAGTTTTAAATAGAAGGACAAATTCTGTATATTATGGTTTTTAAAAATAGAAGGAATCTCAGTTTATTCTTTACAGTTCTTATACAACACAGTTTCATTGCCTAGGTCTTCTCCTTCTGCATTTCTTCCTTATGGGTTTCAAGCTGTTCCTTAACTAATTGTAAAACTTCACTGCTGCTTTAAAATCTCTGTCCCTGGTTTTCATCAGCTCATGTTCTGCTTCTTAAATTTGCTCATTCGTAGTCATTTTATGTCGCAGCCTGCAATAAATTATTGAAAACATATATAGCACTCCTTTTTCTAGTGTTATGCTCTCTCATAAGCAAAGAGTCAACATCAAGTTCATTACATACATACATTTTAATTTAGTTTTAATTAATATCAGGAGCACAAAATACACCCTTTAAATATCTTCATATCAGAGAACAAGAAGACATATTTATTTTCTTTTTAAAATTACATCAATGTTAAGCTGAGAGAAAAAGCATGTTGCTCCCTGAGCACTAATCAAGATTACTTCGGGGTATATGAAGCAAATAATGGCTGCTAAGTTCTTATTAATGCCAAGGACTTCTCTCAGAATCTCTGATTTTATTCAATTGTGGATGACTTGGCATTAATTGGCACTGCGGGAATCAGAAGCAACAATTAATGTCATGGATTTGTATTTTGATTTTTTAAAGTCTTGAAAAGACAAAAAACCTTGGCATACAATAATCTAACTATATATAGAAACTCACGTTTATCTGTGATTAAACTGCAGTGTGTGAGCTATGCAATTTAATCTGAAAAGAGAGTTTGTTACATCTGAGGTGAACGAGTTCTGGTTCGTTCCAAAGCTATGCAGTTTCCTTTCAAAAGTATTTACTATGAGGCCCAAAGCTACAGAGTTATGTACTTACAGAATTATTTTATTATTTATCAGGTAGTGGCAATATATGCATCTTTATCAAATAAATCTAAGAGCATTGGTCACAAACTACAAGCATCTGAATTGAGAAATCCATCAAAATGATATTTGAACACCAAAACAAATGGAGCTGGTGTTGTGATGTGTGCAGCTCAGGTCAATCAGTTAAAATTAATGTATGTGATTAGATTTTAAATTGTTCTCTTTTGAGTCTGTATGTTTTCTACATAATGATGTAAAGAAATGGCCTAAAACAAATGACCAACTATCCATACAAAGTCTTTCTTAAATGAGTCACACTACTCTGTAGAAGTGTGCAGCAATTACATTAGACTCTACACAAGGACATGCTGTGGGAAATGGCGTCTGTGACAGATATTCCTCCCAGCCTTCTTTGCACACATGTTGTGCAAAACACCAGTATGTAAGAAAACATGTAACCATGATATGACAGGGAGGAAGCCAGGGAATAAAGCTCTTACAGTCTTCATCAAACACCACTAGGCTAAAGCTCTGTAAAACTCTCAAGTAAATCAATGCTCCCTGAAATATTCCCCATATTCTGTGGCATCTATCAGAGAGCACCCAGAATGCTTTCTTGAGTTGGCAACAAGGATCACCCTACCAGAATGTAATGATGTTCTTTTTCCTAAAATGGGGAGCCTGGAAGTATGTTGCTATGCATATATACTCAAGGGATCACAGTGCACCTTGTATGAATTTATGCAAGCCACTAGCCTCTGCAGCTTTTTCTTTCTTTTCTGTGAGACCAGCCAACATCTTCTCCACAGCAGGAGATTGAACACAGTCTGATGGATGCATCTCAAAATCTTTATACATACCAAGCAGAATTTAATTTTAATTTTCTACCTTAGAAATTACAAGACACAAGAAATAGAATTTTTTGTAATAGAACAAAGTCATATCATTTTCTTACAGTTATTAAAGGTAATAATTATCCAGCAGTTTGACTATAAACTGCATGACTACAGTTTCATGATCTAATAGCACTGAAATGGGCACACTGCCTTTTCCATTTGCAAATATGTATAAACCATTACCACTCATTCTTACAGATTGTAATAAGGGAAACAGCTACTGATGGAGAGCTTCCATAACTGGAAACAGTTATATCAACTCATTTCTGGAAGTTCCCACTGCAGGAGAAGGCAGAGCAAAATAATTTGAGAGAGAGGCTGAGTATATACTTTCCAGTGATTATGGCACTAGCTGGGAAAAACCTGGCTTCCAAACATTGTTCCAAAAAGTACTTGTAAATTAAATTTCAATGGGCAAATACAGAAGCAGTCCTTGAAGCAGAGTCTGCAAAGGTAGCACAGGTCCACAAGAACACCTTTTTATTTATTATCTTAGATAAAGCTCTGCTGTCTTATCTTTGTCTGAATTATTCTTTGGATGCCTGATTCTTATTTCCTCTAGCCTTAGGTGTTTTACTGGATCATGAGATAGCTTTCATACAAATTAAATGGGTTTATACTATTAGAATTAATTATAAATAACAGGCTTTTAAAGCTTCAGAAGCCAATTTTCATCCACCATAACTGACTAGTAAAGTTTTATTTCTGTAAGCATTTTAGAAAATTTGTTGAAATTGGTCTAGTGCTAGGAAAAAATAGGTGAAGAAGAGTTTCAGCTTGGATAATAATAAAAAAAGCTTGTGTCCTCTTTGATAGAATTAAAATAGATTATTAAAATAAACACAGCAATGTGGTTAGCTCCATCTCTGTGTATCTTAAAGAAATACATATTCCAATGGAAATGGAGTTCTTTAATTGATGAATGTACTTCACCATACAAAAAGTGACTGGTAATGGAATTTCTAGTTAGTGAGAGATAGTCAAGGGAGAAAAAAAAAAAAAAAAAAGAAAAGAAAAGGAAAAGTGAAATAAACAATTTTGAGGCAAAATTTCTGCAGGTTTGAGCTTAAAGAAATGGTTGTACGTGAAGAAAGGGATTTTTTTTTGTCAGCTGTGGGCTGTGTCCTTAATGAAGATTCTCCTACTCATTTGAAAATATCTTCTAGCACAGAAATGTACTGTATTGCTGCATTTCTGTTGCTTAAACGTCACTAAAGGACAGTGCAGAATCATAGAAATGTCTGGGTAAACGATGACCTCTGGAGAGAATTTTGTCCTACTCTCTACTGAAAGCAAACTTAGGTCAGGCTGCTCAGGGTCCTGAGACTGTGAGCTATTGTTCTTAAAATGGGTGCAACTATTAAATGAGGTGTGAGTTATACTATAGAGCAAGCATTGCATTGCAGGTGTACCATTGGTAACATATGTAACTACTAAGTTATTAAAGACCAACTGCTACTAAAAACACCAGAAACTTCCACATACAGTCTCTGCAATTGTTTTCAGTCACAGTTGCAAATAACTTGAATTTAAAGTTATGATTTTCTGAAAAAAAAAAAAACCAAAATATCCTAACAGGGTGTACTTGAGCATATATGTAGGTATGTATGTAAATTGCATGTATTAGCTCCAAGGGCAAATCACTGCATTTTTTCATGTGCATACAAAGTGGAATTAGTTTTTGACTTATTTTTTCTAAGCATATTTACAAGAATATTTTTTCTTTCAATTTGCAAGAAATATTGGAAAATAATTTAAAAAAAAATATGGGGAGGGTATAAAAACAGCAGTAGGAGTAGGTCAGAGTTTATAATGAGTATTTTATAAGAAAACTGTAGGGAAAATATGAAAATATAGCTAAGCTTGTAAAACAAAAATGTTCTCTGATTAATGAGTAGCAAGTTAATGTATGTTGTATTACAGTAAAATTCAAACTGCTTTTTACTGGAGGGCAGAAAAGCAATGAAATAATCTTACTGCAACAGTTATCAGAAAAGCAGTATGTTCCTTTAAAGTCAGAAAACTTACAGAATAATAAATATTATGGTGAGTCTTGTTGTATTCATCCTACTAGGTTAACAAATCTTTTAAAACCAGTGTTAGTTATAACAGACTACAATATATTAAGGAGTTCATCTTTCTAAACACCTGACTACCTGTGCTGGTTTAAAGGTAAACCAGCAGGAGGAATGAGTCTAACTCACAAACCGATTACAAGTCAGAATTACAGTTTAGTAAAAAGATCACAATAAGTACAAGGGTACAGAGGAAAAAGGTCCGCTTAAC
>JAWWEU010000001.1:62106885-62128974 GCA_035583155.1 Acropternis orthonyx | reverse complement strand
ATAGAGGGTGTAGAATACACAGTCTTAGCCACACCCACACAGTGACAAACTGGTCCTGGCCACTATAACCAGGACAAAGATGACCATGAACACAAATAAAAATGAGTCCTTGATGTGATCTACAGTCATGAACAGTATTATACTAGGAGAATTAATGTCACAGAACGCTGTCAAACAAACAAGACAGTTTATGGCGGCCAGGAAGCACTGAAAGCTGCTGATGTGAGCAGGGCTGAAGAAAAGAGCATGTGAACCCATGGTGGGCTTCATTTTCAGTGTCCTTTAGTTTTACTCTGTCTGCCCAGCAAAATTGCTGAGTTAGAAGAACACTGTTCTAAACTGTGTCCTAACAAAATGGAGCATTTCGGTCCAGGAGCTGCAGAGGATGCGCTCGTAGAGAAAAAGACATAACCAGATCCATGTCTGTGCTCTGGCCACAGTGGAGTATCCTGTCACTTATGTGTATACAAAGCTGTGATAATAGGGTCACATTCAGGTTAGCTTTCATAGTAGCATGCCCTGGAGACTTGCTTCAGCATCCTTTACAGTCCAATGTTCCCCATCAGTCTTTGATATAAAATTCCTTGGACTATTTGTCTACCCTTTTGGCAGCAAACCTATCTTAAACACACTGAAATATTAGACATTCAGGGTAGGGCTTTGTGGTTGCTTGCTTTCTTTTTTTTGTTTGTTTGTTTGGTTGGTTGGTTATTTGTTGTTGTGGTTTTGGTTGCTTGGTTGGTTGGTTGGTTACGTATAAACTGTCATTTTGAAAGTGTGCTGCCTTCTTTTTAGTCTTTGGACCACTCTTTTTTTTTTAGGAGTAGGATTTCTCTAAACTGATTGCTTAGGTTATCCCAGCTTTTCACATTGAAAATGATTTGACCACCCATCAATTCATTCCGTGTGCACTCATACTCTCCGTGTTGACAATATCTACTGTGTAGAGATTGTTACAAAGCAACTTAGCATAAAATAAATTACCTGTTTAACTTCAGCTTTTGTCTCTCCCTGTCTCCAACCCCCTCCACCTAGCTCACCGACCTGTGCAACCTTGTCAAAGGCCAGACTGTGAGTACTTCTGGGTACACTTTTTACTGCATGTCTTTTAGCTATCACCATGAGGCTTTTTATCTTGATTTGATCCTCTGTTGCAAGGGTGAGGTGCGATGACAGAATTCTGCAGCTGGTTTCTTGTTCTTAAGAAGCCAAAATAATGTCTTCAGGGCTCTATGACAATTTGAGGAACAATGTCCATCATAGCCAGAGATTACAGCCTGCAGATACCCAACTTCAACAGTTGGAATCTGTCAATTGACCACCCCTCTTCAAGGACCAGTTAATGTGAAAACAAAATCAACCCAAAAGCATTGCTATGGTAGTCTTTGTTAGTTGTTCCTTCACATGTGTAGAGTTAAAACAGGTTACAAAAATGACCTGTAATTAACAACCATGTTAATTTAAGACATTCTATATGTATGTAATAGAAGTACCAGTAAAGAACTATTTGAAGTTTGGCACAAAGCTTAACCAGAGTTCTGCATTTTTTCAGCTGCTGTAAATTCATTGTCCATTCAGAATCTATTTCAATCTTTCTCTCTGCATTTCTCTTCAGTAATTTTAACTCATTTAGGAGATACTATGATAGCTTTTCCTTCAAATTTACTGCAAATAGAAAATAAATTAGCCACTGTAAAATCATGAGAGCACTACTGGCTAGGCTAAGTAGTAATGTGTTTCAAGCTGAGCAAGCAGATGGCACTATTTTCAGTCTTACTCATTTATTTTAAAGTATTTTGTTCAATAGTTATTAAAAAATTATTCTCTGAAGTACTGAGGGTAAGAATACAGCAGTCAAACATTTTAGGAAGTTCATAATTTTACAGCAGCATTTTAATACCGATACAAAGAATGCTGTGTTAAAACCAACCAAAAAACCCCCCACCCTAAATATTTGAAACATGTCCTTATGTAAAAGACAAAACTGTAAGTTTACACTAAAACTTTTCTCCTAAATGTTGAATTAAAATTCAGAATGCCACTCCCATATTATGTTTTCATTTAAACAAAATTTGATGCAAAAATCAGAGCTGCTGTACTAAGAACGTAATATTCTGTAACATATGAAATCTTCTTTTATTCAGTCTCTCATTTCCTAAATGACACTGATTGATTACCACATGTAATTGTAGAAGGTTTGATACTGATTGAGCACTGAATATCCCAGCTAATAAAATGTATTCCTTAAATTGTCAAAAAATCCTTACAGATAGAAGCATCATAAGGAAAGCCAAGTGAAAACAAAAAATCTGTCTCATCAGTATGCCCAGGTCATACTAGACTCAATAGATATAGTCAAGGAGAGTCACCCAGTCTCACCACTGAGTGACAGAAAAATTCCTGAACCTGCTGCAGTCCACTAGTTTCGTTTAGTCGCACTTCTCCATTGATGATGTTAGGTACAAGCCTTTCAATATGTAGAATGTTTCAAATCTTCATATGTCTTGTATGTGACACATATCTCACAGATAGATTTCATTCATATGCCTGTCCTACACTTCCAAACCTAAGGAAAGCACACAGGAAACTTTCTGTGTCCACTTGAGTTACTGTTTTTCAGCTTCGTTTGAACAGAATCATGGAGAGTTTCCTGATAAAGATGACTTGAACAAGCTCCTAAGAAGTAACCATTTTTAGCATGATATTAAAATGTTCAAGCTGAAATTTGTAGGTAACTGGTTATTTTGGAATGTGACTTTGAAATTGTGGAATATACTCATCATGACTCTAGAGGAAATCTGATCATGCTGGCATCCCAATTTAATAGCATACCTAGAAGCACTACGTTATAGAAGTTCCACACTAGTTCTGAGAAAGTAATAGATGCCAATCAGTTTTCCCATAATTATATAGCCACTGTAGATAATTAGAAATGTGGAATAAAATTTGTATTTCCCTGAGTAATTTCCTGGGGGGAGGAATGGATGAGACCTACTTGTACTGTTAATGTGGAAGGGATGGTTCTCCTAGAGGTTGATATCACCTACATATCTGGTGGCCCTTGTCTGTATCGTGAACAGGATAGGACTATTCTGTCTTTAACTTTTAAGAACTACATTTTAGATATTCATCTCAGTGCATACTGAAGTTTTTTGATTACTATTTTTGAATCTATAAGTAAAATATTTGCAACTGGTTTATAATTATGTCAAGTCAAATTTGCATATATAGACACATTCATACATATAAATATATTTATGTAATCATGATTTCCCTTCATTTTTCATTAAAAATTCCTCTCCCTTTTAATGTCCTGCAAGTATGTTGCTGTCCTCTACAGTGATGGTTCTTAACTGTTAAAAAAACTCCTGTAAATATTCTACTCATACACACTGCAGAGATTTAGATATACAAAACTTCATTTGGTTGTCAGTTCCACTGTAACTTATTTCCAAAGATCATACATTTCAACTTTTTACTTTATAGCATCAGACCCTAAATTGAATTATGAGCTGACATTAAAGCTGAAAACAGGACTATTATTTTCGAGTGTAAATTATTATACATCAATGCATTCCAGTCAAGAAACTTAAATTTTCTTTTTTTGATGTTTTGTTTTTCCCAGTGCTGCCTGTCTTTCAAACATCTGACAGAGATTTTGTTTCTTGATAGGTACTTCCACTAATCTTGTTAGTTATCTGAAAAGCCAGATCCTACTGCTTTTTGAAACCTTCTGCACAATTCCAATTATACAATTCCATGAAATCAGCATACATTCAGCATATCCTTTGGGCTCTTAAAGGTCAAAATATTACTGCTTTACCATATTATCTACAATTTCTATATTATTTTAGGCAAGAATGATTTCCTTGTTATATTTTCACTACATACTGTCTTCCTTCCATAATTCATTAGAAAATTCCTTTCATTGCCATCTAGAAGTAACTTTTCCTGCTTGGAAGCTCTGAGTATACAACAAAGAATTAGTATTTCCAACTTGTGGTTCATTAAGAGAATGTGTGTGCACATGTATGTGTGTGTGTGTCGGGGTGGGGGGGGGGGGTGGGGAGGGGGGCAGTGGTTGCAGTTTTTTAATATCTTTGTTCACAGGTCATGGAATAGTTCTGAACCAAAAACTCCCAGTTCATTAGTACTGAAAAGATAGCAGAAAATTTTTGACTACCACAAATTGGTTATACTGTCAACACATGTCTAGAATTATTTATAGGGAGCATACATTATCTTTTATTCTCTCACATATGTCATTGCTTTTCCTAGTGCTATTAAGCCAATAAAGATAGTAGTTTATTCTATCTGTTAATAAAACATAATTATTTACAGTCTAATGTTTAACTCACTTTCATCTTCATACATATGGGCAGGATTATCATTTCATATCTTGAATTATTCTGGAGTGAGGTTCACTCATATTTTTAACTCCCTTTCTAGTCATCAAAGCAAAATAAACACCTTTTAAAGAACTATTAAAGCTCTCACAAGAGATGTGTCATACCTACTTAGTGGTTGAGGGAAAAGGCTGTGGATGTTGTCTACCTGGATTTTGCACAATTTTGCACCATTGCCCATAGCATTCTCCTTGAGAACTGGTTTCTCATGGCTTGGAGGGTGCACAGTTCACTGGATAAAAAAATTGCCTGGATGGCCAGGCCCAGAGAGTGGTGGTGAATGGGTGTAAATCCAGTTGATGTCTGGTCACAAGTGCAGTTCCCAGGGCTCAGTACTGGGGTGACTTCTGTATAATATCTTTATCAATTATTTGGACAAGGCGAATGAGTTGCACCATCAGTCAGTTTGCAGGCAATGCTAAGTTGGTGGGAGTGTTGATCTGCTGGAAGGCAAGAAGGCTCTGCAGAGGAATCTGGACAGGCTGGATTGATGGGCCAAGGCCAGTTGGATGAGGTTCAACAAGGTCAGGTGCTGGGTCCAGCACTTGGGTCACAACAACTCCATGCAGCACTACAGGCCTGGTGAAGATTGGCTGGAAAGATATTAGATTATTGCTTAACTGGATTGTTATTGGATTATTGGGTGAGTGGGAAACATATTATTGGAGTGGAAGAGAAGGTAAGATAGAGGTTTGTGATTTTCTTGTGGCACAAACTGTCTTAAAGAATCAAGTGTTTTTTCTGCCCCACTCCATAGGTTAACAAAGAAATAAAGTAATTTTCTACAGTCCTATATTCTAATATTTCACTGAGACATGTCACTAGAGACCCTGCAGTTGACAGAAAGAGTATTTGCCAATTTCTCTCATTTTTGAGTCACAACAGAGATCATTATTCTGAATAACAGAAATAATTATTTTCTTGAGTGTTTGAAATGTTTGGAAATCTGCATTTTCTGAGGTTTGGAAGGGGTGGTGTGACAGTGTAGTGAGTTTGTTATTTTTTTCCTTTTGTTGTATGTTTTTGTGGCTCTTAGTGTTCAAACAGAATGGCACAACAGGGTGTGCATTACAGTATTCCAGTGAAATATTCTGGAAAATATCGCATATAAGAGAACATGCCAGAAACCTCCTAGACATTTCATAATTAGTTCATAATCATAATTCATTCCCTGGAGTATCTCATCATGTTAATGAGCTCTGTACAAAAGACAAAGAATTAGAAGAACAATACTTGCAAAACTGACAGTATTTTTTTTCAATTAGGCAAAATATGGTACTAGAAAAATAAGCACTGATACTTTCCAAGTGATCAGGACAATATTTTATGATTACAGCAAATTCTTGCTTATTATACATTATAGTTGAATGTCATATTTGTTACTTTTAAACACTGTACAAATGAGACAATATGTATTCACAAGAGATACAAACTACCAGAGAAAGTCTCAACTTTTAGAAATAGTGAATATTGAAATGAGGGCCTCCCATATTGAAGGGAGTAGGATCTGCCTTCCTCAGGCTGCTACCATATCTTCCAGGATCTTCTATTTGGATCTGATGTTTGATACTGGGACATCACACATGACAAACTGGCCAGGGTGCTCATTCCCAGAAAAGAAAACCCCCGTTGTTCTAGGGGAGGCAACACTGGCTACCTCTACACTCTTAAATGCATCGGCTCCAAGAAGCAATTCCTGGGCTCAGGCTCAATGAAGCAATGCCTCTCCTCTTCAGTGTAGGGTAGCCTGTCATGCCCTTTTTAGCTGGGCAGCCACCTCTTAGGCTTTCTTCAGTATCTGAACTCTCAGACATTTGCTTGTAATTTTCTTTGCTGTGATTTTTGGAGTTCTCAGTGGTTGAAAAAAAATATGGTAACTGTGCCACAGCTCAGCTGTTGTTTCTTTTTTTAGAACCCAAAATGGCATTATGTATTTCTTTCTAAACAACAAAAATCAAGGGAAAGCTGACCCAAATGGATTTCTCCTTTGAAAAGTCTTGCAAAAGCCATTATTATAAGACATATTTTAATTAACACAATGCAATTATACTGTCCCTCATGCATATGTGTTCCTATGTCAGCCTGTGAACAGAACTTAAATAGGCCTCTAATTTGCAATTATAAGTATATACAAAATGAAACAGAATAAATATCACACCATGGTTTTCCTGTGTTGCTGCTTTGAATGTTTATACCACTATTTCTGAAGTTCTTTTGACCATTACATAGAGCATGGATATTCTCAAAATATATATAGTGAACAGAGTTAAAATGTATTTCTCTGCGTCACAGTGTTTATTCTGATCTCTATGGTCAGGCTAAGATCAAGCAGCATGATAAATGTATGGTTTCCTGGCAGCAAGAAATGTTCAGTTTCCAACCTACTATTTGGATTTTTCTTCTACTCATAGGTGAAGGCGGAAGATTCTGAAGACACGTGTCACCTAGGGATTTTACTATTCCATTTTTAAAACATCGTAGGTTGCTCATATCAACACAATGCTGGTTGTCTGTTTATAAGAGCCTTTTTGAAAAATTTTTTTGTTATAACTGATACGTTAGAATGGATTGTTCTGTTTTTCTCAAGCCCAAGATGGAATTTCTCTCTAAACTTTCTGTTGGGAAAGTCTCCAGATCTACTTGATGTGTTTATCTCACTTAAACAGGAGCACCTGTCTGACCACTTGGGCCATAGCTTCAGCCTCCATGACACTGAAACTCTTTTTTCCCATCTGTATCAAAAATGCTTTCACTTACGAATAAGGTAGCTGAAAATATCATATGCCACATTTTTTACAGAATCACGGAATATTCTGAGTTAGAAGGGACCCACTAGGATCATCAAAGTCCAGCTCCTGGCCTTGCACATGACAGGCCCAAGAGTCACACCAAGTGCCTGAGAATATTGTCCAAATGCTTCTTGAACTCTGCCAGGCTTGGTGCTGTGACCACTGCCCTGGGGAGCCTGTTCCAGTGCCCAACCAGCCCCTGGATGAAGAATGTCTTTTTAATACCCAACCTAAACCTTCCCTGACACAACTTCAGGCCATTTCCTTGGGTCTTGTCACTGCTCACTGCCACAGAGAACAGATCAGTGTTCGCTCCTCTTCTTCCCCTCATTAGGAAGTTGTAGACTGCTATGAGATCTCCCCTCAGTCTTTTCTTTTTTGGATGTAGTAGTGGATTTTAGATGTCTATATGCATAACTTAAGCATCTTTTATGATAGTATGAATAGAGGACTTCAGGACCTATTTTAGGAAAGACTTAAATGTGTGGTAAAGTCAAAAGGTATCTTCACTGTTTTATTTAAGTGCTCTAAAAATTGATTAAAAGTGCTACTACTGTTTATGAATGTCCAGAATATGAGTCATTCTTTCACATAGCAAGTTCTCCTACAGAACAGAAAACCACTGGAAAATTTCAGTCGGAATTTTGGAAATACCACTGGAAAGTAAACACTGCTATTCAAAATTATGTGAAAAAAGCTGGATTGTCTGCTGCCTGAAGACTTGAAATAATTTTGACCTTTAGGCACAGCAAGGGCCTATATATCAGCAAGTCTGTGTATCAACTGTTTTAGATACTGGAGCATTCCACAAATTTGTAAATAGGAATGTTGAAGCATAAACTTTTGGCAGTTATTATCAAAGTGAACTTGTACATACTGAAATCACTTTTTCAATTCTAAATTTTTCAGAATTCAGAACTCTTTGTTTCAAAACTCAAGCTCCCTTTAATTGTTTGCTTTGATTCTTTTACACTTACAAGAGAATTTTTATTTCTGATTTTCCCACTGGGTATTTTTAGGGCAAAAACTTCAGCATATTGTAGTTCTCACTTTAGAGGAAATTAGGGCTTCTACAGAGGTCAGAAAAATGTTCCTTATGTGGAAAGACAGTGATAGTAAGTCAAGAAGCTGGTGCAGTCTGTTTGCACTGTGAAAAATAAGTGACATAACTAGATGTTAACACCTAGCCACACAACAATCCATCCTTTGCTTACCTTGCCTCTGTCATCCCCTCTCTTTACATGAGCAAGTGCAGGAATCCCCAGGGACCTGTACTTGCAGGAATACACTATTCCATGGGTAGTGGCGAGGGTTGGGGTTCTTTGCCCACTGCTCTCTCTGTAAAGCTCATGAGAGGCAGAGGATGGGGTGCAGAACATACATTCTGCATTGTTACTTTTCCTTCTCTTAAGTCAGCAATGGAAGTAACAAAGAGGATTCCAGTGTGAGGACAGGGAGAAAAAGGAAGATTTTCATATTAACATGGAAATAATTTGACAATAAAGATATTTCAATATTTAAAGATTTCCTCTATCTGTTGAACTGATGTGCATGTATGTACAGACTTGTTTACTCTATTTGTTAATTTTTTTTCTTTTTTAAAAAAAGGAACAGAATCTCTGAAAAAAGCTTTATTTATAATACTTAGATTATAAAGCAGATTACTAGTTTTAAATAATTACCTGTGATAAAACAAATTGGTTTGGCTGATAATGCTGGTTTTCCTCTTAAGCCTTAACATCCAAACATCTTTGGAATTCTAGTGTTTAGCACGTATATCATGTTGTTCTCCTGTATAACATAAAATAAAACCCACCTGATTAAAAACCCCGTTTCAAAGGACCCTGTGGCAAATAATCCCTATGCCTTATGACAGTGCTATGACACCAACTTGGGAAGAACATTCTATTATAAAGTCTATAAAGGAAAATATTTGGTTTTCAATGTGTCTCAGATTCTCAATCTTTTCTTGAAAGTCTCCTTGAATCTCATTCTTTGATATGACACCGTAAATATAGGCAATACCAGCAAAGAAAAATAAAATTAAACAAAAAAAATGGAACACTCTCCAGATTTGCCCGTCATTATGAAATTGGTAGATACAGACAGTTCCAATAGAAAAGTAATTTTACATATATTCATGTATACAGTTCTGTTTCAGAGAGAGAGTATTTTAAAACTGGATTCTCAAAAAATACAAAGGGCAGACTGATTAAGGAGCTGCTGGGTAGCATCCCAGCTATAATTATACATTCAGCTGCTTCACTAGTTGCCATTGAATTTATTAGCCCTTTGATGAAGTCACAAATGAGCTCTCTATGAGATCTCTCACAGATCTCTGTTCTCCTCTGACATCCTCTCACTGTCTATCCATCCCTTCATTGATTATATGGGGAATCTATGGCCACTTACTTAAAGTGTCTCAATTTAGAGTTTAGAAGTAGGTATTGTTAATGAATATTGCAATGACTGGAGGTCACCAGATATTTCCTTGGAAAGTTTAGTTGTTCTTTAGAAAAGACCTTTCGCTGTTGCTGTTGTTCTTCGTTTCAGGACAGTAACCGGTTAAGCATACAAATAGATCATTTCTGTTCCTGTAAGAAAGAACACCATTACCTGAAACTGCCTGCAAACTTTCAAAAGCTATTAAAATGATAAAACATTAGTATGAGCATTGGTTTAAAGAAAGTATTCAGCAACAAAATGACATATGGTTTTCTATAATATCATAGATAATGACTGGGATTACAGACTGCAGGTGTAAAAGAGAATATCCAATACAAGAATAAAAGTAATTAGATGTTCAGCTTTGAAAATACTCAGAGCACAGAGAAATTATGCAACACAGTGCAGGTCAAAATCTGCAGAGGCATTTTGGCACCAAGTTCCTACAGATTTAAGAAGCAGATAAACACCTAAATATCTGCAAATACTTAAGTCATACAATATGTAATAACACAGCTCTGGCTGGTAGTAATAGTGATTAAGATCCTTTGCAACCTTTAACAAATTCCAATGACAATAAATAGGAAATTTATTTCAATAAACTAAGTAAAGTCCTCATCAATCTGTAGAGGATAAGAGAATTCAATCTGCACTAAAGCCAGTTAATTCACCCAAGGAACAAAAAACCCATAAGCCAACAAAAAGAAATGCAAACAGACAAACCAATATTCAGGAAAAAGTGGAGGATTAAAAAAAGCAGTGGTGCCTACATATCTTTGAAGGTATTGAAGAACTTATGCAGTACCAGTACACTGAGACAGGATGGAAGAAGTTAACAGTTCACACTAGGACATGTGATCCATACACCAATGGAGCAATTGCATGTAAGTCATTCTGCAGTATTTAAGTACTGTTATTCCATGACTACTTAGAAAGACTGGGTCTCTTCTAGACTTTTACAAAAAAACAGTAAGACTAATTAGAGTCATAAAAAGACAAAGAATGTGAAAATGCTAAAATATGAACAAGGTATATATCGCTAGCTATTATCTGTATGTATTGGTTAGTGTTATCTATGCATGTGTGTTTTATTATGGAGTTAATATTTTATTGCAGACAAAAGAAGACAGACACTCTGCTTTGAGGATGGGAAAGTAGTACAAACTGGATACATGTATAAGACATAACAGAAAAGAGTGAAAAGACAGTATAGAATGATCCGAGAGATTAAAACCAATTTAGAAGGGATCAAACTAAGAATTTTTAATATGTTTAAAGTAGAAATCCTCAGCAGGTGTGATATGCCAATTCTCCATTAACATCAATGGTACTTGTAATGTCTATCAGTTAATACTGAATTTTCCTATGTAGCTTACAAGAACATCTGTTGGGGTTGAACAGACTCTTAAGGCAAAACTCCATCTAATTGCATATACAAAAAAATATATTCATCTTTTTTTACTTGGTTAGTATGTATCTTCGGATGGGATGAACAGCCATCTGGAATTCCCTATCTATTTCTGCACTGTATATAAAGGAAGTAAAGATGATTAATGTAGATTTCAGTTAAATCAGCCTAGGTGTATAAGTGATGCTGAACCAGCATTTAGGATAGCCACAGGAGACTGAGGGAACAGGACCAATGGCAGACCTGTGATCTTTTGCAGTGGCAGCAGGAGAAGGGACAGGATACTGTCAGACATCTCAAAGAGTGCTAGATACTCCTGTATGGCAGCAAATCAGTCCCTAGATGCCTCCTTGTCACAGTTAGGGATCAGTTCAGCTACCCGAAGATGACTAACACCACTTGAAATGCCTCACTTATGCAACACATGCACATGATGTTGAAAATATGACATTGGGCCTATGAGCACTTTAAGACTATATATGTCAAACTGAATAGAGGTGTTGATCTGCCTGCTGCTTAAATTAACCAAGAAAAAGTGTCCATAGATGTACATTCAAATCTTTTTCAAAAGTAAATCATTTCAGCTCTGCTTGCTTCATATTTTATCAGCTGAATGCCAGTTGAAGACCTAGTATAGGGTTTAAATTATAATTTTGGAATGTGAAGCTATGGACAGTGAACATTTCACATCTTTTAGTTGAACAGAGGCATAGAAAATAAAAGATTAGGAAAATCTATAATTTATAAAGAGGTGTGCAGTTTTTACATTTGATATAACAGGACAATATCAAAGTTGAAAGGGAAGTACTTTATTGTGTTTGCATTTTCTGTCTTCAATAGACATCAAAAGATGTGTTGTGAGTAAAGTCAGTATGATCTGATGTGAGGGGAAATATGTAGGTGCTTTCCTCAGCTTATGAACTAAAGCAGCAATGTTACAGCTACATGAACCACTCAGATTCATTTCTGTTGTTAAGGCTGTCATTTCTCAGTATATAAGTATTCCTGAAAATAAACCTGTCTAAGATCAGTCCCACAACTCCAGATATTTAGAACTTAGGAAGCATCAGTTTGGGATTTTTACAGACTTTCCTCAAAGTCTTCAGTTACAAAATGAGAAACTGTAATCTCTGTGCCATAAATTGCATTTTTCTTTTTAGATAACAGCAGTTTTCAAAAATTTCCCATAAACCACCTCTATTTTTCTATCCAGAGAAGTGTATCTGCTACTTTTGTGTAGTATGTAGGCTCAGACAATATACAGTGTATCACCAAACAGAAATATATATTCCTGGGCTCCTTTGTAGTTTCAGTTGCAATAGAAAGCCTTGTATCCGTGGAAATAAGATCAGGGAGTTTCTACCCTTTCTGAGACATCACTCGCATCTTAAAGTGGATTATTTTACTAATTTGCATAATGTGACTTGACATGAAAAACAATACTATGATGACAGGCAGGGATATGAGCACAAAAAAATACATAGGAGTTCTGCAACAATTATGAGTTTTCTAGCTCTTTTTTCAGGAAATAGATCCCAGTTTCTCATCACTTCTTATCCACTTTCATTGTCAATATGTACTTCATCCTCAACATTGACTGTGGATTGTTTTCAGTATTTGGAGCCTAAAACAGCTTTATCTGGTTTTTCATATACCTTAAGTTTTATAATTTCTCTTCATCAACTGTAAGATAAAATACTGTTTTCTATATTACATGTTGTGGAGCCTCTTAGTCACACAGAGGGAGACAATAATGACTGGAGAATGAAACTATCTCCTACATTCCATTTCACAAGACTGATGATTACACAGTAGTGATGAAAAGTGTAACCCACATTATGAATAGAAAAATATAACCCATGGAAATAATACATCTCAGTTATTTTATATACAATTTTCTGTTCTTACAATCACACATTAAATTGGCTTGGCATTCATGCGTGCAATATGTGAAGGACATGATAATGTCTTACTTCATGAGATTACATTTGTATTAACTTAGAACAATACTAGAAACATTTTAACTTGTTTACAGAAAATTAGAAACCACTTTACACTTTATTTAGGCTGAAGTTTGCCCAAACTTTGATTCTTGGTTCCTGAATAATTTCCTAATTGATACAGTTCTTATTACCTTGGGTTTTTTCCCCTTTTATTCCTTTTGCAGTATTCTGAAAGTTAATAATGTCTCAACTAGCTTACGTTCTCCCTTTTGAAGGTTCCAAATTTTTATGCAGAAAATGCTGTTCACTGCAGATAACAAAACCATTAAAAACATTCTGCTGTACAAAATCCACTACTGCTCTATGTGCAAGATGAATACTAACAGCACCATTAGGAGCAGAGACACAGAGTTACCAATCACTTTGCGACAATTACATAATTAATTAAGTAGTTGCTTCACATTAATATTTTCAATTGGAGTGTATATTTTCAGTTATGTATGTAAAAAAAATATTTGTTAAACTGCAGGACCAATTTTAGTTGCTTCCTAACCAGAGAGCTGCAGGAAACAAGAAGCAAGCATTATGCAGCACATGGCTTCGGACCGCATTCATGACTCGTAATCATGCTATGCTTCTTGTACAGCAAGAGAACACCATGTACTTTATTATGCACAAGAGACTACTGTCTTCTTCCTTGTGTTAAAGCTTCTTTCTACAGTTATGGATAAAATGACCCTCAAATTATCTTCAGAATCAACAATATGAGAACAGAAATAGGCTTAAAAGAGTTTGGGCTTTTCCTTCCAAGAAGAATAGCTGACTGATATATGTGTTTATTTCCATTTCTTGAGACTCTACAAAATGTACTGCCTATTTAACTAGGCCTTCTATCTGGAAAACACTGGTTCCAAGGGCATTCTAAAAGTCTTGTGCCACTAGGATCACCATATACTTCCCTCAAACTTCTTTCCTATTCATTTTACAAACAGATAACAGAACCACACAGTTTCCTCTTTTGTTTATATTCCAGTGTTGCTACATCACTATTTTGCAGCTTGAGAAAAACATTGTGATTTGGTGGGGGGAGGGTGGTGTGTGTGTGCTATGTGTGCCATTTAATATTACTTCACAGATAGGTATTTCCATAGCACTGCTAAGGGTAATGAATGTACTTTAACTCCTTTATATAGAAAGTCTCTGTAATATTGATTAAAGGGAAAACAGAGATTCATTCCAACACATTTTTACACAACCAGCCCTAGAATATCTCCCTACACAGGAATACAACCAGATACATCAGTGACTGTCTAATTCTTCACTTTCAGTGCTGACTTGACATCAAGGAAAAGCTCCCTCTGTAATAAACTGATTTGTTTCTCTGCAGAATTTACAAACTCATGGAAAAATTGCCTAAATGCTGAAAGATTTAAAGTTTTTGTCTAATAAACAATTTAAATAATCCTATTAATTTAGTAAATCAATCAAAAATAAACAGTGAAAAGTTCCTTTATGTAACTTTAGATGGAAAGCTACTCTTTATGCTTCTTTAATACTATAATGTATTCTCTCTGTCACACAGTTATCAATATACCTGTCTCTAAAAATCTCTACTGGTAAATGGAAGTCTAAGAGAAGGCAATGAATGTACCTATTCATGATGGACGACTTATCAGAGTAACTACACTGATGGGAGTGGGAGAAAGCTGGTGTATAAAAATAATTACTATTGCAGCTTGGGGAAAAATATCTTTTAGTCCAGGCAAATGTTTTTAAAATAAACAAAAGCATTTATGTTCAGATCAGTGGTCATATTGCCAATAAACATCACTCATGAAGGCCCACTTACCTCTAACTGCCCATCTCTCTTCCAGCCACCTCTCATTTCTTCCTTGCATTTCCACACAGCATGCTGCGTCTGGAACGGACTCCTCTTCTTCATGCCTCTTGCCAAAAATATCGTACCTCTTAAGCTAAATGATATTCCGGGGCACAGGATGATATTACAAGGAGAAAGACTGGATAGCTCTGATCTCTTTTTCTGCCTCCTTCAATCCATAAAGGTCAAATCATAGATGCTATTTTTTGTTTGACTTCTTTTCCCTTTCTTTTTTTTTAACTTTAACTTAAAAGTGCTTTCCACATCACAATGTCGGAAAATTAAAAGGTTAAGATTGCAAACAAGCTGACTTCTCAGTATGACAGCATAGTTCCCTATTCTCACATAGCTTTCAGATGCTACTCAGCAGGGCACAGGTCTCCCAAGAACCCTGTGTCCTATGCACAATGCCATGTGCAACAGCATGTCAAATGGCAACAGAGGCCTTTATTTAGTTGACTAAAATGAACACCTCATCAATATGCTTAGGGAGGTTTTCAGCTGATCACCACAAGTGTCTCACTTTTGAGGCAGTACAGACACAAGGAGGCCCAGAAACTTTTAGATGTATTGACTCAATTTTCAACTGCTGCCCAAAGTTCACTTTATGTTTCTAATGTAAAGCTGTAATTAAGAGAAAGTGCTAGCTTTCCTCTTTTCAAAATATCCTGGAGTTGTGAAGAGGAGTTTCTCTGGCACTCATGCCTCTGCTATGGCTTTGGGGAGGTGCTTAGTATCTTTGAATACCTTCATTGACCCCTCAGACTATAAGCCATATGCAAGGGCTGTATAAAGCCATAACACAAATCTCAATTATCAAAATAAAAATATGAGCAAATACTTTTGCAGCTGATTTTTTTTCTTCATATAATTCTCTTTTCATGTTGTGCATTGGCATCAGAGTGCAAGCATGTGCTACTAACATCTTTATTATGTCTGTGCATGCTCATACACAGTAAGAATCTTTAGATTCAGTTCTTGATAGGGGCCATAATGGAAGTAATTTTATACTCTGCTGTGAGACAGAGATTTATCAGAGCAGCAGAGGAACTAATGTGGTACACAACAGTAGAAACAAGGAAGAGAGGAAAATTGCAGAAAGCTTTACCATGAAGCAAATCTGGAACTAGTCCTGGGAATGTTATAAAGCTAGAGCAGAGTTGCATTGCAGGAAAAAACCCTGAACTGATATTCTGCAAAGGAAAAGAGTTACAGGTAAAGGAACTTAAGACAGAAAATGCTAATATAAAGGACCAGTTTTATGCTACTTCCAATTGTTTAGCTTATTCCCTTCAAACAATTTCAGAGTAGATATGACAACATACTCCCTTTGTACAATTTAGTCTTTTCAGAAAATTGAAGTCTAAACCTTTCACACCCACTAAACCATGACTACTGTGTCACTTTTATTTCTACTGGCTTATTTATTCTAAAAGCATCTCTAAAATATTACAATGTCAGCATTGCAGGTTGCATTAATAATAAAGGGATTACAAGCTATTTTCATGACAGAACTTGAGGGGACAAGTTACTCCTTTCATTTGTCCACAGTATCAATGAAAACACAGCTGCTAATTTCCTCTTCAGCCACGCCCATCATTGCCTGCAGGAGTGCTTCTCTTCCATTCCCCTGAAAACTAAACTGCCTTGTGGATGCTCAGGTGAGCCTAGCTAACTTCTGCCTTTGCAGTTGTGGTGAACTGAAATGCTGATAATGTCTTAAACACTGTCAAAATCTTAGAAAGACTTTTTGTCAAACTGGAAGGAAGCAACTGCCTGTCTGTGACCACCGAAGCAACGCCCTCCCAATGCCTACTGACTAGAATTTGGACTGTGACTGGGAACTTGAGATAGCACTATTGATTATCTCAGGTCTGAGGAGAGGTAACCAGGTTTCCGTGTTAATATTCCACCCTAGCTGAGCTCAGTGGGTGGTGGGGGAGAAGAGTTTTGGGTGTATGATGGCAAAATCTCTCCACAGCAAACCAAAAGAGTAACCCTCCATGTCCCCCTCCCCAGGAAGACCACTACACATGGAACACTCACCTGAGAGGCAGCTGAGAAAGGTCATAAACCATCAAAGACCCCCAAAGCACACCCCTGACTCATTCCTGAGGCCTTCTACCACCAAAGGACTGCACGTGATCCAAGTGAGTTTACAAATCTGCAACCTGTGGCAAGAAACTGCAAAGCTTTCTCCTCACCCCAGGGGAGGTGCCTGGCATCTCCTGAATGTATATTAATCCATTGGATTCTATGTTTTTTGGGACCATCACCACCAAGAATACCCAAAGAACCAGACCAACAGAGTGCCGCCAGGTTACCTGGAGAGGTGATACATTTTCTATTTTAATCTCTCTTTGTCACTTTCTTTCCTCCGTCCTGTCCTCTTCCTGTTCCTTCTCTCTCTCTTTCTCTGCTTTACATTTACCATTAAATAAAACCTGTACTACTGACTTTGGCATCTGGTCTCATTTGTACCTTTGTTTGGGCAGAGACATTTCTAATAATTTTAATAACTGGATCATAACAGCAGTGAACCAGAAAGGAGTAATAGTCTCTGAATCATACAGCTGCCTCAGCTGAAAGGCAACAGCTTACACCATCACCAAACCTTTGAGTTACTGGCTGAGACAAGACTTAAGACCGACCTAGGAGCAGTACACAGCAAACTCCCAGGCTGAAGACTGGAATGTAAGCTGGCAGTAAATCCTGAGTATGAAAGAGCCTTTCTGGATGAACAGATTCTGGGACTCTGGGGTTTTCACACTTTGTAAACCAATCATCAGAGAGATTATAATTTTTACCTGCTTCATATCATAATAGATAATAAGGTGTAAGTAGCAAAGAATCAACATCTTGAATCTGCTTTATTCAGGCAATAATCAAAGCATTAGACATTATTGCTACTTTTTTTTAAATGCAATAAAATAATTCAAAAGCTGCTTTAATCTTAACAGGTTAAAAAGGATGCACAGTGGCATGCTGCTATGGGTAAAAAATACCACCACTCATTATACATCAGGTTTTCAAGTGTTTATAACATTTAAAAACTTACTTAAGGCTGGCATTATAAATTCAGTACAGGAACATGTTTGGGGGAAATACACAGCAAAAATCTTTGTTCTGTTTCTTGGTTATATGTACCAAGAGAAAAAAATAGCAATTTAACACTGAGAATGAAAGAAAACCATTATACCAATTAAAGTCTGTCTACTGTGAAATCTACAATTTCTATATGCATATTTGCACATTTTTTGAGTACCTAAGCAAAGCCATCATCTTTTAGCTGAAATTTTCAAGGCCATGCAATAACAGATGACTTTAAGCATCTCTGAGTATGGCAGGGGAGGAAAAAAATAAGACATAAACTTTGCTGTTTACAAATATGTTTTCTGTGTAAATGCAGCTTGCTTTTTTTTTCCCCCCATACAAAAATTTTACAGGGAGCTTTAGTCTGCAATGTTAACTACTCTGAGAAATAAAAAACCTAATGGCCCCTGTATGCAAAAAAACAAACAAACAAACAAAAAAACCCACAAACAAACCTAATTTAAAGTGCTGATCCTTAACAAGTCTTAATTCATCCAGTTTTCTTTGCAGGCCAGAGATTTTCGGTGGCATTTATTCCATATGTTCTTTTGGTGAATATCTGAGGAAACTAAATGCTGGAAATCTCTGATGTAATTCTCTTATAACCTACAAATAAAATATTATTTAAATATAATCTGAAGCTCAGTTATTTGTCATGTGTCTTTGGATGTATTATGTCTATATTTCCTTGTTAGACCAAATTCTTGATTTAGTATTTGTTTAGATAGCATGTGCAGTGAAATAACTTCAATATTCAGATTTAATTTAAACCAGAAGAAAAAATGTTTTAATTGAATTTTTTTCAAATAATTACTCTGTAATGTAACAGAAAGTCCTCTACTTCTGTTGCTGATCTAAATGGAAGTAAAATAAAATGAAAAAATTGGCATGTATGTCCAATTGCCTGTAAGCTAAGGCCTGTCCTTCTAATCAGTTCTGTGTAGATTGGTCTTGGCATCATTTAAGAGACTATTGATTTTTATAGGAGGCTTAAACAAATGATCAAACATGCAATGCAGTGAGTAAGGTATTAAAGTAAAACTGTAAAAAATTCCATGGTAAGAATGTTAGAAAAACAATCACAAGCATTTAATAAATAACTGGTTTACTTACCCTGCTTATCCTGCCAGAGAGTTGTAGTCAATTATAATTATTATGCACTGCTAAATTTTAAATTATTGTTATTCTTTACAGATCAGTGTGATGGGTTTGATAAACCCCAAAAAATTCAGATTAAGGCCTTAGTTTGGTTAGACCCAAAGCTAAATTTAGCAGGCCTCAGTTTTGTAGGCCATGGGGCTCTACCATAGATTTAGAGGGACAAGTATCACCTGACTTAAGCAACCAAAGAGGTATTTCATATTATCTGATGTCGAGTAAAAATCCAGTGGAGGAGGTGCTCCCGCCCCTCCTCTCCTTGTGGTAGTGGTAGTGAGAGGGCACCCTGTCCCAGCTCAGAGAGTAATAGGCCTCGCCACTCCCTTGCTGAGATATCCACAGCAGTTTTGGTCTCTGGGAAGTCAATACTTTTTTTGTTTGGTGGTGCTCTCTCCTTCTCTTTCTTGCTGGGTGTTCTTCCCGGGAAACATCTTTGGGGTTTTTTTTCCTGTGAGTTTTGGTGGTGGAATCTGTGTGTTATTGAGAGGGCAACTTGGGGCGAAGTTATTGTTGGGTGTTTTTATATTTGTATGTATATGCATTGTAACTTTCATGTAAATATACATATATCAGGTTTTTTCCAGTTTCAGGGTTTTTTTTCCTTCCCTCCTTTTGCTGGGATCGCGTGGGTTTGGGGGGGGCTTGGCATTTTGCCAAGGTCAAACCCATGACAATCAGCAACTCATGAAGAAATTAGAGTGCTTTATTAATTATTATTTTTACTTAGCTTCCAACTTTCTGTTGCCTCAAAAGTGAATTATGGCTGATAAAACCCAGATTTTACAAATTTTCATTTAACCACTTCCTACTAATTTTTCCCTTGTTTTGTCTGTATTTACCCATCTTCAGAGAGACCATACCAATAAAATCAATCCTATTTAATAGTCTTTAAAGCAAAATAATTACCAAGATTGTTTCAGAACATCTGATAGATTGCAAACATTAGAGAGAAAATGTGGTGTTTAGAAGACAGTTTAGATAACATCCACTACATCCTCTTACAGTTTCACACCTTACTGAGCATGTCATAATTTCTTCTAATTTGTATCAGAACAGAGCTGAGAAAGGTACCATTCAAAGGTCATTGCTGGCCAAGTCCATCCAAAAGCAATAGACAGACACTGATTATCTGAAGAACAAACTCAGACCTCTTTTATTCACTGTTTGTATTTGCATTTACATCCCTTGATACTCCTTCACCATTTTTAACAAAGTTTTCAAATTTTCATCATTCATTATTTCAATGGCATGACACTTAGTGTCTGTCCAGATCACACATAAAGGTTTTAAACGCTAAATATACTAAGGGTGATTAATGAGTCTTCTCCTGTACATTGTACCTATCTGAAAGCATCACCCTTCAGCATTTGCCTTCATTTATAGTTCAGGGCTAGTCCTCTCTATAAATGGAACTCTGAGTTAACATGTTCAACAACAGAGGTTGTCTTTATCTACTGCCCTCTCTTCTTTTACGAATGTTTTAAACGCTCTTTATTCTTCTGGTTAATACTTTGAGTGAATTTCTTTGTGATTCAATATTGTCCATGCACCATAGTCATTTCTTCTTGAAATAACATCAAAAACTTAAATTAAACAGAACGTATCAAGATTTTGTTTATTGTAAGAAGCATTATTAATAAAGTCAAACTGCCTTTTAGTTAGAAATCTATTGTAATACTGAAGGGCATTTCAATTCTCTAGAAGAGTTTAGCTATAAGAATTTCTATGGAGTAAGTAAAAATCTGAATCAATCACAATGTTCTGAATACTATGATGAGTACTGAGTGCAATTTCAGGTGAGAACTGGTCTAGGCCATTTAGAGTTTTACTTACCTTACAGGTTATCTCTAATATAATGTGCCTTTTGCAACAGTTGAGTCAGGGGACGCATTTTAACTACCATCATTAAAAATCTGGCATATATTGGCAGATAATTTTCTTCTTTTACCCTTTGTTCAGAATTGTTCCATCTGGAGGTATAAAAGAATGTGGGAGTTTTAACTTCCAAAGACAGATATAAAACACGTGTCTTTACTCTGACATTGCTTTGACAGCATATTTGTTATGCATTCAAGTCCTGATATTTAGCTCTTGGAGAGAGTTAAGTGCAACTCCTTGACTGATCAGGGCATTTATTTTGAATCTTATAAACACGTATATTGGTCCTACCATGACAGGTATCTTATACAGCAGCCACAGCTGCCAGGCATGTCATCTCAAAGCCAAATTATGGTCTTTAATTATAGACATGTAAGAGAAATAATGGATTTGAGAGATATGAACTTCAGGATAGGATCCTACCCGTCAACTATCCCTCATTATAAATTACAAAATACTCCTAATTTATGTATTTCTGGTGTTCTTATATAAACCTGTCCACCCTAAATCTGTGTTCTCACATACAATGAGCCATACAACCAAAACTGTATTGTTGATCCGTTCAAGTGTAGATTACATAAAACCATAAAGTGTTCAATAATAAATAAAAGGTTGCATGGTCTGATTTTATTGTGGGTTTTTGACATACTTAAATTCCACATGCAAAATAAAAACTTGTAACACTTCTTTCTCAATTAACTTCCAAGTGTCAATGGAACAGTGCACAGAGTCTAACTCCCCAAATACTTGTCAGTTTTTTTCACAATGACAAACCTCAAGTCAATCATTTTGGAACATGTTAGAATATTACCAAGAATATTTGGTAAACATATTTCACACAAAAGTCAAACACATTGACATATGGTATTGTTTAAGTTCTGAGGATGTTATAGTCTCACTAAATTACTTTTCCTTCAGCTGCAGCATAGTCACTTCTGTGATGGGTTTGATAAACCCAAAAAAACTCAGATTAAGGTTTTAGTTTTAGATAGGCCCCAATTCTGTGGGTCATGTGGTTAGGGACAAGTATCAGCTGACTTAAGTGACCAGTCAGATATTTCATCCCATCTGACGTCAGCTCGTCTATAAA
>JAWWEU010000001.1:62086567-62098561 GCA_035583155.1 Acropternis orthonyx | reverse complement strand
GACCCACAGAATTGGGGCCTAGCTAAAACTAAAACCTTAATCTGAGTTTTTTGGGATTTATCAAACCCATCACATTTACACAGGAGTTTTACTGTCGATTTCAATTAAGATAGTCTGGAACAGTTATAAACAAATATCTAGTCTTAGAAGCGCCTTTTTTTTTTTTTTTTTGAAGAGAAGATAAATTAAGGAAAGAACAGAGTGGAGCAATATAATAGAAAAATAATACGACGAGTTTGGAAAGATCAGGAATAAGATGGAGAAAAAGGGTGGATTGTTGACAACCAAAGGGATTTTTCTAAAAAGAAAATAAAATTTGTAAAGACAAGAGGGAGAACCTTACATATAATCTTTAACAATTATTTAACAATTCTAAGAAACTAAAGGAAATTTTTGAATTTAGAAGAGATTCTGACTGTCCAACTAAGATGTCACAAATCATGACAGATTAGTAGCTAGATCCAGTAAAGGAAATCTCCTACACTGCCCTGACAAACAATGGAGAATGATGGGTGCCTACTTTCATAGCCTGAATCCTTTTTGGCACCATCTACCTATTCCAGTTCACTGTAGTGGACAGTAGACATCTGGAGAATTTATAACTTGGCTGAAAAGCCACCAGGGCCATGTACAGGCAGGGAAAGAGAAGGTTTCTCTAACACTGTGCTTGCTTTGGCTAGGATAGAGTTAATTTTCTTCCTAGTGGCTAATATGGGGCTATGTTTTGGATTCGTGCTGAACACAGGGTTGATAATATAGAGATGGTTTTGTTATTGCTGAGAGCACTTACACAAAGCCAAGGCCTTTTCTGTTTTTTGTACTGCCACGCTGGTGAGGAGTTGGGAGGCTCTACAGAAAGTCATCACAGATTTCATCAGGGTGCAACCCGGCCTCCATGACTCTGCTCAGTCTTCCCAGGACCTCTCCCTACCTCTCTTCATGGACCCAGCAGTAATATACAAGCTCAGGCCTGGGCACTCAAACCTGGCCTGAGCTACAGTGTAGGTATACCTGTCTCCAACCCTGACTGTGGCACCAGCTCCTCCTGCTCTTAACTGGATCCACAGTTGCCCTTTGGATCTGTTTTATTGCCTGCCGTGTTTGGAGCTGCTTATGGACCCTGTAACCAATCCTGGGCTCTGCCTACTATGCTCACACCACACAGGACAGTCTCAGCTTCTTCCTTGTCATGCAATCACACTTCTGCAGATCTCTGTCAGATTCACAGGGACAAGGGAAGAGTATTTAACCCAATTATGTTATTCAGTAACTCACTGGTTTCTTGTTTTTTTTTTTTTTTTTTTTTTTTTTTTTTTTTTTTTTTTTTTACATTTTTATCCAATGCTACATAAAAATGAAAAAGTTTCTGAAGAAACTGAAGCAATTCTGATCAGGATTCATTTCTGTACTTCCTGGACCATTATACTTTTTACGTAATTACAATTTGCTATGGGTTAAAATTCACTCTGTCACAGTCTGCAGCAAGCAGCCAGTGGGTCCAGCCAGTGAGTCAGGAACATATGGAGGGGATAAAAGGGGAATGAAATCCAGGGGTAATGAATGATGCTGGGTGGGCAGAGGGACTGTGCTGGTGCTCAAGGAATCCGTGCATGGGCTTGTGAACCCAGGGAGAGTGGTGTGTGTGTTGCAAGGAGATCTACCTCTGCCAGCCCAAAAACTTGGTTTCTCATTTGTCTCTTCTCAGAAGTATTCCTCCAATTCTTCTTCAAGTTCTAATAGGGATGGCACCTATGGCAGTGGTCTGTGATCATATCTCCACCACTAATTCAAATTCCTCTATAGGACATTTTTTCTACAATGTATATCATAAAGCCATCCATAAAATCGAATCAAATAAACTATCAATAATTGTTCACATAAAAAAATTATAAAAATCTTCATGTCATCCTTCCTGATCAAGCAGAATTCCCCTACATAGTCTAATATGAGACTTATCTCTACTTTGGTAGCTGGAAAATATCTAGCACATGTTAAGGCCTCCTAGAGTTTAATAAATAGCAATGAATAACAATCAGTCACACTTGTCACATTTATCCAACAGTGCAATGAAGTCTTCAGTTTCAGATCGTTTGCTTTCCAAAATATTCAAAGTGCAAACTATTAAATGACAGTGTCAAAAAAACCCTACCACCTCTACACATTGCAGTGAAGAGAGAGGAAATTCTAGTAAGAAAATGAAAGTGTTTTTATTTAAACATCAAGAACCAAAATGATTATATTAAAATATAATGTTTGAGAAAAAATCTAGTTATCCCTAGAAATCTTAAAATTGTGTTAAGTAACTTATAAGAGTATTTGTCCTGCTTAAATTTGCACATCAAGGCATTGTTTGTTCAATCTGATAATCCCCATATGCTCCTTCCTTAGTAAAAAGTAAAATATGCTCATCTTAGGTAGGAATTGCTTTTTTTCTCAGTAATTTAGGTGACTGAACTTTACCTACTTATTGTTTGAAAATTCATGTCTGAAGAGAATTCTCTTACACTTATCTACACTGCAGACAGGATTTGACAGTAGGCTACAAATGCCAGTGATTCAAGAACCTGTATAATGCCACTATTCTTATTTTCAGTTGAAATAGGAAGTGCTTTGTAACCAGTACCTAGACAATGTTTGTGGTAAATGACATAAATGGCAATCTTGTTCATGTACTTTTTTCTAACTTACAGCAACATTTTTCAAAAATAATAAAGCCAGAAACAGCTCTTTTTTCCCTAAGAGAAAAGCCTTTTTCTCATTTGAATTAGTAATAGGTGACACCATAAATTCTTTCTTGAATATTTGATTGCTTTTTCTTGACTTTTGAAATTGTGACTTTGATTTGTCACTTATATACATCAATACATAATCCTGTGCAGAATAAATTCTCTTTGGTTAGCAATTCACAGTAGCTTTGATTCATGACTATATGTATTAACTCACGTTAGTACCAGAATAAAGTTAAAAGACACCTTAAAAATTCATTTTACCCTCCAGTTTTTACAGGTAATGTCAAATTGTGCAGTTGATATCAGACATCCTCCATAAATTGTTCACATTTCTGATCATTCTACAGTAAGTAAGATACAGTGTAATTAGTTGTGTCAGAATTGTTTTGTGTAGTTGGGACAGTAATGGACGGAATGATTCTTGAAGAAATGTGCATAGATATAATTCTTCATAGAAATACCTGTGAGCAGGCAGGTATGCACAGACAAGATATTAAATTTGGATTGTTAACTTGAATATGAAGCCCTTGATCCTCTGCCTAGACCTGGAGAATTGAGAACGTCTACTGCAAGCCTAAACAGGAATTTTAGGGGAGAAAACAAGCAAGTATGTCCAGAAATGTAGAATAGAATGTTCACCTGATCTAATGCAAACATCTACTTTAGATAATTTCTATCACAAAAGTCGTTGTTCCTCTCTACCAACTATACGAGTACAGAAAACTTGCTTAAAAGTAGATATATGTATTGCAGACATCTAAAGTGGGTGCAATCAACCTGACCTCAGGCATACAAGTCTCTGGGCATTTAAAGACGGCCTCAGATTCTCAGACTGTGAAGATATAAGTGGATTAGTAGAAACCCTCATTCACAGTGACTTTTTCACTCTTTCAGTGAAAGAGTGGTTTTTCAGCCTTTCAGTGAAATGAGTGCTTTTTCACCCTTTCACATCTCAGACTGATTGTAGAATTACTCTGTAAGATGAGCTGTAGCATTTAAAAGGTAGGCAATTTCCTGCCTAAAGATCTGGAAGTCAGCGTAAAGCCTTTATATGATAAACTGTTGGCTGTTTAAGGAAAAGTTCTTCTGCATAAATATTCTCAGACTTTTGGAGCTGGTTTAAGAACTATTGTATAAATATAAATAATTAAGTAATTTTTCCATTCATAAAAAATACAACTGATGGTCAAATTAGACTTTACACTCAATTTTGCTGTTAATTATAACTTCTCTGAACATTTTTCTTTTGTATTTCTTCAAAAATTACCTTTACTTGGAGGCATACATTACTGTGAGAAAAATTTCTCTTTTATTAAATTTAGGAAAACAACAGAGTCCGTGGAGCAAAGAAAAATAACAAGTAGGAAAAATTTACTTACAACACGTGTTGGGTGCCTTGGCCAGGTAGATCCAAAAGCACACCCTTGAGTTTGAAATTCCCTCTTTTAAGGTCTCCCCAAATCCCACCCCATTTATGCAACAGAAGAGGTGTCCCCTTCTCCTTGGTTGGCTGTGCCGTGCTGGGGGCGGAGCCCCGGGCACTATGGAGGCCTCCAGAACCATCCATGTGGCGAGAGGGGTTTCCTTACCCATATTCATGTCCGTTTTCCCTGATCCCGTCCGCATGGGTCCCTGATGCCAGCTCCATATTGGATCAGGCATCTTACAACTTTGCGATATGCCTCATAGGTTAGTAAAAAAATCAGAATAATAAAAAACCCCGGAAAAGTAAATCCCTGAGTTAGTGTTTTTTGTTTAATTCATTTGCTTGTAATAAAACCGCCCATCTATTTCTCATATTAGCATGCATGTGTATATGGGTATATCATATTATTCACGTGTACACATATATATGCATGTTATTTGCACTTGTCTTCCCAACTGAAAACAATTTTGGTTGTTTAGGAAATTGGAAAATATGAAACCTACCCACTGGCTACATTACTGAGGGAAAAAAAAAAAAAAAGGCACTTCCTACCCAAGACAAGAGAATCTTTTTTTTTTTTAACTCAGAATTGAATACCTTTGTGCAGACACATTGTGAATATGCTACTCACATATCAAATCTCTTAAGGGTTTATAAACATCCTTAACAAAAATAAATTGTTTTGTTATTCAGAAAATGAGAAGCAGTGTAGAAAAGATCTTTGAAAGATGTCAATAACATGATCAGTAAATCAAAGAGCAAACCCTCGAGGTGTTTAAAACCTATAGCACAGGAGAATGAGCACTAAATGGAAAAGACCTGCACTTTCTCCCGCAGCAGTTTGTAGATTGTTGGTCTTTTCTATAGATTTTTCTGTTTCTTTGCTGTTAAACAAGCACTGAAAATTTAATTTGTAAATCCCATTAGATACTATCTCCAGGTACCTTTCAAATCACTGTGCCTTCAGAAACACATTATGCCAAGTTTTCAAGACTACTGCGGTTTTATACTCCGGACAAAACTCACTTAAAAGGGACACAAGAATACTAATTTTGTAAATTTGTGATCCTGACAAATGCTGAGGATAAGTCAAGAGAATTATAATGATCAGCTCTGTTCTGTAAAGTAGACTCCAGTCCTAAGAGCTGGTAATAATAGCATAGATTGAGACCGGTGATCAGAAAAACACTTTTACACAAATCTGTCCTTTCTTTCTATCTATCTATCTATCTATCTATCTATCTATCTATCTATCTATCTATCTATCTATCTATCTCAGTTTAAAAGAAAACTAAGATGTCTGTCTGGACTAGGAAAGGGGCCTCTTCCCAAAAACCACCACAACCTTTGAAATTAAGAGACTTTAATCAGAAAATGTATAGAAAAGGATAAGAGTTCTTTATTACAAATATATATATATAACCAAAACTAGAACAGAACAAACAGAAACACCATAACCAAAACTTTCAAACAAATCAAGTCCTATCTCTGCCCCCTCAGTGCATTTATATTTACAGACAGTAGCAGGTGATGCAGCGCCTCAGGAGGCAGCGGCTGCAAAAGTCACTCACGGGCTCCGGTGAGGCAAAGACGGAGGGGAGGGAGAGGCGTTGGCTCGGAAAGCTCACATGAGAATGGTGGCCACAGAGACGGGGTGAAACCTTTCCCGTGGGCAGTGCAAAGACCCTCTCCTATTGTCCTTTGTCTGTAATAGCGTTGTGGGGGAAGGGGAAGGGGCAGCAACTCCTCTGCAGATGGTGTTGGCCCCTCAAGGAGTCCACAGTGAATCCAGGAAGCGGTGACTTCTCTCTCCAAAGAACAGCACAGGATGCGTGGAGTCAGAAGGCTGAGTCAGGGTTGCTCCCTGCAAGTTCTTCCACCAGACCAGCAAACCGTGGCTGGCACACACAGCAGCCAGAGGAGAGAAGCGTAGCAAAAACCCAGAAAAACCTTTCTCCCCCAACCCCACCTCCCCCAGTCCTCTCCCCAGCCACTAAGTTGGAATGCAAAGCCATCAGCCATCCCTTTGTTAGATGGTTCTGGGAACAGGAGAAGGGGGTCGGATCCCAAACCTCTGTGTTGGTAAGGGAAAGAAAAAATTCCATGAAATATTTTGAAACTATAGCCCTATCTATGTGTTTCATGGGGTTTCTTTTTTTTTTTTTTCTTCAGCTAATGGGAGTTGTAAACTCTGACTTATCTGAAAAGTTTACCCAGAAGAGTTAATCTTAAATTAATTATCCAGGTGCCCCCATGATGTGAGTCTTATTATCAGTTTGGAAATTTCATTTCATGAATCATGTTAAACTGTTCAAGTAAAAGGAATATACTGCATGGCATTTCCAGGTGATCAAACTAGCTGTATTTCTTTACATGAGATAGCTACAAATGATTGCTTATGAATGAAAGACAGGACATTTGTCATTCATGTTGTTAACATCATTCTGAACAACAAAAGTATTTGAGTAAGTCATAATGGTTTTCTGGAAAAGACTTGCACGTGAGAACAGGTGACGTTTCCCTCACAATAATATTTCAGTATTGTTTCTCATAGCTGTACAGTGAACCAGAAGAGTACTAAGAATTTTTATTTATGCTGATCTTTTGAATGTAAATACCAGATTGCTCATAAAAAAGACATGGATACTAGGTGTCAAGAGAGTTCAGATAATATATGTTTTGGGCTTATTTATAGTAATATAATCATCATCTTCATCATCATTCATCCACAAACAAATTAAAAAATCACAACCGCCCCTGTAAACCAAAGCACTTTAACTTTGAGTTGATTTTATCATTCATCTGGAAAAGAGTTCACTTTCCTACAATTTGTTTAATCACAGTTTATCTTAGGGGACAGTCCATGGAATCAATGTAGTGTATAATAACTAGCTGACTGCATGATCTAATTAACCTTACCTTGTTATTTCCTGCCTTCTATTTTTGTAATGGTCATCCCTAGTCTTTCCACCCGCTGCAGATTAACTCCTTAGAGCAGGAACTGTGCCATTTTCAGTGCTTATGGTTCACCTATTATATGCAGCTGCCAGATCTTTTTCTTTAACCATTGCATTATTAATAAAAACATATTAACTCTCATTGACTTGAGTAGCAGTAACTAAAAAAGTCCATATAAATATCAAATCAAAATAATCAAACATGAGAAAGAAGTAAAAAGGAAAAAAGAGAAATTAATTTTTCTTTACCCCCAAAGTACAAAATCTTATTATAAGCAGTTGGAACAGATGCTTTAGATACAGCATAAAGCTTTGGGATTTTTTTCTTTCATTCTGTGGCAAATGATGCATTTGTTCCTACTATATTTTAATTTGTTCCTACTATGTTTAGTCCATGAAATAATTTATATCAGAAGAAACCAAATATAAGTGACTCAGTAATGTAAGAGCTTAGTTAATTCATTTCTAACCAAATGGGGAAGACAGAAAACATTAAGTATTATAATTTAAAATGTTCTAATGTGTCTTTTTATAGAAAAAGTAATTGTATGAATGTTAAATATTCACACTGAAAAGCAGTTCTGAAAAATTGCCCATGTTAAATTTGTCTGCTAACAAGTTTCTATTTTCTAACATTACAACATAGTCCAAGAAATATTTAGGTTTGACTTGTTCTTTTTATATTAATGCAGGCTGTAAGAAAACCATATCAAAGAATAATCAAGTTTATTTTTTCAGTCTTGTTACAAGATGATCACTCCATTGAGACTGTGGGGACCTCACTGTGACTTTTCAATGAGTCTGTAATGCTTCACAGTGAAGCTTTTTGCTTTATGCTAATCAGCATTCATTATTTGCAATTAAAAATATGTGCTTTTATCATTTTACAAACATTTGATTGTGACAGCTAATTCAATGCTACCTTTGTCTCCAATTTAAAAGAATAAATGTAAACCAATTGAATCACAGTTACTGTGATGACATAAAATTACTATTACAGCTACAGACAATCATCCTATTGCAATTGTAAGGGATCCATGTAGATCACACTTCTAAGAGGGTCTACATCCTGGCATAGTAATGTCATATATCTCCGTTAATCTATAAACTCTTGCATCTTTTATCTAAGTGTCTACTGAGAGATCAGTCATGCCAATGTTAAACTTTTTATGGTTTTTAAAAGAAAATTACTTATTCATATTATAAATGACATCATTATCTTTGAGAACATGAAAAACGTTTAACTAAATAATTTCTATATTTTATTTAAACAAATCATTAAGCTTTACAAAAAGACACACTGTTTGGATTTTTACTACTTTGGCTTTTAAAATATTTCTTTGCTGGGACAATTTGTATATGACATTCTATTTTCTTTATAGACATTTATAATATTTTTTCTGCATTTGTATTTAATTTATAACACTAAAGTTTGGGCAGAAAATTTCATTTTCTCATGTCTTTATCTCCTTCACTGTCAGTGGGGGGATGTCAGAAAGTTTCTAAAACATTCAACATTGACACAAGTTCTGTTATATTCCTCTTCATCTTTTTGTATTTATGTAAATGCAATGATGCCTATGAGGTATTTTAAATTCAAAGATAATCTGTCAGCTATTTTAAGTAACCAGTTAGTTTTTCAAAAATGTTTTCTGCTCCTTCGAATTTGAAGTCTACAATCTCCATTCTCTATAGTGTTTTGCAAAAATACTAGCGTGGATGAAAATCAGTTAAATAAACAATACAGCTTATTCCAATCACTGGAAGAGGCTTCAAGTGGGCATATTTTATAGACCAAGGAAATTCATTGTTTCCACATGCAGTGTTCATGTAGTCAGTATCACACCCACATCTGTGCTTAGCTAAATATAAATCAGGCAATAGAGTATGGCCATGCACTAATACACACATTTGCTTTTATTCATGGGTAATTCTATTGTTGAAACTGCTATACACACTTTAAAATAAAAAGCCTATTATTTTGAAAAGGTGGATGTTTATATACATACTTTTAGTCACATACGCCAGAAAAAGCAGAAACATGTCATTTTTAATGAGTTCTTCAGTTTTGTTTTAAAGGCCTGTGGAGTCATGGTGGGACAATCCTCTGTGAGCTATACCAAGTTTCTAGATGAGTTTCTGACTGACACCAAAATTCCATAATCTTAGTAATAATATCCTGCTGAGGCAGCTCTAAAAGACATATTCTCTTCAAAAAAAAAAAAAAAAAAAAAAAAAAAAAAAAAAAAAAAAAAAAAAAACAAAAAAAAAACAAAACCCAGCCAGAATCTCTTTTGTTCTTTTAATGCTTTCATGTAATGAATTGTTTATTGTCCTAAGGAAAATAAATTAAAAACAAAGGCATCTATTGAGACCCTGCAAAGTGCTTGTATTTTGAGGTGTCCATATACTATTAACCACAAGTCCTTCCTAAACTTCAGCCAATATTTAAGAACAAGTGGCAACTGGTAATTTCCAGGTTCACCAGTCCAAATGTTCTCTCAGTTCGTTTATTAAATATTAGCAACATTGGCTTAATGTAATTTAATATAATTTCAATTTTTCTCTGAAAATATTTGGCCCAACAAGACATTTCATGGATCTCATGAGTCAAGTATCTGTTTTCAATACATAATTCCTAACAGAAGTGGAAAAATTGATTATCTTTTTCATTGACATATACACGTTCCAAAGGCAGTCTTATAAACTCTTTGATAATACTTAACTTATACATATAACTTACACTAATAATTTTTTGTTGAACTGTTTTCTTAAAAAGACAATACAGTGAAAGAATGAAGTTGGAATAGAGAAAAGTATGGGGAAGGGTTAACGTATTGGGGTAGGAGTAATAAACTACATAATGGTTGTCTTGGCCAAATCATTAAATGAAAGAATTTGAGAAAAGCACAGCTTAGAAAAGACACAGGTTTATTGACTAAATTCTATTGATTACAAAAAATATTTTCTGCCAAAGATAGGTCTCAGAGATATTCTTAGATTCATCAAAAATATTTGCATTTCTGCCAGCTTTGCCAGTTTTTTCTCAGCTAGTAGCTAATCAAATGCAATAAAAAATGACTCCTGTAGCTGTCCAGAAGATTTTGTTGTGTTAGTTCAGTTGATTATTAATGCTTAAATGACCTCCACATTAGATGAATGGGATTCAGAACCAGCATGACCCTCTTGTTGTAAAGTGAAGTGGCTTTCTTTGCCATCAGTGTTGGCTGTGGCAAAAAACTACAAGAGTCTTCTACTCAGTTCTCTGCATTTGCACAGAAGTCTGAATCAAATTCAAAGTCTTAGAAGTCATGTAACTTCACTACAACAAGCCTTCTAAGTGTCTTTAAATTGCACTTAATTTAGTTTTCTATAGTCACAACAGATACTGTAGCAATTAGGAAGAAAGAAGATAGACAAGCGGCATCAAATAAACAATCCTTACTTCAGAGTAAAGAAAATACAGACTGCACTATAAAGAAAAAAATAAAACTTGCATGGTAATAAGGAGCTAGTATGAGAAAATTCTGAAGATAATGTCAGAGCAAGAAATAAACACTTCTAGTAGCTTTTCTACAGAGATAGTGGTAATGGTAGTGGCACTGCCTCAGAACAGACAACTGCTGTGTGTAGAATTCTTCAAGACTCAAAACTGTCAGTGGCACTAGATATTCTAACTGGATTATATGGACATGATTTTTTCTATTTCATTTTGCAAGTAGTTGATCTGGAAGAAAGAGGTTTGATTTTAAAAGGGTAAATTTTAATAAATTAAGGACATTGGTTAGGATATTGTGATGAGATTTCTGGTGGGTTTCTCCAGCCTTATATCCTCTCTCTGAGCTGTTTCTGAGTAGAGTGAAGAGTAGAAGGTGTAATATGTATATACATAAACTGTACCACAAACTATTGAAGTTGACTTTTTTAATCTTTCCTGACATGTCAGAAAGTATTTTCACTGACTGGGCATGCCTGCATACCTGTGACACTGTCAGAGAGCACAGTTCAAAATTTAGTCTGACTACTGTCTTCAAGAGTCTATGAAACAAGAAGCAGCCTTTTCCTGTGAACTCAAAAGTAGTGATTTGGAAGGTTCTTAACAAAAGGGGGGCCTTTCTGATCTGATTTTCCAGGAAACAGTTATTTATTGCGTGATGCTCTCTTTGCAGTGTCTGGTGTCTGGTGTTTGAACCTACTACTTTTTGCCCTAAGTTGATGTGGGAAAGGGGAGTCTACTCAAGTATGGGCAGGAGTAAACAGAACATCATGCACAGAAAAGGTAAAGGAGATGGACAGGAGTCAACAGCAGGAACGAAATGAGAGCATTTTGTCAGCCCAAAGATATCCTCCCAGCCTAGTCAAGTTAAAGGGTAACATTCAGACAGACCATCATCAACTCATCCAGATGCAGTCCCTCAAGCATAAAGAATAATTTTCCGTTTGGCCTGTGGGAAGTGAGTCATTGCTAAAGAGCAAGACATTCTTTTGCAGATCTATGTAAATACACGTTAGGTAGTGAGTTTTATAGTAAAAACCATTTTTATCTCTCAGTGAAACATCTTCCATGCCCCTGTGTGCTCATTTAAAAAGAAAGAAATGAACAGAGACGTGTTTAGGCTATTAAAAAAAATTGCTGAGAGGAAATACCTCTGTCTGATACAAACAGCTCAAGAAAAAGATGAGAAAGAACCATAAAATGAAAGTAAGAACACAAGTAAGACTAAATGCACCTCTACTGGTCACTTAAGCTGAAAATTGCAAGACATTGTGTTATGGCTTTAAAATCTTGGAATTTTTCTTTAATCTACCAACCCTGCACCTCAGAGGAATCACCCTCTGTCTCCTCTTCAACAGTGGAACCTGGAAAGAGACTGCATGCCCC
>JAWWEU010000001.1:62048143-62078575 GCA_035583155.1 Acropternis orthonyx | reverse complement strand
TGCGGCTTGGATGAAGTGGCAGGGCACCTGCTGGCGGCAGGTGGGGCAGCTGGCAGGGAGTGGAGGCAGACCGGACTCCGTCTGGTTGGCAGCGGCTCCAATGGACTGGGCTGGTGCGTGCGAGACTGTGCCTGCTCTGGCAGCGGGGCACGGGCGTCCGGCGGTGACGGGCTAGGAGAGGGGTGGGCGTCCATGCATGGGGTGGGGGGGTCGGGGGTGAATGTCCGACCGTAGTGGCGGGTTAAGAGCAGGGGCTTGGCTCGCAGGACGGAGTGCCCTGGCGGCGACCAGGCAGTAAGGAGAAACTGACCAGCTTGTCTCAGTGCCTCAGGATCCACGGGGAGGCTGCGGAGAAACAGCTCCAATGCAGCTGGGCACCTCGGGCAGCTGTAGACAATGGCTCCGAACACAGCGCCGACCAAACCGCGTGTGTCCAAAACCGAAAGTAAAAAGCGTCCCCTCTCTTCCTCCCTCCCCTGGAAATTCTCCCTTCCCCCCATCCCCTCCCCTCCGCTCCAGGCGGGTGAGGGAAAGAGAAAATTCTCCAAACTTAAAACCATAACACTATTATTATGAGCCATAATGGCTACAAATACCAAAGTATTCAATGTACTGAAATTTTTCTATTCAGTGATCCAGTTAAAAGTACCTTGAGTCCTGAGGGATCCACTAAATTATATATTATACTATTCACTATTGAACATGGCTTTGCAAATAGCATCTACCATAGAAGGATAATTTTCAGTATTATCTACATGTAGATCTCTCCAATCAGACATGCTAATACTGTGAACAGATAGAGAAAATTCCCAAAGGATAAAACAGTGTAGCTCATGTAGCAAATGCTAATAATAACAATAAAAGTATTGCATAAGTAAAAGTAGTTTTGCAAAATATTTAAATCAAAATAAACAAAAACTGTGTACTATTTTTTTATCACTAAAATATATAAAGCATGTCTCATCACTGCCTTAATTAGATTGACTCTGACATGAAAAAATAATAATTCTTAGGAAGCATTCATTCAGAGCAGGAAAAGTACATGAAGTAGAATGACTATCTGTACTGCTTTTGGCTGGGGTAAAGTTAATTTTCTTCACTGTGGCCAGGATGGAGGTATGTCTCGGATTTGCACTGAACACAGTTAATAATATATAGATGTTTTCTTTATTTCTGAGCAGGGCTTGCACAGAGCCAAGGCCTTTTCTGATTTTTGTACTGCCACGCTGGCAAGGAAGTTGGGGATGTGTGGAAAGCTGGGACGAGACACAGCTGGAACAGGTGACTCCAACTGACCAAAGGGATATTCCAGACCATATGACATCCTGCTCAGTATATAAAGTGGGGGGAAGAAGGAGGAAAGGGGAGACATTTGGAGTGATGTAATTTGTCTTCCTAAGTCACTGTCACATGTGATGGGGCACTGCTCTCCTGGAGATGGCTGAACACCTGCGTGCCCATGGGAAGCAGTGAATTAATTCCTTGTTTTGCTTTGTTTGTGTGCATGGCTTTTTTTCCCATCTCAACCCATGAGTTTTTGAGCTTTTACCCATCGAGTTCTCTCCCTGGTCCCATTGGCGGGGAAGTGAGCAAGTGGTTAAGTGGGGCTTGGTGACTGGCTCGAGTTAAAACAAGACACTAGCTGAAACAATTTTAAGAGCTAGAGAATAAAATACAAGAACAAAATTGTCAAATTTACTATAAGTAATCTAATAAAAGCTGAAACTCAAAAGGAACTTTATTCAGGAAGAGGAAAAATAGAAATATCTAGTTGAAGTACTACTGTATATCAATGTAAAATATCATTCTCTTTAGAAACTGGTAAAAAGAATAAAATAAATATACACCCAGTCCTGAAAAATCAACACAGCATCAATTTGTCTCACTGAAGAGGAATATTTGCATCCTATGTTACAACTTCATATGAGTGGGTTTGTGCAGGATGTACTCAGGCAAGAATGTAGCCTCATGCTTCTATGTGGGTTACCGAAAACTTTCAACTGTTATTTTGCCAGAAGAACAGTTCAATGAGAGCATTTATCACTGTATCTATCAAAATAGCCAGTACCACAGCAAGAAAAATTCATAAATCTACTTTGCCTAAGGCTGGGATCATCCAGCAGTATAAACTGTGACATTATGCTGAAGATTTTTAAGGAAAGCATTATGTAAAGCATTTCTGGACCTTTTAAAAATATTGTTTAAAAAATTAGAAATGTAAAAAGGGAAGAACGTGAATTTCAACCTCTGTATTGAAATATGGCTAAAGCATTGAGGAAAGAAACAAAAACAAAGACTATTTCAAATTAAAATCATGCTACTATAATCAATCATTGTTAACTGTAGTAAATTAGAATTAGGTAATTATCTTTATTCTTGTTTTTCTCCTTTCTGAGAGGATTGATGGAAGGAATGTCTGGAGTACTGAATTTTGATAGAAATCAAAATACTGCTTTTGTATATTTAAATATGTATAATATCACATATGTCTGGCTTCATATTTAACAGGTTTGTCCCTTAGCCTACTTCAAGTAAAAGTAATTCTAAGAAATTCTTTATGTTTTCTAAAAGCTTCTCTACACACTTGATTTCAGTAATTTAGACCATGTTAAAATGAGCCATTTTACAGAGGTACTAGAGGGAGTCATAACTGTTTCTACCAAAGTAATTATGAAGTTTTCATAGTCTTCTTGTCACAAAAATAGTCCCCAAAGTGCAGGCAGAACAGTGCTAATGAAAAATAAAAAATAAGTAACTTTAACAAAGATAAAAGTGGCATCATGAGACAGTTCATTCTTTTAATTCAACTTTAATGCTGGGGAAAAAAACCAGTCATTTTATGTATGTATATGTTCTGATTTAATAGTCAATGCATTGCTAATTAAACAGTGTTCAAATAGATGGCATTGGCATTAATTACTTTATCACTCATTTTCACCACTATCGAATCATGAATTTGGCTAGATTTACAGGAATCCAGTTGGAAAGAGAGTCCTAATCTCAAAACCTCCATGGTTTTTCAAATTAAACATCTTACAGAGTTTGAAAACATTTGAGAGATAAGCCACAGACAATACTGTTTAAAGGGCAAATGGAGAAGTGAAGACTGCATATCAGCCCAAATGCAAAGTGAAGGAGGGGAAGAAAGCAGAACTTTGTTTATATGAAAACTGTCACATCTCTGAGGAGATTTCAGGCTTTAGTAAGGTAGGTTATTATTTGGTTTCTGATTACTGCTGCAGTCTCCTGAATAAATAATAACCTTTCATTTTGAACAAACTCTGTATCATTGAAATCTGTTGCTCCCATAATGTGTCTAAAGGAAGACTAACCACAAGTACCAAGCCAAAAGTGCAATGAATAATCATGAGTATGATAACCTGATAAGTCAGAGTGAGGACAGTTAACAGGGGCATTTTATAACAGTGTACAGCCATAGACCCACCACTTGCAAGAAACATGTACAGAGTCAGGGGAAGAGCACAACTCACACAAAGAAAGGATGGAGAAAAATATGCTGATTGAAAATGAAAATGTTTACCTTCTAATTTATGCTTACACACCAACATCATAATGCTTAGAGTTGGGCAAGCCATCTTTTATGGTCAAAACAGAGAAAAAGAGACACACACAGATGGTTCTAGATGGTTCTAAAGCCGGTCAAATGGCTCAAACTTAAGAAGTAAAAAGTTCTGAAAGAGGAATCTTACTATTGGAAGATAGACTTGGTAAAATTTCAGAACAGTGTTGCACCACAGGTTCCCATTACTTAAAACAGAATAGTAATATGTTGGAATAATTCATGCACTAAAGCTCTTTTAATGTGAAGACATTGTAAACAGTGGAATACTAATAATTGTATTTATAAAGATTAAAAAAATGCATGTTTATCTTTAACCTATCAAGCTCTTAGCCTTTTAGCTGCATTATACTCGCTGCATAAATATCAGATGAAAACAGATGTGGAATGCAGTTAAAAAACAATGGGATATTACATGAGTCAAAACATCAGTACTTAGCCATGGACTCATCATCTCACAGATAAAGTACACAGGGAACATTGTTAAACTCTTATGTTTCATGTCAGTAATATCAGATAAAATTAACTCATTTGTTGGAATTTCTGCTATGATTTACAATGATAAATGAGACAGTAAATTTACTCACTTTGATGAATGTACAGAATAAAAAATTAAAGAAAATTAATACAAGCATGTTTAGATAAGGATTGACAAAAATACTATGGGTGTTAAAAGTTATCTCTTTTAATATACTGAATGAATCATAGAACAGTGCAAAGCCTTGTTATATAAATATAAATCATATTTCTTAGATTTTTTACAAGTGAAATCTGAGGTCAGGAGTCATGTAATTTCTGTAACTATTTTTAATGAAAATAAGGTGAACCCTAGAAACACATAAAAAATGTAAAAGACTATTATTTCATTCATGAGTGAAACTGGATACTATCATGTCTGATCACTTTAACTTAGAGATGTTTGGGGTTTTTTTAAGATGGATGGATGCACTGTTCCAAGCTGTTCGAGAAATGTGCAAGCAGTCAAATTGTTTTTGAATTGTAACCTCCAAAGCCATTTTTGTCTTGGATGCCTATAAATAAAAACAGCAGTGTTGTGAGAAGTCATGGTCTTCCTCTGAAAGGCACAACATTTTCCTACATATGAGTCAAGGTTATCAAAAACATTTAATATACTAGTATATGCAGGTAGTACAGGCTTATACACCAGAGTCCTTTCCCTTGATGCAAAGAGGAATAGATTGCTCTCCTCTTTATGGTGTACAGCACAAGTGGAACAGCTAAGTGTGTTGTTTATCTTCAAGAAGTATTATTTATTAGGCTTTACATTATCTGGAAAATTAATTATATATGTGACAATACAGCACATCCCTCAGTCAGTCTCTTTTTACTGTCTACTCTGCCTCTTCTGCCATCACATGCTGCAATCAAAAATAATCTCGTTTTTAGGAAGTTCCTTTGTTCTTCAATTTTTCCTGTTCTCCCATGGAAGGAATTCCTTTAACTTTCTCCCTACCAAATTCTACTTCCAAGCACAATGAAGATATATTTAAATTAGAAAAGATTAACCAAAGCAACAGGAGACCAAGGGAAGTGCTATCTCTTCAGACAACACAATAACAGCTGGGGAAAGCTGAAGGATTTGCAGGGTTTGGATTTGTATATGTTTTATGGTTCTTTTAATAGTAAGAGTACCAAAGGTCAGTAATTAGTAACATAAAGATGTTGTTTAGTGCCTGTCTTTCTCTGTTTGACTCCTGTGCCAGTTATAGCCTTTATTTCATACTGACAATTGTCTTTATGGATGAGAAGCTAGTCAACTTCAGTAAACTCAATACTACAGCAAAATTGGCTCTTTTCAGATCAGGCATTTTAACATTATAGCAAATTCTTTGGCTCACCTGACACCAAACCCATTGTTTTTCAGAAAGCCTTCTGAAGCTTTCTAGGGCCAGACCAGTTAGTAAAACAGCATAGCTTATTTGCAAAGATTAGTCTTTTAGCTGTGTGCAGCAAGCAAAATTAATTGGCCTCTTCGTACTTCTAAGGAGGGAATTTTTTCTGTTTCCCAACATATGAAATTTCCATCTCTGTATATGGAGATCTGTGGAATAGCACATACACTGCTTTGAGTCAGCTTGGAACCATTTCACATATCCCACACGTCCATGGTCTTTCGAAGAGGAAGCGAACTGATTGCCTCCCTCTGTACTAACAAATATAAAAGGAGCAGGGAGCAATCCATGTCCTATCTCCCAACACACAGCAGCAACTTTATATTAATTAGCCTCAGAAACATCAGAGTTTATCTTTTTGGTTCTAGTAGTCCAAATCAGAGCCAAGATGCTGTGCCAGCAGTTATGCTGTGTGTGTGATTAGGGGGTGTAGTATTAAGTTCTCTCACTGACCCTTCTGGGAACCCAGTAACACCCAACTCTGAGACAAAATACACATCCATGTGAGGTTCTGTATTGGGTTTGCATTGTGAGGTTTTGGCAGTGGGGTCCTACAGTGGTGAATTCCATGAAAAGATAATAGATGCCAATGCCAGTTGTCTCCAAGATGGACCCACTGCTGCCCAAGGATGCGCCCATCCGTGATAGTGGTAGTACATCTGGAATAACAGATAAGAGATTTAACGGGGTGAAGGCTGGGAGGGGGGGTGGGGGGGGGGGGGGGGGGGGGGGGGGGGGGGGGGGGGGGTGGTGGGGGTGGTGCGGAGGGCAGGCAGAACTTGCACAACAGCTACTTCAGCTGATAGAAAGGAGTAAAAATGCGCAGGAGAAACAGCCTTGCAGAAATCACAGTTAGTGTAGAAGAAGGGAGACGAAGTGCTCCAGGACATCAGAGCAAAGATTCCGCTGCAGCCTACGGTGAAGACCATGGTGAAGCAGCTGTGTCCCAGCAGGCCACGTGGACCCATGGGGGGATCAGAGGTCTACCTGCATACCCTGGAGGAACCCTCGCAGAGCAGGTGGATACCTGAAGGAGACTGTGACTCAATAGAAAGCTTGCACTGGTGCAGCCTCCTGGCAGGACCTGTGAACCCACAGGAAGAGGAGCCCATACTGGAGCAGGTTTGCTGGCAGAAATTTTGACCCTATGCATGACCTACACTAGAGCAGTCTGTTCCTGATGGCCTGCATCCCTTGGAAGGGGCCCGTTCTTGAAGAACTATAGTCTGTGGGAAGGATTAACATTGAAGAAGTTCATATGGGACTGTTTCCCATGGGAGAGACCCCATACTGGAGCATGGGAAGTGGCAGAGACAACATGTGATGAACCAACCACAGCCCCTATTCCCCATCCCCTGGAGGGGAGGAGGTAGAGAATCTGGGAGCAAAGTTGAGCCTGGGAACAAAAAAAGGGACATGGGGAAGATGTTTTGAGATTTAGTTTTTATTTTTCATTACTCTGCTCTGATTGGATTGGTAATATATTACATTAATTTCCCCCAAGTAGAGTGCCTTTTGTCCATAACAGCAATTGTTGAGTGATCTCTCCTTGTTCTTATCTTGACCCACAAGCTTTTTGTTATATTTTCGCTTCCTAGTCCATCTGAGGAAAGGGGTGATACAGTAGTTTTGGTGGGCACCTGGCATCCAGCCAAGGTCAACCCACCACAGCTGCTTAGGTCCTGATTAAGAAATGTAATGACCAGATGAACACCCAGTCACCATGTGAGGAATACGTGTGCAACCAGTAGAAAGCCAGGAGACTCAGAATGGAATCCAATCTAACAGGTGCATTGAAAAGATAATCACCTAAATATAATGTGGAACCAGCTAAAACTAACTAAAAAATAACATTTAAGACCTTGTTGACTTGTAAGCGTTCTTCCTCCTCATTAGATTCCTAGAAGGAAACACAATCTCTCCATTTAAATAAATGTCTCAGAAGAAAGTCCTGAAAGAACATTTCCTAGCAAAGCTTGTAATATGAGCCCATTTTACAAATGTGGAGTGGCTGCTCATCTGCGATTACCTGAGTCTTTACAAAAAACAAACACAAAAGAAAAGATGTTTCCTATTCCTTGATACCTCAGGGAAAATTGAGGCCTCTGTGCTGAGTCAAAGGTTCTTTTGAGACTTCAGTGTTGTCCAGTCATGGCAATCTGTAGCTTTAAGCTAACCAAGTCAGTTGTATGATATATTTAGCGAGTAAACCTGTGATATTTCTCTCAAGTGAGCTTTAGACACTTCACATAGACCATGTTAATTTTAAATGACTCCCTGATCAACCAACAAGCTGTTTTGAATTCTGCTCTGTGGCATGAGCTTCTCAAGTACTGCAAAAGGAGAAAAAGCATCCATTCTAGGTAGGCAGGAGCTCTTGTTGCTGTGCACTTCTCCCTGTCTAGGAAAAACAAATGACATTATGTTTAGCTTTCTCTTTAAAATTACAACAACCTTGAAACTAGCTATGGGTACAAATGACTGAAGAAAAAAGTTCATGAACTTGAACTCCTTGCATAAATTCTAAAAGTAGCCTCTGAAGAGTGCAAAGCCACCAATGTTACAAAGTTCAGTGACCTGTAATAACTATTATTATTTCCATTGACCCATAGTGATAACTGACCTGCACTGGAACTAGTAACACTCAATAGTACATTTTCTTTTTTTTTTTTTTTTATGTTACATTTTCCAAGACACACACACACACCCCAAAATATCAGTCTACATTAAACCGGCCAGCGTTTATTCTGGTTACGCTTTAGGTGCCAATAAATTTATGATCATAAAACTAGAAGGTAACAGATGAATGTCAAATAGCTAAATACAAATCAATAGACAATTGTGAAGAAAACGCACAGATAATTTTATGTCATTGAAAAAAACAAACAAAAAAATAATCAATATTCATTAAACTATGATATGTGGAAATGTTGCCTAAAATCAAGGAAAGAAACTTTCGAGACAATATTAGGAACGGTAAAGTAGAGAGCAGTTCTTTAATGAAAGCTTTCAGGTGCATGAAATACGTAAGTGCACACACAGTGTAGGGTTCTTACAAATTAATAACACTACTTAATTATCATATCTAGTGGGTACATCCAATCCAAAAACCTTTTGCCCCTGGTAACACCCTCAGAACTACCCTGTTGGCGCACCTCCTTCTGCCTTGTCTTGACTACAATATGTCTTGTTATTCCAGTCTGGGTGCATGAGTCCCAGACAAGATGTCGTTGCTGAAATCTCATCTGTTGAAAAGACACTTAAACAGAAATTCAGGAATGCGGCACAAACAGTGAAAAACTGTTAGAAACTGCTAGCTGCTACCTCAAGCGTGAGAAACTATACAGCGATATAAAAATCTACAAATATAAAAATTATTAAAATCTACGTATATGTAAAAATCCTAAGGCATCAGAAACAACTGTGTTTATGTTTATAAAAGCTAGTATCAGGTTGTGCTGAAAGGTGAGAGATGGATGTTGCTGTTGCAGAAGGTCAAGCATGGCAATCCAAATCTAAGGAGGAAATTTGCTCACTAACAATTAGTAACATATGCTGGATATATATAAATGGCATACATAATACATATTTTTACATTTAAGGATCTTAATACATCCACAAAATGGTCAGCATCAAAAAAATTGTATTTAACATACTGACAAACGTTTTTTTAGAACTTGATCTTTTTACTTTCACTCAGTAAGAGTAGAGGTAATCCTTAAAGTTTCAGACTGATCAGAATGAGATCTGAGTTAATATTAGATAAGAAAAAAAAAAGTTGCTTTTCAATAGTTCATCTAGTAAGTATCTCTTCCCCTGTGTTGATATTCCCATTCCTTAATATTTTTAAAACTTACACAAATCACTTACTATTAAATTAAGGATTAATTCACAAAAAGTATTTTAACATCAGTAACCATATGTAGAAAACTACCATGAATAATATGCAAACAATAAAACAGAGACATCCTAATTTTTCTGTCTTTGTAGCATGAGGCACACAATTTGAATCAGAATATATTCAGTTTCCATTACTTGAGGGTTCCTTGAATTGTTAATTTTTCCTCAATTTGCTTACAATAAATATTCTATACATAGAGATACTACGTATGCATATATCAATTTCTGAAGATATGTACCAGAAGAGCAATCTACCTCATAAACGCTATTCCAGTTAGCAGTTCTATGCTCTTGTTTATAGGGTAGACAATTGCAATTAAGCTTTTTAGATCCCTAAGGAATAGGGAAAACACTAACATTCTGGCTATGCTGTTAACACTGTCACATTAGATGGTACATCACTAACACAAAATCAGAAATAGAAATTTGCATCACTTGCTATTTCCTTCACAATCACATATTCCCCTAAAAAGGTTTTACCCTTGTACATGGGCTGCTCATTTTTCCATTATGCATTTTCACTTTTTTAACAAACAAAAATATTGGTTTTTTCCCTGAAGAAATTTACTGTGTGAAGTAGTGCAACACTAGATTATTTTATTCTGTGCTGTAGGAAACACCTTTTGATTTTTATTAAGCTGCTTGCTGAGTTTCTGATTTCTTGAATCAAATGGCTATAACATGGAGTCCTAGAGATGTGCAGAATTGGGAAGAGAGAAGTCAAACTCTACACTTGATTTTTCAATGCTGCCTAAAAGAAAAGAAAAAATTCCAAATTTGTCAAATGAAAATGCTATCTTATTGTGGATAAAAAATTCAAACTTCATCTTCCTACACATTATTTTCTTCACTTACCTGACTTAAACTGTGTAAGTATGAAGAAAAAGTGGTGTTTGGTGAATAAAGATAATATATAATGACTTTTACTTTCTGAAACTCTCTTAGGGATAGATCACTTTATTTTCCATATCAGATGTAATTATTGTCTAAAATTATTGTGAAATAGCATCTGTAAATATTGCTTTATTGGTAATTTGTGAGAAGTGAGCTGCTAGTGTCCTAGATTTAAGCTTTTTGGATTTATCAGTGGTCTCAGTGTATATTGATAATTATTTTAAGAGTATGGTTTAAAGCCACATCTGCAACATATCTACTGTGGCTGCACACTCAGCATTATCTTTCTCTATAATCTATTTCTAAACAGATAAAGTTTAAACATCTATATCGGACCTACTCACTAGCCTGAATTTTTAGTTAAAAGAGAAACAGTAAGTAATTTTTCTTAGTTGTTTTAGATAGCTCTGTCTTTCACTTACATACCCTGGAAATGCCTGTACTTCAGGAAGGGAAAAAAAAAAAAAAAGTCGTAGACTGGATACCTGATTTTGAGATAGTAAAGTTAAAGCAAGCAAATTCAACCCCTTCGAGTGAGTAATTCTCTCTTTTTACTGTATATGAAAGTTGAACAAGACAGAAGTATGGTTTTGATGTGACCAAATGCTTTTAAAAACTCAAGAAAATCAGTATTTGGATGAGTCTCAGAGCAGGTTTGGCTCCAAACATTTGTTCAGCTCTGCCAAGTGAACTGAGGGCGTCTGCAGAGAAAACACTATTGTCTCTTATCTCAATATGGAAGTTGAGTGATCAGAGTGACAATATGAACAATAAAGCCTCTATCAGCCGCAAGATTTCTGAAGCATACAGCCAATATATTTTCCTATTATCTAAAAAGTACCTTATGCATTAAGTTGTTTGGTTTCACTATCTTCATTTCATCACATAAATAAAAATGTATTAAATCCCACTGGGAGTTGGTCAATTCACTTGTCTAAATGAAAGATACATTTTGGCCCAAATCCCAGATCACATAGCAATTATCCTACATTCAGTAAAAACTTTTTTGGATTATTTAAGAATTCTGGCGAGCAAGGAATAAGTTAGCACGAGGGAATCAGAGCTAACAACTTCATTAAAAATTTTTACCTGAATATAGACTGAGGAAAGATGACAGAATCTGGTCCCTGGTCCCCAGAGCTATGCAGTTCAAATGACAAGGGAAAATACATACAACTGTATGTTTTAGAGGAACTAAGAAAGGCTGGAGTATCGTTTGAGCTGCAGCAATCATGGGAAAAACCCTATTACTATACTAAATCCACTATATAACCATTTCCATCTCAGAAAATTAAATGGGATTGCAGGCTGTTGATAGTTGACTTAGAGGTAGCCCACACGGAGCCCAACAGGCACATGCCTCAGCATCTTATAGCTACCTGGCATATCACTGGGTTTCTTCAGTGCATTGTCCTCCATTGCTGTGAGCCGTGTTCTCCTCTCAGAGCTGATTTCTTGCATCAAAAGACTGTCACTTCAGCTTAGAAGCCATGGCTTAATGCCATTGAAAAGTCAATTAAGAAATATTTACATATTCATGACACTCTCGTAACTTGCAGGCATTATGCGCACTGTGAGCTGGTAGAAGTTGGAATGCTGTCCCTGAACTAGTGTAATAAGGACTGTAATGAAATACTTATGGTATTAATAATTTTTAGCAGTGTCATGTTAGTACTGTATCTCAGGCTCTACTTTGGCTTGTACTAAACAAGAGTTGTATCATTATTATTTTAAGCCTTACACAAGAAGTCATTGAAAGCAAATGTTAATACACTGTGTAACACAGTATTAAAAACTCTGGTAAAAAAGATATTCTGGAATATAATCTGAGTTAAAGCCTTCCTTCCTACTACACTTTTAGAAAATCATGCTTAGTTAATACATTTTAAATTAGTTTTTATTTAGAAAATAAAGTTGTGATCAGACTAGAAATATATTGAAGGCAATCTTTCTCCCTGCTGGAATATTTTGGCATTCTTCCAGATAAAAAGAAAAGCACAAAATGCATGGAGACATACGCAAACCCAAAGAACTTGTACTTTTATGAAACCTCAGAAGACTTTGAGGAAGAAGTTGGTCAAATGTATCAAATGCAGTTGGTTTAGAGACTGCAGGAAGCTTTTTTTCCCCCAAGTCTCTTTTCCTGCCAGTGTTTAGCAGCTCAGATTTGTGATACCTCAACACAGTACTCCCAAACAGACACTAAGCTAACTAGACAGGAAAATCTCATCCACCTTTGTTAGCCTTCCTATCAGACATCGCTTTGACTCATGGGGTAGAAAACACTTTAACATTTTAGTTATTTTCTTGTAAGGTTGTCACAGTGGCAGCAGAGTTTTTTCATGGAAGACTGCTGAACAGAACCTTGCAGGTTCTCCTTGCAAGAGCTTGCGAGAACCAGCCCTTTGGAAGCATGACTGGAGATTTGAGTGATACAAGCTCCAAAGAGTCATCCACTTTCCGTGTCTACTGCTGCTTTATTCAAGCTGGACTCAGAGTATTTTACTGTCTTACAGTGTCACAAGGAAAAGCAGTGTCAAGGCCCCTCTTCTGTTCTGTGCTGAGAACAGAATGATCATGCTAGGTCAGATCTACAATGACATGGAATGATCACAGCTTTCAGTAAAGCATGAGTACCAGATGTTCAGTACTTCTGTGGGTATCTAATATTCATAGAGTCTTTCACACTGTAATCCACTATCCCACACATGAAGTCCAGGATGTAAGGCATTTTCTTTACTAAAGCTGTGAAACAATAAAACCTTTATATTGCTAACAGTTAAAAGGATCTTTACTTGCCCTGTATCTCTTGCAGTTTAAAATCTTCAGAGAAGTGGCAGTCTGTTAGTCATGTGCCTTTCTCAGCTTTACTGTGACTAGGAATCAATACTGATACTAGAGCTTTCACCTAGTTTGACTGTGTCCCCACTGAAAAGTACCTATCTCAAAGCATCCCACTGACTAGAGTCTTACAGAGTTTGTCATCTGACTCAGTTGAATTTCAGTGATGGAGAAATCTCATGCCACAGTCTTCCTCTGTAGAACTAGAGGTTTTAACAGAGAGCATTCTGCTAAGTTGAGGGGACAACATGCATCTGCAACTGTACCTCTAGTAAAAGTTGGCCAGGGTTGACAGTCATGCCAAAAAATACCATTTGATATTCTCTTTCAAAAGTGATGATCCTGAATGGTTCATCTGGAAATGCTTCCATCTGCCACTGGAACTCTGCTCACAAAACCAAGGCATTTCACTTGAGTATCAATACCTGCTATGTCCTTTTTTCAGGATAAAGTAAAATAAATACCCTATTTTACCATAGCAATAATGTACTTCTTCTGATGTGTTTATTACTATGACCCTTCTTGGATGGCTTGTCACTTAATCTCAGTCGTGTGATTTGTAACATACTTGAGGCAATTGGGAATTCCACAGAAATGCTCTTACTTATTCCTTCTTACTCTTTAATTGCAGTAATAATCTTGGATGCAGTGATAATAAGATTTTATGTAGTAAAATGCAAGTTAAAAAGATATATTTAGCTATATACATGGTTGAATGGGACTAGGTTTATAAACTGATAAGATCTTTCCCCCTGAAAACATAACTGAATATAGAAATATAGACTATAGAAATATAATTAAATCAGTTTAATGTTTTAACTTTGGAAGGGGCTCTTCCCCAAAATAATACCAGCAGTGAATGAGCCAATTTGGTATCTCTTCTATATTGTTTCTTCTCTCACATCCCTCATCGCATATCCTACACACAAATGGAGTACTTCTCCTTAAACAGGCTGGAGTACTTCTTAACCAGGAGATTTATTGGACACATTAGTCTTTAAGCAGCCTTTAAGACTTACTAGATGTTGCAGATGTCTAACAAAATAAAATATTATAGAGCACCAGATGCTCCAGAACACTTTTAACTCTGCTGTTACACCTGTGCTTTAATAAAAGGCATCAAGTGTAATGAAAACCCAAATACTATAATAGTAGAGCCATCACTTACCCTATCAGGGGCACAAGGGAAATGGAGTGGCTATGATGGTGTGAAAAATAGTATAGTAATAGATCAGTAATTCCAAGAACTTCAGAGGAAGAAACATCATCCTAAGAGGAAACTGTGACATCAGAGAAAAAAAAACTCAAAAGTTAAAGGCAGGATTTTACAGGGATTTCAGACTCATTCATGAGAAGACTACTGTTGAACTAAAACTAAAATTATATTCAGCTTACAAAATTCAAACTCCACATAAATCAGTGTCAAAATCTGACTGAAATCCAAATGAGGCAATATTTCTATTGAAATGAATAAAATTAGAGCAGATATGAGTCAACTAAAAGCATCTGTCATGCCCAGCCAAACTAACTTAACAGGATTGAGTTTATGGGCACCTTTCACACCAAACAATGTGCAGAACAGTGCACACGGATGAGAATTTACTAAAGGACTTGGGTAGTTTGATTTCTTTCTTAAATTATACATGTTTGCTCTGAACTGTATACACTGCATTGTCTGTTCTATTTGTGCTAGAAATGAATGGCAAAGATATAAACAATTTATAAGGGCAGTACATACTGAGGGGTTTCAAAACCCTAGAGATTAGTGAATAATAAATATAACCAGGTCTTTTGTTAGTACCATAATGCTTCACTGTTTAGGTCACATATGATTACTGTGCTAATGTCATTTCTGGGATGAAATGGTTATTAAAAGCACAGTATGTTTCCAAGAGTTTCACTGAATAAAAGAGAGTCTGATTCCACTGCCAGTGACTTTAGCAAGAATGGGGTAAAGCCCTAATTCAGACAAACAGTATTGCACTATTTATATTTTAAGGATAGAGAAATGAGACAAAGGAACTAATACAATGTGTTTACAGCCACAGAGGAAGTCAATCTCAGAAGTTTTTGTTTCTATCTTGTTCTGTCCTATTCCTATTTCATTCTATTGTACTCCATCTATTCTATTCAGCTTGTGCCACTGCCCTCATGCTCACAACATCCAAGAACATCCCAAGAGCTTCTAAGCAATATGTTCTGTATGTTTCACTTATTATTTGCTTTTGAAAGATGCGGTATTACAAAAGACTCAGGCATAAGGCTAGTTTTGGATTTGGAATCAAATTACTTTTTTTTTTTTTTTTTTTTTTGCTTCCTTGTTTTGGGTTAGACATGGAGCTTTTCTCATGGAGCTGTAAAAGGTAAAGGGACAAGTAATTTTTGTTTTGATTGAAGGCAAATGTTTTGCTGTTCTCTGTGTTTTCACTACCCAAGTTGAGATCAAATGCCTGCACGCTTTTCTTGCCATGGAGCATGGATGCATCCAAGGTAGCCTTCAGACCATGTGATTAGGCAGTTCAAATTCCCACACAAACTCTACCTCTGTGAAGGGCAGTTCTACTATGCAGCTGCCTACGAGAGTCCCAGTACTTAAACTCACAGCAATAGTCTGGATCCAGACCACTGAGTACCTTAAGGCTAAAGACAGACATCTCAAATTCCATTTGAGCTCTTGCAGACAGGCAGTGTAAGTAACGCTGGGGAGGTTAGCAACCCTTTTGATAGTCCAAGATGTTAAAGAAATGTATAATTGGTCTTGTGCTATCTAAAGTTTCCTAAATGTTGATAATTTCATGTCTAGTTCTATGGCAAATGTATGGTCTAGACAAGAGTAATTGGAGACTATAAAATGAAAGCACATAATTTTCTGCTGCAGGGGTTCTTCAAGTTCTTCAGGTTCTTACGCAACAGCAAATTGCAGTTGCTGCTCTACTTCAGCAGGACACACAACCAAATGCTTGCAAACTCCTCAAAAACATGACCTCCATTTCATGCAGACACAAGCCGTTCAATATTCATCAAGGCTCAGCAACGCCGAGGCAGCTGTTAATTCTCAATTTGCCTCACACTCACACCTCAACACAGAATCATGGAATGCTTTGGGTTGGAAGAGATCTTAAAGATCATCTAGTTCCAACCCCCTTGGCAAGGGCAGGGATGACACTCACTGGATCAGGTTGCTCAGAGCCCCATCCAACCAGGCCTTGAACACTTTCAGGGATGGGGCATCCGCAGCTTCTTTGGGCATCCTGTTCCAGTGCCTCGCTACCCTCTGAGTAGAGAACTTCCTAACATCTAATTTAAATAGCTCCTCTTTCAGTTTAAAGCTGCTCCCCTTTGTTCCATCACTATCTGCCCGTGTAAAAGTCGCTCTCCATCTTTCCACAGGAGAAAGGCAAGCGGAGTTTACTTTATTTTTTAATATCTTTCTCCCACCTTAGTTTCCAGGCGGGAGTACCTTCTTTGCCTGTCGGGGGCACACACATTCCCAAGGCCCCGCCGGGCTCAGCCCCGCGCCCGCTGCCCGCCCGCTCCCCGCGGCGCTGCCGCAGCCTGCGCGAGCCCTGCCTCCCTCCCTCCTGCCAGCCGTGCCCGTGACTGCTCCCCCTCTCCTGCCCTCCCCGCGGCGGCGGAGCACTCCCGAGCGGAGCGGAGCGGAGGGGGAGTGTCGTGGGCGGCGCGCACGTCCCATCCCATCCCATCCCAATCCCGGCCCATCAGGCGGCGGCGGCGGCGGCGCGGGAATGCGCGGCCGCGGGGAGTGGAAGCGCCGTGCGGGAGGCGGAGCGGGCGGGCGGCGGGGGCGCAGCCGGCAGCGGCAGCGGCGGCCGGGCATGGGGGCCCCGGGCGGTCGCGGCAGCCCCACCGCCCGCGGCAGCCTGCAGGTGAGGTGGGGTAGGCGGGGGAGCGCCGTGGCCGGACACCTGAGCCCGACTTCGCACGCAGCAGCGAAATCGGCAGCAAATCGGCCAAAAAACCCCACGGGAAACAACCCAAACCGCGTATGCGTGTATATGTTTGTTGGCTCTTTTTCTCTTGGATCCGATCTCCAGAGATCAGAGCAGCCGCGAAAAGTTTATTTTTGTTACTGCTGCCGACGCGGCTTGTGACAGAGCCGCGAGAAGGGAGAATGGGGAGATTAGAAACAGGGGAAGAAGGAAAAATTTCCTCCGTGGATACGATGCCCGAAGTTACTTTCGGGGAGCCCCTTTCCATATGTGAGTGGATGACGCGCTCGCCAACGCGGGCAAACTTCCTCGGTGCGGCTCCTCTGGGCGGCTCGTGTTTTCCGCCGGCAGCAGGGGGGATAGATCCCGGCGGAGTCCGCGGCGGCGAGGCTGGAGCCGCTGGTTCCGCGGCCGCCGGAGGCAGGGATGCGCCCGGAGCGCGGCACCTCCGCCGGGACCCCCGCGGGCTGCGGGGTGCGGGCCGCCTGCCCACTGCACCGCGGGCCCCGCGGCATGCGGGAAAAACAGGTTTCGGGGTAGGGGGAGCAAGGGACGCGCGTCACGTTCCTGCTGTGGAAGGGGAATAGGGCGAGCAGATGTTTGGGGGTGTGCAGTGGGATCCACGGTTTGGGATGCGCTTGTGGCTAGGAGGGGAGGTGCTGCTGATGAGAAGGGGGCGAGCTTGGGGCGGGAGGAAGAGGGAGAAGGCACGTCGGGGCGCAAGTGCTGCTGGGGGGGCGGGGGGAGTCAGGGTGCCTCCGGGACATCCTAGCAGTGCGTATTTGCTGTGGGGAATGCAGCTGGCGTTGCCTAGAGGGTACAGATGGTGATGCCCTGGAAGTAGCTGCTGTACTGGGAGGAGAAGGTGGTGGGGAGAGGGAGGATGGCTTCATGCTGCAGATGCAGCACTCTCTGCTCGACGTGGCAGTGGAGGAAGCAGTGAGTGGGGGGAGGCACCACCCTTTCCTCACACCCCTGTGCCTCTCTCTTCTCAGCACTTGCTCCTCTTCCTGCTCTTCGTTGGGCCGTTCAACTGCTTTGCCAGTTACAGCCGTGCCACCGAGCTCTTCTACAGCCTTAATGAGGGGCTGCCTGCTGGGGTGCTCATCGGCAGCCTGGCCCGTGACCTGCAGCTCCCAACAGCTGGTGGGCAGCAGCCTGCAGCCCTGCGGCCCCCACTCTCCTTCACCCTGGCCTCCCATGGCTTGGGCGGACAGTATGTGCAGCTGGACAATCGCTCTGGGGAGCTGCACACCTCGACTGTGGAGATCGATCGAGAAGCTCTGTGCGTGGAAAGCAGTGGGGCCACCGTTTTTGGGGGATCATCTGCTGTCTCCTCTTCCTCCGTCTCATCTGAGTCATGCCTGCTGCTGCTGGATGTGCTGGTACTGCCACAGGAGTACTTTCGCCTGGTGAAGGTAAAAATTGCTATCCGTGATGTCAATGATAATGCACCCCACTTCCCTGTGCCCCACATCCATCTCTCGGTGCCTGAGAATGCACCTGTGAACACCCGCCTGGCTATCGAGCACCCTGCCCTTGACCCTGACATGGGCACCAACGGTGTCCAGACCTACCTCCTGCGAGATAACTACGGTGTCTTTACCCTGGATGTGGAGGAGAATGAGAGTGGGGAGAGGACTCCCTACTTGATTGTTATGGGGGCACTGGACAGGGAGACACAGGAGGAGTATGTCACAGTTATCATTGCTGAGGATGGGGGGACACCTCCGCTTGTGGGCAGTGCCACCCTCACTATTGGCATCAGCGACATCAATGACAATTGCCCCCAGTTCAATGACTCACAGCTCAACGTCACCCTTTATGGGAATTCCAGCCTAGGGACACGTGTGGCTACTGTCCACGCAGTAGACATGGACCTTGGATCCAATGCGCAGGTCACCTACTCCTACAGCCAGAAGGTCCACGAGACATCCAGAGACTTGTTCCATCTGAATGAAAGCACAGGAGTCATCACACTCTCCGCTAAAGTTGATGGAGACACTCCAAGGCTACATAGGCTGATCATACTGGGCAATGGACCTGGATGTATCCCTGCTGTGATCACAGTGCTAGTGACCATCATCAAAGTCATGATGAGGCCACCTGAAGTTGTCCCTCGTTTCATAGCTAATGAAGTTGAAGGGGTGGTTTACTTAAAGGAACTGGAGCCTATCAACACACCTATAGCATTTTTTACCATCAAAGACCCTGATGAAAAATACAAAGTCAGTTGCTATTTGGATGGTGATGGGCCTTTCGGGCTTTCTCCATATAAGCCATACAACAATGAATACCTGTTGGAGACCACAAAGCCTTTGGACTTTGAGACACAGCAACTGTATGAAATCTCTGTAGTTGCATGGAACTCGGAAGGCTTTCGTGTCAGCAAAATAATCAGAGTACAGGTTCTGGATGACAACGACAACTCACCAGTTTTCTCTGAACAGCTGATAGAATTGTCCATTGAGGAGAACAATGTTCCCAATGCTTTTTTGACGAAACTGCATGCTACTGATGCTGACAGCGGAGAAAGAGGGCAAGTGTCCTATTTCTTAGGTCCTGATGCCCCTTCCTATTTTGCTTTAGATAAAACCACAGGAGTTCTTACAGTTTCCACCCAGCTAGACAGAGAAGAAAAAGAGAAATACAGATATACTGTCAAAGCAGTAGATTCTGGGTTCCCTCCAAGAGAATCAATAGCAACTGTCACCATCACTGTTTTGGATAAAAATGATAATAGTCCAAGATTTATAAATAAGGATTTCAGCTTTTTTGTGCCAGAAAACTTTCCAGGTTTTGGTGAAATTGGAGTTATAAGTGTCACAGATGCTGATGCAGGGCAAAATGGATGGGTTGCCCTTTCAGTTCTGAATGGAAGTGATATTTTTGTCATAGATACTGGAAAAGGAGTTTTGAGAGCCAAAGTCTCCCTGGACAGGGAGCAGCAAAGCTCCTACATTCTTTGGATTGAAGCAGTCGATGGTGGTGACCCTGCCCTGTCTTCTACTGCAAAAATAACTATACTTCTTCTGGACATAAATGACAATCCCCCTTTGGTCTTGTTTCCTCAATCTAATATGTCTTACTTGTTGGTCCTTCCTTCTACCCTTCCCGGCTCTCTCATCACTGAGGTCTATGCTGTCGATAAGGACACTGGAATGAATGCAGTCATAGCTTACAGTATCATAGGAAGAAGAGGCCCTCGACCTGAGTCATTTAGAATTGATCCCAAAACTGGTAATATTACCTTGGAAGAGTCACTGATGCAAAATGACTATGGTCTCTATCGGCTGCTTGTAAAAGTTAGTGATCATGGCTATCCAGAACCTCTCCATTCCACTGTCATGGTGAACCTTTTCGTCAATGATACCGTTAGCAATGAGAGCTACATCGAGAGTTTGTTAAGAAAAGAGCCTGATATCAGTATAGAAGAAAAGCAGCCACAAATATCCATAGAGCCTACACATAAAAAAATGGAGTCAGCATCCTGCATGCCTACCTTGGTAGCTCTTTCAATAATAAGCTTGGGTTCAATTGCTTTAGTAACAGGGATGAGTACTTATATTTGTCTGAGAAAAGGGAAAAGGCATCACAGAGCAGATGAAAACTTGGAAGTACAAATCCCATTAAATGGAAGAATTAACCTGCACATGCTGGAGAAGAAACCAATGGAGATTTCTAACATTTAATGTTTCTTTATGTATAAATCCAACATCTGAAAAACTCTGGACAACACTGAAACACCTAGCCATGGGTTCTATTGACAGAGGTTGAAATGAAGGACTGCTAATTTATACCTTGATAATATTATAATTGTAAATAGCTGTTTACAGTTTTTTAAATTCGAATTCAGTGTACAGCTTTTTTATGAAACGTTAGTAACTAACAGGTAGCACCCTGACTATAAAGACATGGACATAATTTCCAGCTTTCATAAATCAATAAGATCAGTGAACACAAAAAAGGGGCAGGTAAGAGGATTCTTTGAACTCAAGTTTTAAAAGTCTTTTTAACCACAAGAGGGCATCAGATGCTCCTGAGCAGGGAACTGTTCGAGGTACTGTTCATGAGATAAACAGAGTATATTTTAAATACATTGATTTTAATATAAAATACCTATTGACATACAGAAATTTAACTGTTATAAAAAAAGAAATGTCTGTCCCAAAGTATGTATAATTAAAAGAATAAAGATATTAAAAATGCACTAGTAATAATAAGCAGAATGTTTATTACCTCAGAAGTAAAGCTTCTACAGTAGGATAGAAGAGGCATTAACAAGAAGTGCAATTCCCGTTGAGCAAGAATGCAAGATATTGTAATGAGAATCTGAACTGCTGTGACCTATCTTTAGTTTTCCTTCAGATTTCACCCTCATTATCAATTGTTGCAGCAACTTGATGATAATTTTTATGGAAAAATATATTTAATATTTCCTACAGCAAATAATGCTAGACCCCCATGCTCATCCTCATAAACATGCCAGATGCAAGGAAGCAAGAGAATGGCTAAATCTTTAGTTGTCACAAAAGTGGTTATATTTTTTGTACATTGAGCAATCTGTCAGTAGTACTCCATCAGTTTGGTTGTGTAATAGATTTTTTTCATGTGTTACTTCTGAATCTGATCTGCCCAATGAAAACAAAAATGACTTCATATTCTAAGGAATTGTAGGACTTTGTTTATTCTGACTGTTGCTCCTTTCTGGATTGGTATTTCATGTGAAAGATCTTTTTTCTGACTTTTGGTGACCATTCCTGGCTCCTTTTCATTGGCTTTGATTTTGATAGATCCAAAATCTAACTTGTAAGACTGGTGACATATTTTCTTGATAATTTATTCTTTGCTGTTTCCTCTGCAAGAAAGCAGTAATTTTGTTAGTGATGTATTACTTTCACTTCATTTTAAGAGCTGAGAACTATCTTTTTTATGATGATTGCATCAAATTTCTCTGTGTGAACAAGTTAAATTAGTGTTATGCTTAAAACTGATTATTTTGATTTCTGGCATCATATGTCTGTAATGTACCAAGAGTGTTTATATGTCTGCAAATTAAAGCTATATATTTTCATAATAACTTAATCTCTCTCTCCTAGAATTTTAATTATAAAACAAAATATTATTTCAGTTGTAAGAAGTGCATATGTCACAAATGCTTAGGTCCTGGCTATCGTGTCTGACATGTCATAATACTTCCCCAAATTAGTACACTTCCAAGTTATTAAAGACAGCTTATGCTGTCCTTCTTGAAATTTTCAGCAAAGACAATTGTATTTCAACTGATACAAGGGGTGTGGCAGCTCATGCCTGTTTTAAAAGTAGGGAGTGCAATTTGAGGCAGTTTTTTATTTTTCTCTCTGTGAGTGGCACATTACTTCACCTTGAGCATATGTTGGAGCTTATTATAGATATTGGTTCTACTTAGCCTAAGTAAGAGTGTTAACATAAGGCCCAGGTTTTCCCATTCTAGCTATAGGAAAAAGGCTGGGTTTTTAAGGTTACAGTATTTTCTGTGTATGCATGATTTGATAGCTGTGTTTCATGAAAAATTAATTCAGCCTGTCAGAGCTTTGTGGTCAATCACCTTTTTTCCTTTATTTTCATATCATCAAAAGATGAAAATGGTGCGCATCCCTGAAATGCCTTTGCTGCAAGAAAACGTTGTTTCTTATGTCTGGAGAGACATTACATTGTATCTTCAGAAACAGCTTCAGTATTGGCGATGCTCTGTGTTGCTGTGGTAAGGAAGCTTGATCCTCTACTTTTGTGTCTTCCGTTAAGGAGGCAAGGTAACTGAATGACAGGATCCTTTTCATTGCTACTCTCTTTTTTGAATTAACAGTGCAACATATTTTCAAAGCAGTTTAAACAGGAGCAAACTCAAGACTTGAGAAATACAATAAAACCATAAACCTGATCTCTCAGTGTGTGTTCATGTGACATGGGGTATATACTTTTATTCAGGTTTGACAAATACATAGTCTTGACCCTGTTTGATTAAGGTTTGTTTAAACATGCTGTTCTTGTTGCTTTTTTAATGTCTGTTTGTTTAGTTCAAGCACATTCCTAATGTGTAATAAAATGTAATGTTCTGAGCCTGTTAAAGCCAAAGTACTGCTCATGAAGCATTTCACTCATAATTTTCTACACATTTAAAGAAAACGGTTTTAAAATCACACCTTCAGCCATACACACTGTTACTTGTGGTAAAGTCTTTACAATGAATAAGACTTCATAGAGCGCATTTTTGCCTCCCTGTGAGTAGCCTTTATGTATGTAATGTCACTGAAAATTGCAAAATGTGCAGTGAACTGTTTTGGGGATTTTTTTCATCCCATATTTTTTGTTACTTACAAAACATACTGCTGCAAGTAATAAGCATGATAGTAAAGCTTGCAATGTTAAGTCTAATCGATTTAAAAAAAAAAAAAAAAAAAAAAAAAAAACCAAAACAGAATTAAATTATAGAACCTGGGAATGTCTTCCTAAAAAAATACTCTTTCTCAGTTGTAAAATTCTTGCTGCTGGCTGAATAGAAAACATTTCTGTGATGTTGCTGTTTCTAAAGTATCCCTTGCTGAAATCCCTTTCACATGAAAACACATTTTTAATGAGTATAACTAAAGTAAATTAGGCTCACATATAAAAGGCCTATTTTATCACCACTTTGTGCAGTGCACTTGCCAAAATATATGCAAATCTTGTCGGCACTGGTAGTTGAGCTGGCACAAAAATAAATGTCTTATTCATTTACAGTATCCACTGAACAATCTTAGGGGGAGTGAGTGCCCCTTGTTCATTTCTATAAAAAATGAGATTGTCTTAAGTTTTGTATTGCCAAAGCCTCCTAAACTTGCCGTGCAAACACTTTTTCATTAGAATTAACAAATTAAAAAATGAAAGACAAGAAATGGGCATTGAGCCCAGTGGCAGTGGACAGAGAAAATCAGTCTTCTCTTTCTGCTTCATTTTATTCTTTTTAAAAGAACTCTTTGAAGTTACTGTTTTGATGAGAAACTAACCTAACACCTGGCTGAATATCAATAAATGATGAGATCTAAAATTGTGGAAGGACAATTAGAGCACATCACTTTTTCTTATATCAAAACTCATAAAACAATAAATCTTATGGCCTTTTATGTCCATTTTTCAGTATCAAGGTTCAAACATGCAACTGTTCCAGTCTGCCGAGAAGAATGTAAAAAGCTCCCACTATCTTAACAGGACATCCAATGAGAAGTACAGTGTTAACAAAACTTGGCCTCTATGACAGCAATGACAAATGCTTGATTGCTGACTGGGGGTTTATTACAAGTTTTCTGCCCCTAACTGCTGTTTTGGGAAGATTTCATTAAAATACTCAAACACAGGAAGATGATGGGTAGTCCATGACTAGTATTTCACTTCCTGGTTCAAAACAATGGACTTTCAGGGAGCAGTGACCTACATTAAAAAATACCTTGTAATTCAGTGTAAGGGAGATATACAGCATCTCTGCCACAAAGAAATCATCAGCTGAATATGCAGAGTGCTTCTGTTCATGATTCAGGTGTATTATCAGAGCCATGCTGGAAGTCTGACTGCCACCTTCCCTGTACTCTGCTTGACAGCATCTTCTCACAGACATTCCTCTCACCCACGGAACTTACAGAGAAAAACAAAGCAAAACAATTAATTATTGAATATTAGCCAGCCTAAGGGGAAAAAAAGGGAAAACCAAACAATCAACTTTTATTTTGACCACACTCCTTCAGAGCTGGAGTTTGAGAAGCTGATCATGTTCATCTTCCTCACCAAAATAATTTGAGTTTAAAGGAGATGTCTGGTGAAATTTAAAGTGGAAATAAAGATATTCAGCACCCCCACCTCCTACAGAGTAGAGTCCTATATTTTTTTATATGAGCAATAGTTGCTCAAGACAGTTAAAAGTTGCAGGAGTTAGGTTTATGTTTTATTTTAATAGTGTGGGAAATGTTTTGAGGAAATTATCTGAAAGCTTCTAAGTTCCAAACATGTTCCTCAGAGTTACAAAAATTCAAATGTTTTACAACATGTCATAATTTACAGTTTTCTGAATTAAAGCATGTACAAATATACCTGTGCATGCAGTGTTACTATTTCCTTTTCTGTCTCTGTAGCAGACTGAAGCAGCAGATAAGATAAAACTGCCATCTGCATTCTGAGATGGTGGGATTCAAAGATTTTGGCTTATAAATCAATATAAAAGTATAAAGTTATATAAAATTAAACAACTCTGTTTTTCACATTATGGATGAGGAAAATAACTTCATTCTTATACAATAGATTGGTAGGCTGCATAATCTAACATGTTGTATTTGAATGTTTCAGTGATTTCTGCTCTATTTGCATCCTAGTTTCATCACAGAATGCATTTTAAAGGCCAAATTTCAATTCCAATTTTTGCTGATGATAGTACTTTGAACAGGTGCTAATGTTCTGAATGAAGAAATCTTGAATCGTTTATGATGCATTCAGTCATTTATTCCACTGTTAGTAAAAACAAATATAGGCTTGCGTATTGAAGTTGCGAGTTTTCATATTGCTAGCTAATGCTGCTGGTAAGTAGCAAACATTTAACTGAAATATATTATAAAGAATTATTTCAACTGTGTTCAAATCGAGAGGACCTGCATTTTAAGCATCACGTTGAACGTTGGTCTACTACCAGCAGCCCTAGCAATATCAATTCAACCTACTGTCCTAACTATTTTTTCTTATTTTCCTTCTTCAAATTTTGAGTTACTTATTCATTCTCAGAGCAAACCAGTGAGGTGAGAACTCTTATCTCCTTATGCATAACTGGAATGACAACTTGATGCCTCTACCTACGTGCCAACATCCAATGCTGCTTGAGATGCCTTAAGGTATCCCACCTGGGCTCCAGCTGCACCTCTGGAAGAGTGCAAGCTTTCTCTCAATGAAGTATCATATATGCTAGCTCTGTGCAGATACTTTGGATATTTTAGATATTCAGTAAACACAAATGTGTGTTGAAGTGAGTCTTTGATGCGATTCATCACCATATTTACATATTTACGTTGAAAGTCTACAGGCAGGTATTGAGCACTGAGGTAGGAGTCCGAGCTTCCACTACAATTTGTGTGTTTCATCAGCACAGTCAGTAGAACGAGACAGTGCTTCAGTTTGCTCTAGTCATTCAGAGCAAGGTTTAGCTGCTCTGAAAATTAGTATCAAGTGCTATTTGAGTTGCCCTTGAGCATCTCAAGCTTCTGTACAGTGCTGTCAGGAAGTCCTGTGCCTTTCTAGGGTAGTAATTAGATGCCAGGAAAGCAAAACAGCACTTAAAATCACATATGAAAACTATGGGTAGGCATGCAAATCCCACTGGTGACACAGTAAGTGTATCAACCTTTCAACTCCACAGACCAGAGCTTCACGGGCTGTAGTGGGAACATCTGATCCTTAGCATCAGAGTCAAAAAAGACCTACAAGCCTAAAATGTAACCACTATCATTCCTAATAAGCTCTAAAACCTAATTTCAGTACTTTTTTTAAAAATGTAATGTGTTTTTTAATGTTTTTAATTGCATGCAAGTCACTCCTGTAGAATACAGTAGAAGGAGATGCATCTTTTATGTATATTTATATATATTCACTGACAAAGAGGTGAGAAAATTTTGTTCTCAGTTGTGTATTTGGAGGTGAGACTAAAGGCATGTCTTAGTAAGAATACTCTCTAGCCTTCTTTTGGAAACTGAGCTATTGTGTTTTTAATAAAAAGACTCAAATGTCAGAATATTCCAGGGTCGAGGAGAATCATGCTTGCCTACTAGAGAGCATTCCAAGGAACTGGAGATTCTTGACCTTGAAATGGTGCTTCAAGCACTTTCAAAACTTTTCTTTAAACAATCAGTGAGGGTTGAAGGGGAATAAAATCAGGGGAAAAACAGCTCTGTGCTCTTCCCTCCATTATGAGCAGTTTCTGGTATTAAAAAAAAAAAAAAAAAAAAAAAAAAAAAAAAAAAATTGAAACACTGACCTTAGATCTTTTTCAGAGGTACTAGTCTCCTCAAATTTCAGAATAATTTCAAACCTATAACATTTATGTGTACTGTAATTCCATTAAAATTACAATCTCATGACACTTAAGGAGTAAAAGTTGGTCATCCTCTGTCTCTGTTTTTTGAGGAATGTATTTATAAAGGACCTGTCTGACAGAATACAAAGCAGAACTGCTTCTCATGATGTGTTTTACTTCAGGACAGACTGAAGTAGGAAAGAACAGAAGACAGCAAGAATAAATAAATGCAGTCAAAATGAAAGGGCCTTTTGCTAGATTTGCTTGTGGGAAAGAAAAGTAAGTGCTCAGAAACAATAGAGAATTGTTCTGGATCAACTGGATTTACTGTGTATTATCAGCAGTGTCAAGAGTCCCCTTTCAGCAATATCTCATCCATTTTCTTAACCTGTAAAGATGAGGTCTTGTTGCAGAGCATTGGGATTTCCTGGCACAGTGTACTAACACAAAATACATTAAAAACTGATTCTAATTGTCAGCATGTCAGAATTGTACAGAGAAATCAAAGCTTTGAGTAGAATATCTTTAAAGTGTCTGTTTCATGATGATAACAGGGTTGTCTTTTCTTGGTGCTTTTCTATAGTGTTATTATGTTGGGTGCATTCATTTTTGCTAACTTGGGACAAAAAGGTCTTAATACAAACATTTGCAGCTTCTCAGACAAAATAAAAGCTGATACTGTGGCATAATTTTTCCTATGAATGCTGTTAGTGAAATGAGTTTTTTAGTGACAATACATAAATGGCAGACATGGTTCTGTCCTCAGTTTTTTAAAATGCATAATGCTAGGGTAACCTTCTTCATCTTTACAAACAGAATAAACATTTCATTACAAGAGGATTCTGATATACCACTATGTTAACACAGTGTAGATTCTGAAGATGTTCTCTGCTGAAATATGTTCATATGGCTGCCTTGCATATCTGTAAAGAAGCTCTAGAAGTCATCAACACATTTGAGAGTCTTTTTTTTTTTTTTTTTTGTTAGAAGTCATAAGAGGAAAGCACAATTGTATTGGTGTGCTCTTTTATTCTGTTTATCAAGGTAAGTTTAGATGAATTGAAAACAAAAGGATGCTCATCTTTAACTGTCTTTTCTTTGATTTTGTATTTTGAAACATGATATATAAGGTTAGTCACCTAAAAGCTAGATATGTAAATATCTGAAAAGAACTAATGGAAGGAAGCTCTCAGGAAAAAGAAATGCTTTGGAGTAAAATTCAGTCTTGAAAGTTCAACATACCATAACTAATGTATTAAGTAATGTATTAAGCTCCTCAAGGATGTTTCTCAATATGCTCAGACACAATGAAAACAATTCAGTACCTTCTGCAGTATGTACATAGAACACATCGTCCGAGTCTGTGCTGCAGTCCTTTCAGGAGGTGAGTAGCCTCATCTCTCACTAGTGCAAATCCAGTTTAAAAGTGTTGAAGTATTCATATTAAACTATAGTTTAATATGAAAAAAAGCAAACCAGCCAGTATTGTCCATCCCCATTAGAGCTGCTTTGGAGGCATCAAAAATGAAATATTACAGGGTCAGAATATTTATATTGGTTGTAAATTACATTTTCTATTACTTTCGATATTGAATCTTTTAACATCTATCCAACAGTAATTTTGACAGAATGTATTGGACAAATAACCTAGTCAGCAACATTTTTATCACTTACAAAATATTGGAACAAAATCCACAAGATTTTTTTGCCCCATTTTGTCTTTTGGTATAAAAATTACATTATTATAAAGCAATACTTTTTCTTATTATCAGCTGATACAGCATCATAAGGGCATTAAAGATCATTAAAAGATTTTTCTCTTAGTATTTTTTTTAAGTCTGATAATATATTCTCATTTTTCACATACACTTTTAAACTTGGCTTTTAATACTATGAAATTAAACTGCGGGCAGAGATTTCAGTATTAGCAACATCTGGAAATGCCAGGTCATGAGTGATTCCCAGCACAGATTCACGTAATCCAAACTTCATGCATCTGCATAAGCAGTTTGGGAGTACACACACCAAAGACTGCTTCACTAATTAAGGCAACTTTAAACATCTCTTATTGGGAATGTAGATGGCTTATGACGTAACCAGCTCACAATAGAAAGACATTACAGCAGAGCCCTTGCAGAAGCACCTCAGTTAAATATCTTAAATTAAACAGAGTGAATCTAAATTATATACTAGAACAAAAGACAACCAAGTATCATATTTCCCTTTCCCAGTTACAGGGAATGGGAAGCACTCCTAAAGTGTTACCATATATGAGATCACTATACATGCTAAGACAATTTCCATTTCTTTTTTTAGTACTGTTTGTTTGGGGGTTTATTTAATCTTTGTAAGTCTGGAAGTGAACTTCTTTGAAGTGATAGGGACAGCTGCATTTGGCAGAACTGGTATTTTTTTTACCATGTCCCTTGCTGTTTGTAAAAATGAAAACCCACAAATGGTAAAAAAGAGTGAAATATAGCAGACATAGAGGCAATGAGAGAAATCTCTTTCCTAGTCTGTCTACCCAAGTCTGCAGGTGATAGATTGCAGTATGCGGAGTATGCAGGTCTTCCATGAAAGTTTTGCACGTGCTAAGAAATACTACATGGGAATTATAAAACCAGTATGTGTAAATCTACAGAAGGGGAGTAAAAAAAAGTTCCTTCTAGCCTAATAAAGATGCACAGGTTCCTGGTAAGATTTTGAACTGTTGCATGAGTCAAACAGAGCACTACAACTTAGGCATTTCCTCTTTGACATGTATTAGAAAGTCAGAGGCAAAATTAGGTGAACTGTTTCAATGTAAAACAGTATTTAGAAATAATTTACTTGAATTCAGAGTACTTTTCAATTGAGTATTCTCCAAGATGGTCTGGGTAAAAAAACAATTTGATAAATGAAATATGTCTTCAAAAGTTTACAAACTGTTTTCAGATACTGATTAACAATAAGCTACTGTAAATTTGAAGTTTTGCAAAGTGCTATGGGGTTTTGGTCACTTTCCATCAATTTTCATGAATTAAAAAATAAACAAACTAGCATAGGAAACATTATGAACTATCTGAAATTTACTAAAAATGATAAAAAGAAGTGTAAGACTCTTTGACGCACTTCCTGTAAGAGTCAAACCCAAATCGATTAGAAATAGTAATGTGTGTTATGTATACTTCATTGAAATTTGGGCATGATTGCTTTATAGATGTTTCTAAGAATCCACTAATAATTTTTATTGAACCAAATATACCTTCCCCTCTTCCCTTCCTTCTCCCCCCGCCTCCCCCCCCACCAAAA
>JAWWEU010000001.1:62034192-62044880 GCA_035583155.1 Acropternis orthonyx | reverse complement strand
CCCAAACCCTTACCCAATCACAGCCCTGCTCCCTGGGCCCTCCCCAGGGGTTTATAAGCCCGGGTTGTTTGATTAAATCTCTCTCTGTTCCTGCTCACCCTTCGGCTGTTTGTGTGTCTCTGCTGCATCAAGGGGCTACAAGCTGGCCCCAGGAGTGTGTGTGTGTGGGGCGGGGGTGGTAAAGGGCATTCCCTCAAGCCTGACACATACATATGTATATGTGTAATGCATGTGAAAACTATGTTGCATGAATCTTAAGTTGAAGACATATATTTCAACTTTGCATTTAAGTTGTACAACTCTAACCTAGTCTTTGGGAAAGTCTTGTCTCTTGTACAAATGACCCTCCTATTACTAATTAATTGTTTCGTCGCTTTTTCTGAACAGCCTGGACATGTAGTTTCATATATATCTGTTGAGCTGAGGGGAACCACTTTTTGAAATTGAAAACAGAGGCCATCAAGGACCCCATAAAGAGAAGTGAGTATCCAAGCAAGGATTCTTGCCCATCATTCAAGAGGAAATACCCCATACAGGGCTCCTCTTTCTCAGCTCTGTAGGTGAGGTAAACCGGTGTATTACATGGAAAACTGAGGCAGCATGGATTGGAAATAAGTTTCTACTCAACTGCATCAAACCGGATATTTGATAGCACTGAAAAGCTCAGTGGAATCTTAATACTCAGTAATTATTGGGCAGATGACTGCAATGAATGGGAACATTAAACACAGAAACTTAGGCAGTACTGTATAACTGACCTGGCCTGGTTTGAACTGACTCAGAAGTGATAGGTCTAATATCCAGCTATTGCCCTTGTGAGACTGGTCCTCCCACAAGCAGTATTGTCAGCAAGTATGTACTGGCCTTATCTTTGTCCCTTTAGTTGCTCCAAAATAATTTTATAATCCTCAAGAGTTTCAAATTAAATAAATTACTGCCGTTATACAATAAAATCTTGCTCCTACTCACCTATTATCCATCACAGATAAATCATTGTTTTAAATTGACATCAAACATAGCGAAGTCTTTTTATTTACTGAGTTATTACAACAATAGCTTAAAATTTAATAATCTCATTGTAGAAGGCCAGCTTTTAATTATTTTAATTTCAGCCTGTGCCACCCTTTCAGCTGATATCTAACAGGCAATTTGCTTCCTTTTGTGTTGCAGGTGACCAGTGGGACTTTAATTTTCCTAGCAGATGTGGTGAGAACCCAATAAGATGATAAGTGCTTTCAAATGGAAGGGCATATTTTGCTTTCTCTTGGGTCTATGAAGGGCATCAGGCAGCTCTGGGATATACAAGAATTGCTATGCATTCTAGAAATTGGCTGGATTATGGCAGGATTCACTCACTGTATTATTACTTTGGCATAACTAGAAATGGGGTTGTTGCAAAAAACACCAAAGAACCAAAAGAAAGTAATCATACAAAAAAAAAAACCCAAAGCAACCCAACACAAAACTAATCTAAATCAGCTAACCAACCAGACAGAAACTCCTCCCCGCTCACCCCAAATAACTGTGTATATAATTATGTATGCTTACATCCTAATAGGTACTACCTTATTCTCACAGAAGACAATTCTCAGAAGCATGTTGGAGGAATGGATGGGACTAGATGGGTACATCCCCATGTAAATCCCATGAATTTCCCTTTTCCTATTACAATAATAAGGCCTTCAAATGTTGAGGTTCAACAGCTTTTAATAACCTTTTTGTATTAATTGAAGCTTTTTTTCCTCCCCAAAAAATGAAACAATAAATTTGTTTAAAGATATCTCATTAGTCTACTTATCAGTAGCCCCACACTCACTAAGACAAGACTTAACAGTTGCTGAAAGCAGTCTTGTTGTTAATGTACTTATACACAATATATTGTAGACAAAGACTTGATCTTCCAGAGGAAAAAAAATCATGACCTCAAACACTATAATTGCTGGGGGGGAAATTCTAGAAATCAGAAAGGATACATTTAGAGCAAGGACATCAAGTATGGTCAGTTCCATGTCTGTGATGATAACAACTAGGCATCTGCCTGACTTGAAGTCTTAAAAGACAATTTTAAAAAAAAATTATAAAAAAGTAGTAAAACTTGTTTGCATTGACCTAGAATTAAAAGACAATTTTCCTCACAAACATATCCCAACACAGTATCAATTATTTCAGAGCACATGAAAGATTTAAGTTTTGATTGCTTTCAGAAAAAGTGAGGTGGCAAGGGAGTACTGATGGAAGTGAAGATGTTACAACTTCTTTATTATTTATCCTATTACTTATTTTTCTGCCTCTGTGGGAACCTGTATTCACATTATTTCTTTGCATGCAGATATTTAAATCCACATCTAAATAAAATACCCTAATGCTAATTACTTTATTTAGTGTAGCTGGATGTTCATATTCTCTTTTGCTGCTGTTGTACCTCAAACTGTTAAACATTAAATAGAGTTCAGATGTCTTCTCTGCCAGGAAAGAATAGTAACTCTGAGGCTCTTCCTTTTCCTGTCCATCCCTGTTCCCATGTTCCTTTCTTTGATGACAGTGAAAGTTCCTAATTTGCCTCTGATTTTTGTATCAAATTGGGTTCTTCCGTTGTGGATGAATAAATAAAGGAATAAATTTTTAGTTGCTATACTACAGACTGAAATATTAGATGATTTTTCTAAATGAAGAAATAATGAAAACATTAGTGAAAAGGAGAAGATTAAGAGAGAGGAATAAAAGGAAATGAGTAATTAAAGCCTAAAGAACAGTAATAATACACCTTTACATCAAGTAAAAATATCTTCTGTAAGCATTTCTTGTATTGTGCTGCAAGTAAGAGCTCTCTGTATGATACTGTCTAATCATATGTATGCAGAGAAAAATAACTGGAAAAGTGATGAGGGTCTGACCATAGTTTATGAGCCCCATCATCCTCAGTGTTGTGTGGGCTGTAGCTTGGTTCTGCATTTATTTCCCTTTGAAACAGTTAACCAGATGACGTGTACCTACTGTTCAGCTGATAGATAGACCTATTGGAAGTTTTTATTCTCTTAGTCTCTGCTTAGCTACCAAAATCAAAAATGTATGCTCCAAGTGCAATAAACTCCTCCACTGCCCCCCCCGCCCCCCCCCCCCAAAATTTTTTGTCAACTTATATCTTTCTATTAGATTGGGGGGAGGAAGTTTAAAAAGTAGGTCTTTAATGATCTCAAAGTGAATGATCTTGCCAATGGCCTCTAAGAAGCTTCTTTCACATTTTCTTTCTTTCATAGTATCACAGAATCGTAGAATGTGCTGAGTTGAAGGGACCCACAAGGATCATTGCATTCAACTCCTGGCCCTGCACAGGACTCCCTAAGAATCACACTATGTGTCTGAGAATGTTGTCTGAATCCTTCTTGAGCTCTGGCAGGCTTGGTGCTGTGACCACTTCTCTGGGGAGCCTGTTCCAGTGCCCTACTTACCCTCTGGGTGGTAGCTCTTTTCTGATTGGAGAGGAGCTCCTTAAAAGTTTTTTTTGTTTTTTTTTTTTTGCCTTGCCAACATCTACAACAGCCTAGATTCCAGTATAGTTAAAATGAAGAGTAATAGACATACACAGAGTCCAGTTCATCTGCTGAAGAAGATGTCTAAAATAGATCACTCAAATCGCTTGTCCAAATTGTCTGTGTATTTCTATTTGCTTTAGAGGGAAATCAGAGTCACTAACTCAGATCAAGATCTCTGCAGTTAGAGAGGCTGAATCTTATTCCCAACCCCTTCTTTTTCTTTCTTCATGGTTAGAAATTCTAAAGACTCAGAAAATAAATGCCCCCACAGGGCTTCGCAAATGAAGGCAGTTCTCAGGCAAATGTTCCAGTGGAGGTCCTAAACCAACAGACATTTTCAGCTGCACTTCTATACACCAAGAGCAAGGCTGTCATAAACCTCAGGAAGAATTGCTTTCTGATGTGGTGGAGTGGCATTTAACATGACCTCCTATTGTAGTAATGAAATGGCTAGGGTACTTACTCTTGAATGTATAGAATAAGGTTCAGTTCTTCTCTGGTATGAATGCCCCAGATACCCGTGTGATGTTTTTCTCGGCTGTCATCTTGTACCCCGTCAAGATCCTGTTAAAGGATCTTACAATAGCATCCAGTGCTCAACTTGGGGATATTTAGCACAGATTTTCATACCTAAAGCAATTCTTTGGTGAAAAATAATAGCGCAAGTCAAAGAGAATGATTCAGAGATATATTTTCTTTTATACTACCTGTGCTGGTTTAAAGGTAAACTGCTAGAAATTAACCCAACTCAAGAGAGGTTACATGTCAGAGTTACAATTTACTAAAAAAGATTGCAATAAATAAATGATACAGAGAAAAATTGGGTTTAACCCACAAAAACAGTTATAACCCAGCACACTGGGGCACGAACAGAATGGTGTTTGTTAGCCCCTGTGCTGAGCACCATGTGGTCCCCCTGAGTGTAAAGGGAAACCAGTTGGTGAGGATGGTGGTTCCAGTCTAGTTGAGAGCAGCAGTGGCAGTCCTGTTGAGGTTCTGGTCTTCCTCTGGATCTGATGAGTGGTACCAGAAATCCCAAAACACAAAGATTTTATATGCTCAGGTTCAGGTAGGAATGCCCAGTATCTCCCCCAGGACAGGGAGTTTCACAATGGGTGATTTAACGCTGTGAGTCATGGGACATTTTTGTAATCTTTGATGATTTAGGTTGTTGCAACTGCCTATTGTGCCAGTCCCTAATGGCCCATTAGTAGACATGACCCCTCAGGCTGGGTGTGAAGGTGCTAATGTCTCCCCAAAGGGGAGTTTTCACAGCTGAGTCACTGGTGTGAAGACAGGAACATTCCCATGCTTCGCAGGGTTCTTTAATGCCCAACTTCTAGCCTGACGTGTCAGGTGTGCCCTGGGCAGTGCTGCAAACGATCCATTATTAACAGTTCATCAGAAATTACACAGAGGGTGTAGAATACACATACATAGTGATAAACTGATCCTGGCCGCTGTAACTAGGACACTACCATAGGTTGACTAAATTAAGTCAAAATTCTTTGAACTAAACCTTCCTCCATGTGCTTGAATATAAACAGAAACTCTGTGTGTTGTAATCTATTCACCCTCACCCATGTTCTGTTAAAGTTCAAATTCAAAGTTACATATGTGTGATGCAAAGGCAACACAAGGCAGACGTTCTCTTTACAGTGAAACAGATATGTTTTAAAAGGATTCTAAAGTTTTTGAGGCGTTTGAGGGCAAAAAGTGAGTGAAGGGTGTGACATAATTAAAGCAGTTGCTTGGAAATGAGAAATCTGTACTCAGTTCCCTCAACTATCTCAAAGTTCTAGAGCTCGTATCTCTAACTGACATTAAAAAAGTCTTAATTTGAATTCTGTTCAACTGTATGCAGTCAGGATTAATAGATTCAGAATATTAACTCAGTCCTTCATGCATTTGAGTACTAAACAATATATTGGTTAATATTTTCAACTTTTTTTCTTATTATTTTGCTTGTTAAATGTTTTGCCAGTGCAATGACAAAGAAGGCCCAAACACAGGAGATACCCTTTAACAACGAAATTCTTATTGACTTTAATGAAATCAGTATGGAGCTGACATAGTGAACAAGGACCCACCAATGGCTTCCATTTCCAATACACTAATCTCTTACAGACTGAATTATATATTCTACTCAATGGACTAAAACTTCAGAAATTCAGGCAAATTCTTCACCTTTAAGGTTTTACCTCAGGATTATTATCCAAGGTGATTTTTTTTTTTTTTTTTTTTTTTGGATGGGGGTTTTTTAGTAAATCTTGCTGCTAGCCTGAGAATTAAAAATGAAATTTCTCTCTAAAGTGTCAATATACAGCCGAACTTTACTGCTTAGCTCATTTGGAAAGTTTGCATCTAACATCCATCAATGCTATTTGCAATCACTAGTACAACCAGAAGTTAAAAAGGAAACAGTGTATCCATGTATTATTAAGTTCAACCGTGACCTCATTACATTGATGGAGTGTAGTGCAGCTACTTGAAATGAAAACAAATTTATTTTGATTAAATATACTTCAGTTTATAAAAACAACTTATCTTACCCAAATCATAGGATTTCAGGAACATACAGGTTTCATTCTAAAGCTCATCTACTCACAAGATAAAAGGGAGTTTCTTCTTTCTCTTGTTTTATGACACAAACATGATTTGCAAAAAACCTCTGCCTAATCAGTTCCTTGGCAGAAGTTTAGTATAATCAGATTTAATTTTAAAATTCCTCTGTGTTTTAAAATACATATTAAAACCATCAGAATATGGTCTACTATCACTTTTAATCGTCAAAGAAAATTTACCTCCATTCCTCACAGGGAGAACTGAGTTTTTATTGTTTCCAATTCACCAGAGCATTTTGAATTTTAGAAAAATTCCTAGGTGGTAATGATACATCTCACTGTGACTCTGAGTAACTAAATTGATAGGGCACATAAATTATGAAAAGTATTAAATCCCTCAGAGAAGGAATTTAACTCATGTCTTCTACATCTCAGTTAAATATCCTTCCTACCCAGTCACTTATTATTCTGGGGTCTCACTTGTTGTTTCTTCCTTGACAGACATTCTATCCGAGATCTGAGAAACCTTTCAAACAGTATTTCTTTGAAACCAATTTGTCACAGTAAAAGGCTTAGTTTGAGGAAAATCATATTTTCTGAGAACAAATCTTATCTTTGAAACTTTCCTGGTGGCTGTTCATCACCATCTCTTGAGATTTATTTTTATTAGATTTCTTACTAGCTTAACATACATTAAAACAAAACAGAACAACAACAAAAACCCCCAAAACCAAACAACAACCCAAAAAAACAAACAGAATGAAAGAAAATCCATGGGGAAGTCAGTGATGCTAGCAATACTTTGCTCATAAGAAAAGCTTGCTGAAATAAATGTTGCCTCTGGTTTACAGTGCATGCCTCAGGTTATTTTTTATCATTTTAAAAACATTAAACTTGATATTGAGTTACACACTTGGCATGATATGCACATAAATTCATTTTTTAAACCATTTCTGACTAGATCTTCTAAAGAATGAGGACAAAAAATCATAATCTGATGTTTAAAATAGGATGAGGAAAGACTTCATTGTAATCCTAGTTCTACTCATAATTTGTTGAATAAATAATTGATAATTTACCTTCTCCATCTGAGAGAAGAAGGTGATGATATGAAACACAGAAAGGTAGTGAAATGCTTCATTCATTGATGTGCCCTGAGCAGGAGAATATTTTCCTGCACGGCTCTTCATATATGTAAAGTGTTATTCAAAAATAATTGGATCAATAATCAAATAGTATTAATATGGCATTTATTCTGTCTTTAAAAGATATTTTAGTAACACAATGTGAATTGCATTCATCACCGAACTCAAAATTTTTATTTTTTTTTTTGAAACTAGACCTTGGATTTAGATGGAGGCAGTGTAATTATAGAAGATATTCCATTACATGCGAAGTGTCATCTTTACCTTATCACAGAGACAGTAAAATCAAAATTAATGCATTATACAACTAGGTTTGTAGCGCTGAAAAGCATTGAGAGAAAGGTGCTTTTCAAATCAGATAATCACTATAATTTGCATTAATGTACTTCCAGCAATCATGCTATATATTTTTAGACAGTAATGAAAATAAATGCAGTGATGTTGTTACTTGTCCCACCAAAAACTTTCACAATGGCAATAACAAGAACATTGCATTCCTATCATTAGCAGAAAATATAATGTACACCATGAGACTGGTAAATGTTCCTTACTGTATTTTACTATGTAATTCTAGCACTCATCAGACTTCAGGTTTTCTGTTAACACTTGCAAATTACGTCAGGACTCACCAGTATGAATGCCTAATTTGCCACATACTTGCAAGACATATAAAAAGACACCGGAATTTTATTAAGAAATGCCGCTATTACTTTTAGAATAAACATAATATATTTGACAGTTGAACAGCTGGAATTTTTTTGGTGAAATTACAGCAAGTGCAGAAACAACTAAAACAACTTTGGCTAGTATTGCTCCAAAGTGGAAAGTTTCCTTCTCTTCCTTTGATTTTGCAGGGCAGTTAATATTGTCTTACCTCTGACCAAACCATTCTGGAAACTAGAGTATCTGAAATTACATTTAATTATTTAATTGTGAGGACAGTAACAAGCAGTTAGTATTGCTTCTAGACTGCTCACATTTCTAGATGGACATTATTATTCTCTCTGTGGAGTGAACAAAAACAATTACTAGGCCAATAAAGCAAGAGGTAGTGTTACATGGGATTGAAATCATGAATAGAACAGTGACCCAGTTATGACACAAATTTACTTCCCCTCTTGTTTTTCTTCTTTTTAATAATTCATTAATTCTTTTTCTGAGTATGCTTACATATGTTCTGACTTTACACTCTTTACAGTTTTTTTTTACTAATGTTATTATGGTCTTTCTGACACTTTTAAACAGCTCTATTAAAAACAACTTGCACATACTAATTCAAATGTACCCTGTAATGTAAAGGAAAATGCTTTGGGAAAATGTATTCTAAAGCTGGAAAAGTTTCTTCTTTCTTTTTTTCTTTCTTTTCCTGATCACCCTCAAGTCTTTGATAACATGATTAGTTACACAGAAAGGAAATTAAGTTAATTGAATGGCTTGGGTTTTTTCTGTTAAGAAAATACTGAGATTCACGAGTATTCACCACAATTACTTTCCACCAATAAATATAAACCAGAAATATAAAAGTGCAGGAAACTGTCATAATGACAAAGGGTACAGAAGTGGAGAAGGAAAGGGTGTAAAAGGAAGACAGAGAGTAAGATGGAGTGAGGGGGGAATTATTTAAACTTTTAAGCATACTGTAACTTACATATAAAAAATGTTACAGAAATCTCCAGTAAAGACATATTCTAGATCTATGTGTTGTTAACAATATCATAGTATATAAGGGTAATGACATTCCTTAAAAATAGGGGGAAAAATGTGTCTTCCTTAGTCCTATGCATTTTGTACTACTTCAAATTTCCTTTCTGGTTTCCCTCTCTTCTATATAAATCTATTTCTTGCTACACTTAAAGACTTGGTAGAATTTACTCCCACTTGTATTTTGATTTTAATTTGAACTGAGTTTACATAATTTCTTCCTTTACAAAATTCTTAATTCCCCATTTGTTCTAAAGCTCAAAGCAGGTTAGTTACCTTGAACCCATATTGCTCAATTCTCTTGTCACCTTTGTTCAGTTTATTACCAGTTTCTAAACAGGTTTTGTGAACTAAGGCTTCATACTCTCTAATGGCTGTAGTTTGTGGTAAAATTTGAAAAGCCATATCAAGATCATACTTTACCCTTCTCCATACACATTTTCAGACCTGAATGCCCATAAAACTCAACAGAACAGGCAGAAAAGAAAGGATTATTTTCTACATTTCTAGAGAGTGAACATATGAAAACAATTATTAAATCTAAATATACTGGGTAAATGCTAAATAAACAAGTCTGTTCACTTGAAGTCCAGAGTAGTGAGTATTGAGACTCTATGGAACATTAGAAGCACTGAACTTCAAACTCTTATAGTTCTATATACATAGAAAGTCTTTTAGCAAGATTCATTCTCATCTCACTGAACTTAAGTTTCAGGAAGCAGCATGAGCGGAGCTGGTCTCCAAGGGCTGAGACCCCAGAGATCTCAGGTTTCCGCAGCATAGACTGCACAGTGCCTTCAGTAATAGGTGCAGAACTGCAAGATCTGGGCAGGACAGCACCTGGGGACAGTGACCATCCACTGTGCCAGACAATCAATGTAAACAGTCATGTCCAGGGTCCACCCAGGGTGAGTAGTCTGGAACAGCTGGATACAGGGCAAGAGATGGACTAGAGACAAGGCTACCTGTAACATACATAGTTCTGCAGTCCATCCATGGGTCAGTAGCAGAGATAGGACTCAATGTGAAATTATCAATAAGGTAAGAGCAGGAAGATAACCAGTAAATTAGGATGATAGGACACAGAATGTAAGACAGACACATTGACAACATAGCTCAGCCAAGAACTAGAGTCCTAGACATGAGCTTAAGTGGAATCCTGAGCCTGTGATCAATGAGTGAAACTGATCAGAGCCATTAAACCCTATTAGAAGAGTTAGAGCTCTGACAGTTAAGAAAGTTATTATAGAACTGTCACTTGACAGGGTATCACCCATAATCAGGGAAAATAGGTAGGTACTTCCAAAGAGTCCATATCTTTGGTGGATTCAGTTAAACTCTGGAGTTGATTATCACTCTCTGCTGAATCTGTCAGAAACCTGAGATGACTGCTGTGCTAACTTAGGTGACATGAATCTGACCTGAAGGTGTTGAGTGGGGGAGAGTGTGTGTGTGTGCCCACTCTAAGCAATGTCACAAGCACTTAATTTGTGGTTCCATGTTATTGTTTGTTTTGAATCTTGGCAATATGCCAACCACCCCCCAATGCGACAGTTTCAACAAAGGAGTGAAGGGAAAAAGAAAACTTTAAAACTGCAACTGAGATATATATATATATATACATATATATATATATATATATACACACCTATATTTACACAAATTTACAACATAAATATAAAAGACAAACCAACAATAACTTAGGAAACTTCCTTCTCAACAGCACACAGTTTTTACTACCCAGA
>JAWWEU010000001.1:62020542-62034092 GCA_035583155.1 Acropternis orthonyx | reverse complement strand
CCCAGTATTTCCCGGGTAAAACAGCTAGCAAAGAGAGGGAAAGAGCAAACCCAAACAAAACAAAAGTATTTTACTTCTCTAAGACCAAAACTGCTGTGGATATCTCAGCACCAGAGTGGTGAGGCCTAATCTTTCTGAGCTGCAGAAGCGAGGTGCCCTCAGCACGGCCAAAGGGAGAAGAGAGGGACACTGGGAGCTGCTCTTTGACTTACAGTCGAGCTGACATCAGATGGCATGAAATACCTCATTGGTCACTTAAGTCAGCTGATACCTGTCCCTAACCACATAACCCACGAAATTGGGGCCTAGCTATATTTGGCTTTGGGCCTATCTAAAACTAAAACCTTAATCTGAGTTTTTTGGGGGGTTTATCAAACCCATCACATTCCAACTAGCACAAAATACTTAACTTTGCTAAAACTGAAGGGGATTAGACTCCAAGACCCAAGAGATCTCTCTCATTCCTCAGTCCCTCTAAAATAAATTTGTATTAACATCAACATGCTCAGCCTGTAGGACAAGAGATGGCCATCACTAAAGGTCATATCCTGTGCTTCTGAAATACTAAAATACTGAGTTTGTCCATAATATAGAGAAGGCAAGAGACTGTAATTAAAAATTTTGGAAGCTCAAAATAAACAGAGGTCTAGAAAAGATTTATCCCAAACTATTGAAAAATTATGTCAGAGTACTGAGAAGTGGAAAGAAGTAGAAGAGATAAGAAAAGAAATGCTCTCTACTAGGCCAAGAAGAGATGTATTAGTATCTTCCTGCAAACTCAGTATGCCTCACAAAGCCCTTACTTATAGAAATGTACCTTTCATTTGTGAAGAGAATGACTACAGATACCTCTCCAAAGATACTGAATCACCAAGAGACAAATTTGTCAAGCAAGCAGTGTCAGAAAGAATTGAGAAGACATATAAGACCATGAAATATGGGGACATATGTACTGATTAAACCAAATATCCTTGTAATCTGCTCCTTTGTCTCACAGTGGCAACATAGCAGATACCTGTGGGAAAAAACCTAAGCTTGGGATAAATATAATCACTGGGGATTTATTTTTGTTCAATATATCGCCTCTGTTACCCATGTCAGTTTCTGCAAAGATGAAGGGATTTCCTGAGATGAATGTAACACTGTCTTTTTGTGCAGAGTACCTCCTTCTTGCATTAATTTGCTCTATACCCTTTTGAACTCCCTTGAGGGTTTTGGCATCCACATCTTGTATCAATTACTTTCACAGTGTAACTATTTATTACATGGAAAAGTAATTCCTGATCTTCCTTCAAAACCTGTCAATTAATTTCATTTGATGAAATAATAATTGCCCACAATTCTTGTGCTATTCATTGTTTTCATACCATTCATGATTTTACAAGTCTTCATCACAAGTCTATTCAGTCTTTTTTCCAGGCTACAATACTCCCTGCCTGTTTAATTTCTTGTCATAAAAGGGTTTTCCATATATCTTCTATCATCCTCGCCAAACCACATTTTCAAGTTTCATGTATTTTGAAGCTGAGGAAGTGGAGGCCTGAATAAACCTTCAAAAACAGTTGTAGATATGTTCTCATCATGGGATTATGCATTGATATAATGCTGTTTTCCCTGGTGTTCTTTAATCTTTTTAGAATAATTCTTAGCATGCCTTACTGAGTGCCAGTGAGCACAGAGCTAACATTCACCATAACAGCAAGAGCTCTCTCCTGAATGGTAATAGCTAATTCAGGTTTGTGTATATAAAAAAATTTTCTACCCCCATATTCATTATTTTGTAGTTATTGGCACTGAATTTCATCTATTTTATCTTCCAGACATTCAATATGGTAGATGTCTCAGAGACAATTTAGAGCTAGTAAAAAGTAAATATTTCCTGAGAAATTCTGTATAATTCTTAATTTTTGTAATTTTATCCCTTTACTCTCTTTTCCAGATAATTTATTAATAGATTGAATAGGACCAGGACAAAATTACTTTGTTGGGCTGCCTTTTCTCTTTCTTATCTTTTAACTATCTAGTAATCCTTGAGAGGATATAACATTTTAAACCATGACAACTTCATTTCTTTCAACATTTCATATGAATCACTGTCATTATAGAATCTTACAATCATACAAATCCAGTTTGGAAAGGACCTCAAGGACAGTCTTGTCCAAACTTCCTTGGCAAAATCATGGTCTAGACAAGATGGCCAAGCACCCTGTCCAGCTGAACTTTGAAAGTATCCAGCGTTTGGGAATCCACCGCTTTCTTGGGAAATTATTCCAATGGCTGAGTATTTGCAATGTGAAAAAATTTACTCTCCTGTCCAATCAGAACGTCCCCAGGAGTAACTTCTTCCCATTACTGCTCATATTTTTTATGCGAATACTTGTGAAAAAGGGAGTTTCCCTCTTCTCTGCAGTCACCCTTTAAATAATGGAACACAGTGATAAGGTCTCCCCTAAGACTTCTTTTCTCAAGACTGAACAAGCCCAGTTCTCTCAGCCTTTCCTTGCATGTCAGGTTTCTCAGTCTTTTCATCTTTTTTGTGGCCCTTATCTGGATCCCCTTCTCTGGACCCCCTCCAGCCTGTCTACATCTCTTTTTTGCAAAGCAGGGCCCAGACCTGAAGTGGCCTGATAAATGCTGAGTAGGGTAATGACTTTATCTCTGTTGGTGATGGGTTTTCTGAAACAACCCAGTATCCTGTTGGCTTTCTCTGCTGCAGCAGCACACTGTTCACTCATACAGACCTTGTTCTCCAGGACCCCCAGGTCCCTTTCCACAATGCTGTTTCCCAGCCAGGTAGATCCCAGCCTATGCTGCACTCCTGGATTATGTTGTCCCAGGTGCAAGACCTTACACTTGACCTTGCTGAGTACCCACCATTGTGGCAGAGGTCTAGAGCACTTAGCAGTTACCTAATCTGTGGACTTACTTGCAGATTGCAGTACCCTCCTCGCACACTCTGCCTGCATGAACTGCTGTGCAAACTGACACCCCACATCCTTCTGATGTATCGTGTCCTGTTTCCCTGCTCCTGTTTGCCAAGCTCCACGTTGCTTGTGCTCCCTGGAGTCTTTTAAATCTCCCACAGTGCTCCTGGCAATGCCCTGTCCTCATCTGATTGGCTAGTGAGAGCTCCTGGGTCCAGACGGGGCTCTGGGCTGCTGCTCTGGGCTGCTCAGGCTACCCCTGAGTTCGAGAATCCCCCTGTACAGCTTGATCCAACCCTCACTCCCAGGCTTACCTCAGTTGCCACTGCTGCTGCTGCTGCTGCCATGGCTGCTGCCTCACCTCACATTGTTGGTGATTAATTCACTTCTGTGAATTTTTCTTCTGCTTGTTGTTTATGTACCTAAAGAACCTGTTCTTATTGGCTTTGACACTTCTGGCAAATTTCAATTTGAGCGGAGCTTTTACTTTTCTAACTACACTCTGCACATCCTAGCAATGCCCTTGTAGTTCTTAATAGGTATCTGTCTTCTTTTCCATCTCTGGTACACTTCTGTTATACAGAACTTCAGTGTAATAGTCTCTGAAACAGTTTACCAGTTTAGATATGCATGCTAGCTACAAAACAGGAAGCAACATGAGAAAAGAACATGAAATTACACCCCATAAGGGTATTTCTTGAGACAATCATCTCTGTAATGTGTTATTCAGGAGAACTGTGCAGAACCAGAAACAACCTCCCAGCTCCCCTTCACTCCCTAGACTCATGAATTTTCAGATAGTGTTCCAACCTGAGCAATTCACTTCCTTTCTGAGTAATGAGGATTGCTCAAAAGATCAGGCTAATCAACCTATCCTGTTCAGAAACAAAACAAAAACAGAAGACAGCCTCAGAGGAGAAGAAGATAAGCAAGAAACTGTTGTTACACTGTTGCCTCAGAGGAGAAAAAGATAAGTAAGAAGCTGTTGTTACACTGTTCATCTTGCTCTAGTTAAGAAGTTACCACAGAATCCTCCAGATATTGTAAGATGCTCTTAGATCTAGATTCTCCAGGTCGTTAAGAAAAAAAAAAGAAATAATTTATAATCAACTCCCCTTCCTCCATAGAAAAATAGGAGAACAGGAGGCTATCCAGGTCTTGGAAGAGTCGGATCATGTGCTGCTACTGTTCCCACAGATGCAAATAAGGAAACATCTGACCTGCAAGCAGATCTGTGGCACAGATCTTCTGATAGTAAGAACCCAAGTTACAGCCACTAAGAAACAAGGGAGAAACTGAGCTATTGTCAACACATACTAATGACCAAACCAGAAAAATATTAGAATACCCCAGCAAAGAGTACTTCATGACTAGTCAGCCTAAGGAAAACCAAACAATTAGCATCTTTGCTTCTCTCCAGCATTTATACTGAAAGTGCTAGAGTTCACTCTGCTCTTCACATAACCAGTAGCAGTTTGGAGACTAAAGCTTTCACTTCAGTCAAATGTTTGCTAATATATTCCATGATCACAGACAACAATCTATTTGTTCAGGGGGATATCTTTAGCTTTGCTCCCAGCCAGTCTCTCACATGGTACTGAGAGCAGGAGTCAGAGAGCAAGATCAAAGAATATTTAAATGTGGTTAAAAAAATTTCCCAGTTTAGATGGCTTGGATTATTTAGCTTACTCCTTATTCAGTCTTATGCAGCTCCTGGGTCAAGGCAAGGAGGTTTTACTTTCTGTCTTCATGGAAAAGTGAGACTAGATTCTTACCCATTGGCAACAAAGTACTGCCATTTAGCCTAGCTAATGAGGGAGGGGAAAACAAAGTGATAATTTGTTATTTGATTGTAAGAAACAGTTAGGGTTTCTTTCTTGGCTTTACTTCTCTGTGTCTGCTGTTTTGGTTTAGGTTCTTTAGGTTCCTTTCTTTCTTTGTTCAGAATAAGAACAATGTAGACATATGACACCGGATATGGCAAGAGGCAAAAATAAATACCAGGCACATACATTAATAGTACAAGAAAGAATTTACAAAGAGACAGGGTACATGAAAAATACTGTCAACCTAGATAAAAAATGTCTATAAATACACATGTACAGATCTGACATTTTATTCCAGTGTGTGACTCAATATAACTCTGTAACAGTGAGTGCCCTTCCATTTAAAAAATGATCAAAACATTCAGAGCTGAATTCTGATATGCTTATTCTGACTTAGTAGAAGACTACTTTGAAAAGAAATCTATTAACTTAGAACAACTTGAGGAGCTAGTAACTCTTCAGAATAACTAAAAGCATCATTTTGCCAGTTAATTGCACAGAAACCTCGTTCTGATTCTTTTATTCTTTCTCTGGTTTTAAAACCTGATTTCTACCTATTTCAGAATAAAAACGTTAGCATATTAATATGTCTTCACACATCAACTAGAATGGCTACATCTTCTTTGAAAAACAGTCTTTATTTGATATATCAGAAAGAGACAAATATACTGCTTTCAGTTCCAACAAAAGACCTAGATCTCGCATAACATTTTTGAAGGTTTGCCTTTATGTGAGGAAAACACCTTTATTGTACAGATTTTGATTAACATTTGGATGGCTTTTAAGCAACATTTCAAAGAGATTCTAAATGTGATTCAGTATGACAAAGCAAGTGGAGCATAAAATGACTCATACCAGAACAGATGAAAGGTCTATCAAAACCAGGATACTTTCTCCAACAACTTCTTACACCAGATGTTTCAGAGTACTAAAACACCTAAATAACTAACTAGAAAAATGTGTAAAATTAGAGTTGGAATCATGAAGTAGAGAATACTCTTTTTGAAGAGAGGATAGGTTCTCTTGTATCCTGATCAAAATGGATTGATGACCTTTAGGACATCATCTGAAGTAGGTTATTCACAAATCCTATTCTGCAGATGGCTACTTATCCCTTTCCTAATTTATTTGCTTTGAAAGACTTTGGAAACAAACAAACAAAAAATGAAAACATTCTAAACCTTCTCTTACCCATACTCTTTTTAATATGGGGTAGTTTCTTTCATTACTGGCTCTATTTTGTGCTCTAAGCACAGACTCAACTTCTCTGAATTCCACAGTTCAGTTAGTATATTCAAACCTTTATCAAAAATAAAAGCAGAAGAAAAAATGTAATTACTGGAATTACATACATTTACAAAAAAAAAATTTAATGCATATTATAGAATTAGAAATACATTTACGTGTATTAGCCAATAATTTTGTCTGCAAATGACTGAGTAAAAATATTCATAGTTTTCTCATATTGTAGGCTAAACTTACCTATATTTAAGTTTATAATTTCAGTATTTTGCTTTGCATCCTGAAATGCAGTATTTGAAATAAGAGTTGACCACCACGTCAATACAAGCCTGTAATTAAATTAAAGAACTCAGCAGATATTATGAGCTAGAAGCACAAAGGTCGAGTGGTTTCTTAAGTGCTGCAGAACTCAGAGACTGAAGTATAGCTGGTCATCTAGTGGAAGCCTTTCTCTTACTATTTGTAACATATTGAAAATATTTTTCCAATGCTGTAAGTTAAAGGTTGTAAGGTAAACATCCTTATATCACATTTCTATCCAGCAGAATAGTATACCACAGCCAAACAACAATGCTGTTGGGTTCTCTTATCATCATCATCATGGCTAGGCTTCGCGAACAAAGATTTGGGAAGGGCTCTACCCACGCCTGTTGCAAGTGCGCTGATGGCTAAAAAGGCCAATGCGAGATAGGCAAGTCCGGTTGCAAATGGCACAGTGGAAAGTCTCCACAGGCAGGATAGGCAAGTCACGGTTCTTTCTGTGTTGTCTTTTCTCCTCAAGGCTGATTCTGCATGAGATCTCAAAGGAAGCAGCAGCATTATGGATGGTGTGTCTCCATGCCTCCCGATTGGAGTCCAGATGGACCACTGATGGTGGTCAATATGGCCAAGGCTGAGGGATTGTTTGAGGGAGTCCATGTTTTCTCTTGGGTTCTCTTATATAACGACATTAATGAGACAGAATACAGGCATGGTAATTGAGCATATGTAAGTGTATATGATGGTTTATTTATTTCCTCAGTACTGGATCTCTTGTAGATATCATGAGAGGATAAGACAAGTCTATCTGTGATGAAAATTAACTTGACATTATAATACCTTGGGAAAACTCTGAATGTTACTCACTCTTGGACTTCTTTCTAATGAGTTCCAATTAAGTCCAAACCTAATATATTTGCATACTGTGTCCATAAGAATCAAAGTTGCATCTCTGGTGAACTACTGCCTGTAGCTGAGAAATAGCCAAAGGCAGAGACTCCTGCAAAATACAGCTTCTGTCACTGAAAACAATTTTGATTCATTTTGGTTATGAAACACTCTGTGTTTAAGCTGTTTTTTATATTTTGTTATGTTACTCTTCCACTATCTTTCTACTTAGCAGTCCACATACAGCATTCCACAGTCAATTCAGACTTCTACTGACATAGATGAGGTTATACCAAGGTCCAAGATTTCTGTGGTTTCTTTACCACACTCAAAAAAGAAGTTTCTTAAACTCAAGTTAAAAAGGCTTGAAGTACAAGCATATGGTATACCTACTCAACCTTGTAGGCAGAAAAGACACATGCCCAAGAGTCTTGAAAAATCTGCAGGTTTCAAAATGTGCAGAACTGCTTTGTCTCAGCAATCCCCGAAGTCAGAAAAACTAGTGATGATTCAGAAAACCGCTTTGGATTTTAGATCCCAGAGAAAACAAGTAAAAGTACTAGTTTTCTCAATTTGCACAAGTGCTTCTTATTCTGATTAATTGATCAGTTTGTTTCTCCATTTTAAGGATGTTGCTTGTACTGATGGAGCACCAAAAAAAGTAAATGGGGATAAAGGGAAGAAAGTTCCCATTCACAACCTGTCAAAGATGGCACAAGTCAATTCTATTTGTAATGTTTCAATGTGATCCTTAATATACATAAAAGGCGTAGGGTAGGTCTGTTTGGAATAGTTTTCTCAGAAAGCTTGTACAGACATTCAAATTTTTGGAATGTCTTTCAAATTAACTTTAAAGCAGTGAAAACTTTTAGACTTGGTCTCAAAACTGGAGGGAGTCATGGTATTGTCTTTTCATTCACCTTTCTGTTCATTTTTTTCCTGTTTCTGTTTTCTACCTACTATCTTAATTTTATAAGGCTGTTGTTGACTTTTTCTGAAGTTAACTATGCTTAATATCAATAGATTCTGTGAAAAGCAGCAGTGGATCCTCTTCTAGAAGTTTAGAATTACAGAGGAGTAATCCATTGCTACAAGTGGGGAAAAAAAAAAAAAGTGGTTACTGTTTTAGTATTTGATCACCCTTTTATGCACGGTATGTATGGTATTGAATGACATATTCCTTAAGATGTAGAAGTGAGAAGCTTAAAGAAATTGTATCTGCACAAAAAATATTAAATGTATAACATGATTTTTAAAGGGTTTTATGCAATGCAAATTAATGATGTTTACTCTTCATAATTCATATGAAATGGGCATTAATTACCCATGCATGCTTTGCTGATTTGCAGTTCACATGGCAATACTTATAAATAATCATCTGAAAATGCTTGGGGAGATTCATTCATTTGATAAAATGCATCACAAACTCTGCTCTCAGCTGATAAGTTAGGCAAGAAGTACATCTGGGAAAAAAAAAAAAAGAAAAATGTCAAAGGCTGGAGAGAAGGAAGAAATAAGCATTAAAAACAATTCATGAGCTGGAAAGCTATTCCATACAGTGAAAAAGTTAAAGTTTTTTTTTTTTTAAGGTGATCAAAGAAAAGAGAAATAAATGGTTATAGTAAGTGGAGTATCTCTGAACAAATGAAATAAGTGAACAGAGAAGGGGTTTTTAGATTATTATTTAAAAAAAATCAAAAAACTACCCAAGATCTAGATATTAGAGATTAGGTAATTTTTATTTTTTGTTTAAACATTAAGAGTGATTAACAATTAGAAGAAAATGAAGTAATGGATTTGTCATCTCCTGATGACATCAAATCATGAAAAATGCATTTCAGGAAACACACTTCAGTGAAAAACAGTTAGAAGAAAGCTATTTATAGGGCATTTAGTACATTAGGATCAGCTTGGATAATTTCATAGTCAGTTCTGCTGTCAACCTTTAAACATATTCTAAATTAATACCTTGATCAGTTCTGTGAGTATCTTGAGTGTGATGGGCAGTTCATCAGAACAGTCATCCCTACTCTGCAGAAGGCTATGCTTATTTAAAAATATCTTTTAGTCTTGTCTTTCACAACCATAACAATTATATCTCAGGCTCTCCCCATTTCTCAAGGTTTTACTTTTGCAGCCATGACAAAAGAAATGTGATTTTATCACCACAAATGGTTATGTGTAAATAAATATTCACTTGACTATTTCTAGTTAGGTATCATATCACATTTATAGTCAGGGTTAAATTTACTTTGCCAGAATTGTCACCTGTATCAAGATTACAACATGGACATAAATTAGAAATGCAAACTAAGTAGTTCTTTGAAAGACTGAATAGTTTCATTTTAATACCTAATTATGAAGACAAGAAAATTAGAGAATCCGAAGGAATACTGAAAAAGACATTAATCTCACTTAAATTTAACTATCTAAAAACTAAAGCATTTTGTAAACTCTTACTATGTTCTTTCTTTAGTTAGTGCAAACAGGCAATTCCAGGGAATGGTTTGTTCCTGTGTGTTAACACTCTTGGATAGGATGACAGCCTCTGGAGTCTACCCTTGTTTCCTCTGTTAGATGTGAAACCTTTGGGTTAGACTAGATACCTGCTTTTAGGCAGCTCAAGTTAGGTAAGATGAAAGGCAGTTCAGCACTTCTTGCTCACTCCTTCCCTTGTATTCCACATTGTTTTGACAGTGCATGTTTTCTGTGTCTCTTAGAAATACAGATCCTGAGGCTGAAACTTTAAAAACTGCCCAATTACTTTTCTCACCAGGAGTAGAGAAGATTTAACTTCACCTCACTGTTCTCTCAGGCCATCTATCTACTTCTCCACTGAACTGTTGAATCTTTGGACAAGACAGTGCTTAGGGGGGGGTGGGGGGGAGGGAAAAAAGAAAGAAAATAAAAGGAAAAAGTAAACAAAATAATTGAATGCCTCCATTATTTTGGAGGAAGCAAGGAATTTCCTTTTCCCTCTCCATCCTCCCTGGAAAACCTATACCATACATCCCTGTTAACAACCACAGTGGCCAGGACGGTTGGTAGAACCAAGCTCTCTGTCCTCTAAACTTTGAAATCTGAATGGAAAGTCACTCCAACAGCACACACTTCCTGCTTGTAAATCTATTCCCTCAGCAAACATAAGACAAGCTTTACTAAAATTTATTCAGCAGATGGCTTAATTAATAATTGCATTACTTAATACCAATCAAAGTCTCACTAACAGGGGATACTTGAAGTTATACAAGTGAAGAGAGAGGTAGAGAATTACATATAGCCAAATAAAATGGCATGAAAAAATGAAAAGTGAAAACAACAGTAAAAGAAAATAAGTCTAGCAGTACAATACAAAAGTGTATGCAAGAATTGCATCATGTAGGGAGTACATAAAAAAGAACTTATATTACATGCCACTCCTTTATTAACATGAGTTAACCATATGATCATGACAAACACTTACCCCTTTTTTTCCCACTGAAGTATATAGAGGCAGAGACTTCCTAAGATGTAGCAAAGCTCCTCCCTCAATAGCACTTGGTGACAGCCAGTCCACCTTGGTGCAACTTGTCTCCCATTTGGATCACAGATGTGTCTTTCCCTTCTTTACATATCTTTATTTTCTAAAGGGTACCATCTGACTGCTTGTGCACTTCTGTACATTGACAGAGAAGGAAGCAGGACTGAACGTTCTGATTCACCTCTTGATCCATAACTACTTGAAGGGACTAGCTCTCCCTGCTTATCACAAGATCTGTTTTTCTCTTCTTCACTGAAAAAAGTCCAGCTTTCCAGGTAATCCACAGGATAGCCTAGTGACTGAGGACATTTGTGAGAGGATATTGTGGGTAACTGCAGTCAAGACTGCTGTACCTGCTTTGAAGGATTACTTATTGGGATCTCAGGTAACTTATCAGTCACTATTAACTCATTGATGGGATTCAACAGGATGTTCAGGAATGCTTTTGCTCACAATAGAAGTGTGAAGAATATAGTTTAACATGTATGTTTGTATTTTATGCAGGGCTAATCCACATAGATTTGAAGGATCATATTGATGGGCAGTATTTATGCCAACTATTGCAAATCTGTAACTTTCCATGTTGACTAACATAAGGTAGCCATTGAAACTGGGTTTGCTAAAGCACTTATCACCCTGACCTGTCCATGATGATCCTTTCCAAGCTCCCAAGCCACTGCAGTTTATCATTTAGTTCAATGACTAAACAGGAGCCAACTGAAGCTCCTTCTAATGTATCAGCCTAAGGTTGGAAGGGACCAACATTACACCTATTGGCAGATCACAGAGTCAGAAGGGCCTGTGGAGATTCCTGAGTTTATGGCTGTGGTAAAGTAAGGGATTTGAACCTTTGGGTGATGTTGTTTTTAATTGAGAAGTTGGTATTGTAATAGGTTGCTGTATGGGCTGTGTTACTGGTTTTCCCCTGTTATTCCCTATTCATCCCCATGTTGTACTTACCCAATTACATGTCCAGACTTGTCCCTCTCCCTTGTTACAGCCTTCCCAGTTTTCTGCATCCCTGAGGCACCTGGAATTTTCCACTCCTGCTCCCTTAGGTCCTATTACCCACTCCCTGATTGGTCAATTCCTACTGCATTGCAGTTCCCCCATATTTGGTTGTGTTTCTGTTCAACCCCGCCTTTCCCTCTCCTTTTTTGTTCATCCCTTCCTTATTAGGCGGGCTCCTCCCTAACTCCTCCCTTGAGTTTGAGTGGCAGTTAGCCCTCTATTTAAGCCGGCGCACTTTGAAATAAATGTTCTTTCTTCCCCGTTCCTTGATGTGTCTGTGTCTCTCTGTGCACGCGGGGCATCGGTGGGGGAGGGAACCCTCCTTGCCTGTGTCAACCCTCAGGTGAAGGAGCCCTCAGGAGCAGGATCCAGGACCTTTCCGCCGAACCCCCAGGGCCGCAAAGGTACGGTGGCAGGTCAGAAACTTCTGCATATTAATGAGGAAGCAAAATCAGGGAAGGAGGGCAGATGGTAGCCATTTCATTTACTCACATCTAACATGCATTTAGGAGGATTCAATGCAGTGACAGATACATCTACCCCATCTTAGACATACTAAAAAAAAAAAGGGATTTGTAAGTCTGAACAGTTCTTATGGTCAGAGAGAAATAGACATTTTCAATAAGTGATTGAAATCACCCTTTGTTGCCGAGGTCAGCAATGGAGACATTTATACAGCAATTCAGAGCACCCAGTTAAATGCAACATCCTGTCTCCTACCTCCATCAGGGTTCTTTGGTATATGAGATAATTTCACACATGTGAGGAATAGAGAGAAAAGAAAGATATTTATTGTCTTCACAAGCATATTTTTCAAGGAATATTTAGGAAGAATGTGCAAAACCTACCACATATTTTCTTCAGAAGTATACATGTAACAGTAATGATTAGTACACAGGTATGAAAAGAATATTGTTGTGTATCCCGGTTTTTATTTTATTTTGTTAAGTTCTATACTTTAAAAAAAAAAAAAAAAAACACCAACCTGTTGATTCTTCAAGGTCCATTTATTTTTGTTCCAAGTGCTTCCCAGGTGCTTGCTATGTTTAATAGAATATACTTTGAAAGAAACTTTTTTCAAGTAGCACAACATTGCATTTTGCAAAGCAGTGAGGTGCAAAAATTAAGTAAGTAGCTTTAGTCATTAAGTTATATTTAATTTTAAGGTTTTTTTCATTAAAATAATATATTATACTTGGACTGATGCATATTTAGAACATTTAATTCTTTTTTTTTTAAGTTTCCTAGGTCTTTCCAAGCACAAATTGTATTACAAAGGTTAAATCTTTGTTTCAGTTTGTTGGTTTTGGGTTTTTTAAAATTTTGTTAGATGAGCTAATGAAACCACTTACAAGACCTGGAACTTACGTATTACTAATGAGTATGACCTTGACTTATCCTTCTGTGAGTTACTGAATCATATTAAACTACATTCAGTTGTATTTAAATTGGCTTGCCACTTATTCCTTTTATCATTATTTGTGCTGTGATGTGATAACTTCATCTGTTTCTCCCTTCCTTGTTTTGTCATTTGAAGCGCCTAGCTTTCATTAAAAAAAAAAACACAAAAAAACAAAAAACAACACCACCACCAACAAAAAACGAAAACAAAAACAAATAAACAAGAAAAAGACCCCACTGTTGTGCTATTTTAAAGGTAAACCAGCAGGAGGAATGAATCTAACTCACAAGCACATTATAAGTCAGAATTACAGTTTAGTAAAAAAGATCACAATAAGTACAAGGGTATAGAGGAAAAAGTCCGTTTAACCCACAAAAACAAGTGTGTAACCCAGCACCCCTCGGGTACAAACAAAATGGTGATTGTCAACCCCTGTGCTGAGCACCACCTGGCCCTCCTAAGTACAAAGTAAGAGAAAA
>JAWWEU010000001.1:62002032-62020442 GCA_035583155.1 Acropternis orthonyx | reverse complement strand
TCTTGAGACCCCCCTGTCACCCCAGAAATCGAAATAGTCTCTGAGCCCACATGTCCTGATGGCATTAACGTGCACTGTAACATTTCATTTTTGTCTTTCATCATAAAGGGTGTCAATAAATAACTGTATATAATCCATACTGAAACATTTTCTTAAAATACAAGGCACACGTGAGGTAAAACTTTGTAACTCCTTTATGTATCACAGCTGTAATTGTGGCAGGTGGACCTTGGCTGGATGCCAGGTGTCCACCAAGCTGCTCTATCTTTCCGCTTCCCAGCTGGACAGGGGAGGGAGAATAAGATGGCAAATGGCCATAGGTTGAGACAAGTCAGTTTACTACAGCAAAAAGTGAAAGTTTGCATGCACACAAGTGAAGAGGAAAATAACAAGGTTTATTCTCTACTTCCCATTAGCAGGTGATGTACAGCCACTTCCCAGGAAGCAGGGCTTCAGCACATGGAGTGGTTGCTCAGTAGGCAAACACTGAAAATAACAAATGCCTCCCCCTCTCTTCCTTTTCTTTTCCTTAGGTTTTATATATAAACTGGTATCATACAGTGTAGAATAACCCTTTGGTTAGTTTGGTTCAACTGGCTCAGTTGTGTTCCCTCTCAGGATCTTAACCTCGATGGGGGAAGGAAGGATGTTGAGAGGCAGTGCTGATGCTGTGCCAGCTCTGCTCAGCAGTAGCCAAAACACCGGTGAGTTATCAACGCTCTTCTAGCTACCGGTGTAAAGACCAGCACTAAGGGCTGCTATGGGGAAATGAGCTCCATCTCAGCCAGACTCAATACAGTAATATAGGATCAAAAATCCTAAATGGTCTTACATAATGAAAAAGAAGCATTTGAGCAGGAGGTTAATAATTATCCTAATTAGGTTTGAGCAGTATAATCCACTGAATAGTCTTTGATGATAAGTGCTCATGACCCTAATTCTATTTACATCTCTTGCCATCAAGATTTAGAAAAGGGTCTAAGCAGATTTGTGGAAGCCCAGAGGAATTTTACTGCCTTCATTTTCTATATTTTCACAGCTGTTACTCATCACATACTATCTTAAATTAGAAGTATTTAACTCCTTTACCTTCCTGAAGGCAGAATCAGATTCACCATCCCATTTCAGCACTGTTGCAGTGATGTCAGACAAAAACATAATTTAGCAGAATGTTAATACTAGGCTTGTAACTGTATAAACACATTTTGATTCAAAGAGGAATAGTTCTTTGTATTATCCTGGAAGCTATAAGACATTTTCAGTGTGACCTCAAACATGGAAAACCCTGATTTATCTGCTCTTCAGACCACCATCTATAAAGTGGGATTAATAGGGTTTTGCCGCAAGAATACTGTGAATGATGAAGGACCTTGAGGGGAAGCCGTATGAGAAGCAGCTGAGGACACTTGGTCTGTTCAGTCTGGAAAAGAGGAGACTGAGGGGAGACCTCATTGCAGTTACAACTTCCTCATGAGGGGAAGAGGAGGGGCAGACACTGATATCTTCTCTGTGATGACCACTGACAGGACCCAATGGAATGGTCTGAAGTTGTGTCAGGGGAACCTTAGGTTGGATAATAGAAGGAGGTTCTTCTCCCAGGGAGTGGTTGGTCACCAGAACAGGCTCCCCAGGGAAGTGGTCACAGCACCAAGCCTGACAGAGTTGAAGAAGCATTTGGTCATACTCTCAGGCACTTGGTGTGACTCTTGGGGCTGTCCAGTGCACGGCCAGGAGCTGGACTCAATGATCCTCATGGGTCTCTCCCAACTCAGCATATTCTGTGACTCTGTGATGTTCTAAACTGGTAAAAGTGGAATGCTTTAGATGAGATACATTTCACAAATTAAGTTAGATAGCTTTTGAGCTGGAGCTGATTCATGACTGGGCAGTACACTTAGTAGACAGCTGCTTATATCTGTGTATATAGGTATGTTTAAGTAGATGGACACCCTTAGCCTGTGACAAGTATTCCCAAAGTCACATACAGTCAGCCAACTTATATTTCCATTGTGTGATTTCTCTGCCAGAGATCTAGAAGGCAAGGAAAATAAAGATATCATGAGAAGTCCACATCTGGCAACATATGACACAAACTTAAATATCCTTATGTATAGGTATAGCAGCTGGAAGTAAGCATCATAAAACAGTTGAAATTATGCAGTGCTGCCTCTGAACTTGCTTCCTCAGTTTCAGAAGTAGTGCTTCAGTCTTCATGATCAAGAGAAAAATAAAGGCATCTACATAACAGAATTAATTCATTTCATGGGGTTCCATAAGCATGCTCCTCTGACAGCCACCACTGATGTGATCATGGGGCAATATGAATGTTTAACAAATGGTGGCCCTAATTTGTTGCAAAGCTTTTCAACAGAGATTAATAGCCAGATATAAAACAGGCACCATGGTTCTCTCTGACTGTCATTCTCCTGGTTTGAAAGTTACAGTGGCTGTGAAAGCAAGGATTTCAAGAATTGCTATCTGTACCTCAATATTGTGCAGTTTTAAGAGAAAGGTTCTCCTACATGAAAAGTGGGAGTTTATATTTTTGCCTGTCAGTACTCCCAGGACAGATGAGAGCCTGGTGCCCGACAGTCTGTCAGCGTCTCATAATGAGACCCTTCACTAACAGAATCACAGGTTGGGGAGGGCACCTCGACCATCCTAGAGAGGATTCAACAGAGCAAAGACCCCTCAGTGGGTCCTGCCAAGGTGTTTTCCCATGCTGGTAACTGCAAGGACTCAGTTTAACACTTTACAGAATAACACTTTTTATTAATAAAAATTGTGACATATTAATAAGGTTCAAAGGCTGTCAGTGATAGTTTCAAACTGCAAAAAATACATTTTAAAGCAACCCACTGATACATACATTAAGCAAACACAAGCTCTGATACAAAACAATCTACTAATATGCTGTGGGGTATGCACAAGCAAAAGCTCTAGTCCTAAAAACAGCATTCTAAGTGCATAGAGTATATTTCTCACCCAAGGCAATCCTGTGGCGGGGGAAGATGGACTCAGCTCATCGACTGATCCCAGCAGTCTCAGTGGAGGTATTCTCCCACTTTCCCCCTATGCCCAAGTTTTATACTATTTTCTTTATATTTGGATGGAGTTTGAGTGACTCTAGTCATAAATAGTTTTTATTTCTTATTGGCATACCTAATGGTAGGGGGGTGGTCATGACTTGCCACCTGAGGAGAGTATTTGACATGGTTGTTGGCTTTAACAGCAGAACACCTTGATTCTTCCTTATCAGGCAAGTACTGTACCATCTCAGTCTCACTGTTCCCTCATTCTGCTGGGATTTGAATGGAGGGTGGCCATGTAGTCTCCACTTGTTCCGCATTCAGTTCTGTTGCTCTGAGTAGATGTTTATCCATATATTGGGGAGCATGTTGACCTCAGTCCACCCAGGGAGTTGCAGCTGCTTTTTACCCTAGAATTCTGCATCTCTTCTGGATTTAACCCATCATCCCACAGGTTCTATTTATCAGTGATGGCAGTAGACAGTTTTCCAGAGTCCAAAAGCCATGTCTTCTGCGATTAAAAATAGTTATACTAAATTATATTTTAAGTTAGTTTTTGCTATAGATTGATTTTACATGATCTTTGCAAAGAAAAGCTCTTGGAATATAGTATATTTATCATTGCACTATATTAGCAATTCTTTTTGTAATTTCAGAGAAGAAAGTTTGAATGTGTTATTTCAGAATAATAAAAATGAGGGAGGAGCCTTATTACAACTATTCAGGAACATGTTTGTTATGGCTACATCAGGCTTATTAGCCCAGTAATAACCTGAAAAAATTACCACACAATAAAAGTGAAAGATAAGTCAGAGGAGAATTAAAATAAAGAAACAAAAATTGTTGCAATGGACAAATAGGATTTGCATGAGAGTACACTAGAATACCTCAGGATAAGGAAGACAACCCTTAAAAGCAGCAGGAAACAAATTACACCATCTGTTCAAAAAAACTGAGCCTTTTCAAAATACCTTTAAGGCTGCTCATAAACACTGTCTCAAGTGCATTTTGCAGTATGTTTATCACTGCCTAGAAATGCTTCAGAAGAACAACCCACTGAGACCTATAATCTCTAGTCAAAAGCAATTATTATAAATGCATCTAAAAACATAGCTGAGCTTTCAAAATTTCACCACAGATGTTCTACTGTATTGCAGAAGTCTTGCTCTGATGCCACAACTTACTAAGATTTAGACAAGGAAATTGAAATAAATTTAAGATATCTGACTATTGAACATTACATGTAAAGAACACAGTAATGCCAAAATAGATTCAATCATATATTTTTCAAGGTTTTTGCAAACAAAAATTATTCCAGGATTCAAAACAACAGTTGAATTATCTACATATCAATATCTTATGTTGTACAGTACACAGATGAAAACCAGCCTTAAATTTGAGAATACATGCTGTCTACTTAAAAATACAAAGTACAGAAAAATATGGTAAACAGTTTTTGTACCATATCACAAGGGAAAAAAAAAGAAATAAAAAAGAAACCATACAGTGAAAAAATGTTCTCCATATTTTTAATTTTTTCCTTAGAACAAAGAGTATGTCTAAAGAAGCTTTCCACTCAGGCAGAAACACAAGTACTTTATCCTTGGCCTGAATCACACAGTTGAAATTGTCAGTGTGCTTGGCAGGTAGTACGTAGGGTAAAAAAATAACACACACACACATATATATATACACACAGCTACACATGAAAGCAGGCAATGCAACAATATTGAGATTTCTTAATCACAGCATTCTACCTCTGCTTGAATGTTTGCCTTCATCCTTGAATTACTAAACATCCTGAAGTTCAATAGTAAAGAGGTGTAATCATGTAACCCTGTAATATTGTACTGTCATGACTATGAACATGTCATAAATTTTATACTGCATTTGTACAGCCTCAGAACTGAGTCTTGTTAGACTTGTTCTGCCTGAAGTTGCCTTGACCTGCCTACAGCTGTTTTACTTAGTTTAGCTGTGACAGAGGCTTTTCAGCTGAGATAGTGGATAATTTGCTTTGCATTTATCTCTGTGTAGTACAAACATAGGTTTATATAGGTAGCCGTTACAAGCAGTTTTTCTATAGAGAATGAAATATTTGTGACTGTACCATAGTGCTACAGTGTAGACAGATTGGAATCTGGTACAATAACAAAGGCCTTGAGAAGTGAGGACACAGGATGCAAAACAGAGAAGTGCAGACACAGAATGATGAGGGATGTGGCATAGCCACAGACTGGCACTGGAGACCCCACAGCTATACACAACTCCTCCACAGTCACTTACAGTAGTGCAGACCTGGAGCTGGAAAAAACCTATGGGTAAGAAAGAGGACAGTAGTAGCTAACATACTTAAAAGGCACCATGTACTGTATATTTGGAAATACTATGGTGCTGCAGACTAATGAAGAAAAAGATGTGAAAGTGTGTTAGAAAACACATGAAAAGGACCCCAAGAAGAAGAAACTATTAAGATTAACACTCATTCATGGAATCACAGAATAGACTGAGTAAGGTTGAAAGGGTCATCATCCTCCCTGGGACAGATTTCAATACATTCAAGGGTGTTCTCTTACATAAACAATGACTCCACCACTTTGCTTTACTGGCCTGTTTTTCCCTAAAAAACATGTAACTATTCACAGCAACATTCCAGTCATGCAAGCTATTTCATCATGTCTCTGTAACTGCAATGAAATCCAAGCTCAATTCCTGAGTCCCATGCACTTCCTGGAAGCATCCTCGCTTGAGAGCTGTTTAGATGCATGGGTGGTCTCTGTAACTGTCTTCTTTCCTAGTTTAAAGTTCTTACCAAATTGGCCAGTCTATTGACCAAGACACTTGTGCCCCATTTATTGAGGTGGATTCTGTCTCTCCTAATCAGTCACTGACCTTCAAACAAGGTCCCACAGTTAATAGAAACCAACACCCTGTTTCCACTCTGAGAGGTAGAGCCAGCTGTTTACTTGATGAACCTGTCTCTCCTCCTCTTTCTCTCATTATTTGCCTTAACTGGTAGGATGGAGGAGAAAATTCCTGGGCCCACAGACCATTGACCACAGTCCCCAGAGATCTGAAATCCTATTTGATAGGATATTTGATAGTTCCCAAGTTACCCTTGGTATCATTAGTGCCCGTATGAAAGAACAGCGAGGACTAATAGTAGGATGTGTGAACAAGCCCTGATAGTCTTTCCATCTGTAATTCAAGTCCCCAACAGACCACAAACCTCTCTCAACCAGAGGTCAGGTTGGCTGGTGGGTGCCCCTGTCCCCTGCAACAAGGAATCACCCACAACAAACACACAGCTTCTTCCAGGTGCTCCTGTGTTGCCCAGCATACACTGACTCTGTTGCTTCACTTGAATCCATGCCTAGCGCCTTCTCAGTTTTGAGGTTACTAAACTTACTCATCAACTGAAAGTCTCCATGTGGAGCAGGAGCCTTCCTCTTTGTATGGGTAATGACTATCTTTCAGCTTTCGTATTCAACAGACTTTGAATTACTCCTTGTCATTGCACAGAGCCCACCTGCACCTCCAGTGCAATGGAGGGGTTGAGACTCCTGAGACTGCAGCATCTCTGAGAATAACTTGTCAATCTCTTGCTCAGGCTGTTTACTTCCTTCTGTAATGTCCTGACCTTGAGATAGAGTTCATTGACAACAGCACACCTCCTGCAGAAGACATGACTGTCAGCCCCAGCTTCACAGAGAGACATCAGTCACTTCCAGAAACCTGAGACATTCAGAGCTGTATCTAAAGTCCACCTAGGGAAGGAGTGCAGTCACTGACAACTCCCATAATAAGCAGAATGAAGCCATCAACTCAGGACCCTGAAGAGTAGGAGGAGAGTAAATATAACACCAGGAAAAGGACAAGAAAATAGAGACTGTTTATATAACTGTATTAACTAGATTACTAAAATGTTTTCTTTATTGTATTATTAACTATTGTTTTCTATAACAATTTTTTTTAGCTAAAAGTTATTGTTGGACTCTTAAGATTTCAGTTTCATGAACTATAAGGTTTTTAGCTTTAAGTATGAGTCAAGTTTTTTCTTTGCCCATAAGCAGAATTTTAACAGTAACACAAGACAGCTTACTGTATGTAGAACCTGTTAAGAAATCAATGTTTGACTGTTTGGTAACACTTACTATGCTCTATTATGGAAAGAAAGCGTACTATATATGTGTAAATTCAGGGCAGGGAAAAAACAATTACTATTTTAACATAAATTTCAATTTCTGAAAGATGGCAAGAGGTTTCCCACTCCATTTTATATTGGTAGTTTCTGTAGTGAATTCTCATGATTTTAAAACATGTCTTTATTTCTTTCCCTAGCCCAAACTCAGACTGACCTTTCTGAATACAGAAACTTCTCTAGTAAGGAGAATTTTCAATTGTATAAGTGATGGTTATTTAGGGGAAAATTTTGCTTGGTATGTAAATTGTGTTGCGCTTACACCATTAAAGCCACTGAGGTTTGCATCCTACGTTTCAATGAGACATTCCTTAATAACATTCAATGAGAAATTCCTTAATAACAATCTCTTCTCCAGGAAGAAGAGGCCTAGGTCCTTCAGCAGTTCACATATTCATATCAGATGAAACAACATCACTGACTGAAAAACACAAGATGATGAAATGAACTCCAGAAATAAATGTATTATAAGAAATATGTGTGAATACTAGCAAAGATTCCAAAACATGAAGAATATATATATGATAATGAGTTATTATAAAGGATTTCTTTAATTATTTCAAATTCCAATAAAATGTGAAAACTATCTGATATTTCACTTTCTCATTTTTACTAGATTCTGCCAAATTAGATAATACTCTTTTAAGTTAGTTCTCCCAGATTTCAAGTACTTTTTGCCTCTCAAGAAAATTTGCAATGTTGTGCTATTTAACCTCACATTGCAAAGATATGTTGGAACCATAACATAGCCTTTTGAACCTTTCCTTGGTTTTTCCAATTAAAAATACCACAAATCTATTTCTCCTTGTACTGTTGTACAGTTAACTACATGTAATTTCATGTAGTGTTTGGCTGTGATTTGCTTACGGAAACTACATCTATTGTGCTAGAAAAATCTGTTTTTCAGTCCGGTCCTGCTAATATTCAGTTTTTCAGCTGAGTTGATTCAAACACTGCAATTCAAATTCATTTAATGGTCATCTGCATTAAAACAGTCCCAAATTCAAGCTTTCCACCTTGTCTAACAATCACAAAAAGAGAGTACGATTTGCTTTTGGCTACTTCTCATACAAAAATGCCAAACCAGTATCCATGTGTCACTAAAAAGTTAAATACATTTAGTTTAAAAAAATATTTACTCCTCCTCAAAATGTTTTCCTGACTGAAACACATAAACCTCATAAAAATTTATAGGCTTACAAGGAAAACTAACTCCAAGATTTTGCTATGCTTTTTCACATAAACAGACTGCTGGCAGCTAATCTCCCTGATTATGCAAAGATGGAATTATAGTATGAATTACTGATGGTCTTGTAGGCTTGGATTCCCAGCTTCAAAAAGACTAAATTCTTTTATGTTCTGTGACAAATGACCTACCTAGCTGTTTGGCCATGCAGTGGAACAAGCACAGAGGCTTGATACTGGTGAAACTTCATTGTGAAAAACATTGACCCTGAGTCCTTGCTGATTGCCTCAATATAATTAATGTTATTTCCTTTGTATCAGCATTATACTTTGTTTTCACTTGTCACAGTCTTAGAATACAAGAGGAATCAGAAAAATAGAACCATACTTTGGAGGAGACACTGCCAAATCATCACAAAACACATGCACAAAAGTATTTGTTGACAGACATAATCACTGCTGTGTTCAGTGGAATTTAATGGAATTGACAACATCCTTCATCAGCCTCATAAACTGATATGTTTTTAAACTATTTGCAAGACTCTATAAGAGCTACATTAAAATTATTTCATGGAATTTAAGTTATGTGTGTAGGGACCAGGATTTTGAGGTCTCATAGGCCTCACAAATGTCTATAATGTATTAAATAAGATGTCAGTTCCATTCAATATGTAAAAGAAATGAGCAAGTAGTCACAGGAACCTAAACACCACTTGTGCTAATAACATAGTTGTATTGGTGGTTTGCTTTTACAGCAGCTTCCCATTTTCTTCTTTCAGGGTAGAATTAATTTGCCTCTTCTTGTTCCAAAGAAATGTAAACTAAAATTTCCAAAATTTCCAAAGAATCCAAGGTTGTCATACATTCACTGGGTATTTTCTGACACTTAACTATTGCAGTTGATCAAGGAGGAACTTTAACATGGTCTCAAAGGAAAAAAGGCAGAAAAATCTACCAAAAACATGTTGATAATTGAAGACTTAATAGGAAGGCCATGGCAGATATAAATTTACTTCTGTGATCTGAGTTCTTTTTGGTTTATCATCCTTTTCAAGAACAAGGATCTGAAGAGGGGAGGTAGATGCCCAGGAAGACAGTAATTTTCTTAGATGTATTAAAATCTATATGCAAGAGTTGTCAAAGCTGCAATTCATAGGATAGAACTATTTCTTCAGACCTGTCTCTGCATTCAGACAACCTTTCTTTGATACAGCATTTTTGTACAGAATCTTTCTGCATGAAAATCGACCCTATGTTCAAGTTGACCTCTGCTCAGCTGTCACCCCTATCGTTGGCAGGAGGTATGGGACACCAGCTCTCAGCACTCCTCGTGAGCTGGTTTATTTCTATGTGTTTTGAAGGCTGTTGTCACAGAGAGGACTGGCCTTTTGTAGGTTTCCAAATATGGCATTGACATTGTTTTAACAGGTCACAGGAGGTACTCACTCTGTAAGTCTTCATGAATGAGTATTTTTGCATTTGTTTTGTCTGAGCTTATTTTGGGTTTTTCTGGCACATTATTTTAGCTTGTTTAGCTGTAACAAAAGAGAAGTAAAAAAGATTTAAAAAGAAAGACTGTTGACAGAAATCATTAAAATGTTGAGGAAAGCAGCTATATATTTGGGTCATTCCAACCCATATAATTATTTTTAATGGTCATTCTAGACCTTCAATACAGTTATTTTTTCAAAGCTTAAGGGCCAAGATCCTCTGAAAATGTATCTCATATAATGATCATGAAACTATGTCAATTTTCACAATGCATTATCTATCCAAAATACGTATTTGGAGTACTAGCTTGACACAGTTTGTAACTCTTTCTTTGAGTCAGTGAACTTACAAAATTTTTGAGGAAAGAGTGAAAAATCTTTAAGATAAGAGCTGTAAATGATCAGTCCAAGGAATTTTAGATAATATAAAATTTATTTTGCTTCTATTCCTTAACATTTCAGTTATGAAATTGATTCCTAAATAGAAAATATCCAAATTATTCTGTTACTGAAGAAATAGAAATGTCATAAATAAACCTCTGGAAAAAAAATGTCTTGACTGTGTACACCAGACTTGAATTTTCTCCATCACTTTTACAAAAATCAATCGCATTTGCATGTATGTATGTGTGTGTGTGTGTGTATATATATATATATATATACATATAAAAATTTTTGTGAATACTGAGGTCAAACACCTTTGTCTTCTTCATTTGATTAATTGCTTCAGTGGCACACCTTTGGCTAGCAAATCTTATGAACATTGTCCCAGGCATTATTTGTAAGTAAAATGGATTCATAGAGTAATACCAAAGAAAGAAAAACAAGGCAGAGGAATGAGATACGGAAGGGGGGTTAGGTGATATGTCTGCGGTCACAGATAATGTGTTACACAGCCAGAAGTTGAATACTGATCTCTTAATCCAGTGTTTTAGTCACAACCCCGTCCAATTGTACTTGTTCAAATACTCTCATAAAAGCAGATTGTAATGTAACAAATTCCTGTTATGTAAAAGGATATTTCTTTGCATATGTATGCAGAGTTGCTTCTTTCTTATCTATTCACATATTTATTCAGAAACACTTTAACCAAAAAATTAAATGTTTTGATAGCTTTGGTAAACCTAGGGAAGATGAAAATGTATACAGTACAAATTCAAATCTTAAATGAAAACTCAGATAATTTTACAACCAAGCTTCACCTGATATTGAATCAGAATGTGGAAATGAATTGCATATGATTCGAAAGCATGTTGTAGTCAATTACATCAAATCCTGCCCATGGCAGAGGGATTGGATCTTTAAGGTTCCTTCCAATCCAAGCCATTCTATGATTCTATAAAACTCATAATTAATCACCTCTGCTGCTTGTTTTATGTGAGTTTGAATTTTTTTGTTTGATTGAGTTGAGGGTTTTTTTTCAGATGGTCTAGATGTATAAACAAGTATCAAGACCTTACATTTTTGAAAAGCTGCAGGGGTATCTCAAATGCAGTGTGTGGGAGATTACACAGCTTATTTTCTTACTCCCCTTGAAAAATATCATCTCAGATCATATTTCCTTAATTAAACTCAGGCATATTCTGTATGGTTTCAGTTTGTAATGTGAATATTTCACTAAAGTATCAAAAATATTAGCCACAATTCTTTGATATTAAAAATAGTGGAACACTCCCAGTGATTACCCAGTAAGTCTGTCTACAGAGCCCAAGAATTCTGATACTTACTCTTCATTCAGAAATAAGACATTAGAAACTACATAAAATTCATTAAGCAAATTTTAAAAAAAATTGTCAATAATCCATACCATCACAGTATTTTACAATCTGTGATGTCTGCTGTTCAGTAGTTCAATCAATAGGATAGGTAGAACTACAGATTCTAGGAAGGTGACCTATTGCCACCACTAGAATTCCCCAGGGCAATCATATTAAAGATGCAATGGTGGTGGTAATTTGAGTGGTTACAGTGGGTTTAACTAGGGAAAGTGTATTCGAGTAAATTGAATTGATTATTTAGTACTAAGCAAACAGCGTTACTTGTCAAACTCCTCTAATTCACTTGTGCTGAAATTTAACCTATTATTCAGGGGTCTACTTGACATCTTGTCTTTCTCAAATGGAAGCTATATTATAATCACACAAGGAAATAATTAATGGCAAAGAAAAGATTGCAAAAACAAATAATATCTCTGACATTGATGATGCTCATTTAAAGGAATACTGTATTCCCTCAGGAATTCATTACTTGTGGAAGGACATAAAGTTAACTCAGACATTTATTTAGATAAGAAATTATGTTAAGACAGGAAATTGCAGTAAGGGAGACGGGATCTGAAGGCAACTCCAATCATTAGCAAAATTAGGGATGAGGGTACTCAGGTTCTTCATCAGCTTTTCATACTAACATAATATTTGGTTTCCCCTGGAATAATCTTGGTTCCTAGATTCAAATAGCAGGAATCAGAAAAATCCACTGTTTTCAGCTGTCACAAAAATATTAGATCCTTTCCAGGGAGACATATGTGTAGCTGCTTTAGTGCATGATTCTCTGTGTTGTGTCATTGCAAATTATTTTATGCAGCTCTGGAAGCCACAGCTGGAAAAGTTTATTCTGTCACAAGCCTACTTACAGCCAGTCCTATTGTTTAACATGTGCAGCAAGAGAGTTCATGTGCACAGCAACACATCCCATTTCATTCGCATTAGCAACTTTCTCCAGAAGCATGATAAAATTCTTCTGCATGGAATATGAGGAGAGCATAGTTTTTAAGTGTCTGCAGGGAAAAGGACTAGTTTTCTAGGAAGTCTGCTCCATCGTCATGGAAAAAAAAAAATTACAGACTGACTGTCTCCTCCTGAACATTTGAGTGATTTTCAAGAGGAATTTCTTGGTGTTTATTATCTGGAGAAAGTGTTTGTCCATGGTTATTAATTTTGTGTGAGTTCCGAGGTGGCAGTGCACAAGGATGAAGATCTGCTCACAGCAGATGGCATAACTTGGACTCTCTAATTCCATGAGGGTCCTATAATTCCTTGGAGGCCCTAGGAAGGTATGTAGAAACTCTATAAGAATTACTTTCACTTGGAAAATGGTAATAATCATTTAAATAAAATTTTACATAGCATTTCTTTCTCTTTTTCTGTGACTCTACCTGAAGATCCTAATCCCTTATACTCAAGTTAACAGTGAGACTGATACAATATTTTTGCCTGAATAGGAAATGAAAAGTTTGGAGAGGAGATAGTATTCATAAGTAAGATAATAGCTTCTTTGAGTGGAACTGTGAATCATGCAACAGATTTGCTGAATAGAACACATATTGCCTGCAGCTGAAGAGCTGATTATTTCTGATTATAAAACAGATAATATTCAGCTGAGGCTAACTTCAGATTTTAGAGACCAAAAAGTCATTAGGGGTCAAATTTAGGGGTTAAAATATAACAAATTAAATATCCAAGCCAAGTGAAAACTGGGTTTCTATTCCAACTCCAATAACGTGACTAACTGGAAGCATTTAGCTTTTGCACATTCTAAACTTGGCTGGAAACACATTATGTATTTGCTGTCCTTCACTGAAAGAGAGAAGGAAAATGTTGCTGTTAATGGTACAGATTGCATGCATATATAAATGGAAAGATATTAAATACCTGTGTTTCTAGCGTCTGGAGGTTAAATAGTAATAGATTTGCAAGGAATTTTGAAAGAAAAGTTCCACTTAGAATAAGTAAGAGAATTTGTCAAGAATATCTTTATTTTGTTTGCTTTTAAATCCATTCAGTGTTCCTTGGAGCAGAACAGACTGGCAGCGTATAGGAACCATGCAATGATGTAAAGAGTTTAAATGTTTAAAAGATGGTTGCCTATCTATGAATGATCTTCTGCCTATTACCTGGATACTGACATCAACATTCCTTTCTGCACTCCTATTGCTGAACTTTTCTTTCTCAAGGCTATCTGCACTTCAGTTTAGTTTTTGTCACCATTCATGGAGATTTTAAAAAGTCTTTGAAAGAAAGAAATAAATGAGAAAGAGAAAATTTGCTGTTTTAACAGGATGATCCTATTCTCACTCTGGAATGGGCTATCTGTTATTATATTTGATCCCTTGCATTTCATCACTTCTCAAAGCATATGAGAATATTTTGGCATAGAAACATCAAAATTAATATTGAAATCTAGATATTGCAACTCAAAATATTTTCCTGACTAGTTTCCTACTGTCATGTCTATAGGACTACACTGACTGAAGGCTTTACAGTTGAGCATATCAATCAATTAATTCTTTCTCCTAGTCTCTTTGCCTGTTTTAGGCATCAAACAGCACAGTACAATTCGTGTACTTACTTTTTCAGAATCACATCGCAGAACTGTGAAACAACCACATTTCTCAGCCCTGCACTTCCTACCATCTCCCATTTTTAAGACTTTCTCTTTTATATTCAAGAGTTCACACCTGCTTGTGTCACTTTCTGAAATGTTGCACTGATGCATTTTACATGCAATTAGACTGCCATTTTCTGTGTATTATTCTAGCTACTAAAGCAAATCTGATCTCTTAAAAGCAGAAAATAACAGGATAATGTCATACCTATGGCTTTATCGTTGAATCTTTCAATAGCTGATGATTGCTTCATTTTATGGAATTATTTCTTTTTTTTAGAGAGTAAGCCTAAGCAGTCCACAAAAACATCGGTCTACAAATATATGCTTAAACTACAGTTGACCATAGCTCGAACTACTATAGCCTACAGATGATGCCAAGTTGATCCATCTGTGTTTCTTTCCATATGCTAATTTCTCTACTTAGCGTGTGCTAAGGCATAGATCTGTTAGAGATTAAGTCCTCAGTAAACATTTATAAGATTATGGTGTGATCATTATGCAGAATTTGCAATGAAAAGAAACTTATCTTGCCTGCACTTTCTTTCTATCTATATGGTGGCAACCAAGACTGTAAAATGCAAATGTTAGCTTAGATCAACAAATGTATGTTCATCATAAATGAAGAGCTGTAGGCCCCTGTGCCATCTATTTTTTTTTTTTTTTTGTCCTCACATCAATGTGTATCTTTAGACTTCTGTGTCTAACTTTATGAAAAAATTCAGTAATCAAAACTATGGCACTTGTTCACACTGTTTACTTTAATCATTTAGCCAGATTGTTCTGATACACTTCATCTAACTTTAACTTCAGAGTTTTGATAGTCAGCATTGTGTCCCTTTCCTCTAGATGTTTATGTCTGAGCTAGTCATCCTACCCTGTCCTCATTGATGAAATAAGAAAAGATAAAATGCATCCTTAAAATTACTTTGTTTCCCCACTGATTACAAAAAGAGCTCAGGATGACTAGCTCAGCTTAGGGTTATCTACATTCAGTCAGATAAAACCTATAGTAGGTGTCTAAATTAGCGGTCCTGGCTTCATTTGCTACCTATAGAGAGAGCAAGATATTGATTTCATACACGACAATAAAAACTAAAGCCTGACCAAGGTGTTCTGAACCATTTCATTCTCCATTCACTTTGCAGAAAGCTTCATAAACTTCAGTCTTTATCTCAAATTGGATGATAAAGGAAGTCATTGCCTTTATCATCCCAGAAAATCAGAAGGGAACAGATAATTTAGTCTGACATCAATTTAGAAAAACTTTTATAAGGACCACGGAAATTTAAACTCATGCAAGTTCATGGAATCATGTTACTGTTGTCTGGAAAAGACCTCTACAGTTCATCCTTGTACTTGAAACAGGACTATCACCGACATTAGATCAAACCTTAATTTGTTTATCTAAATCCAAAAAAAAAGTGCAGAGATTGAGATTCCTGAGCTTTTGTTGGAAATCTGGTCTCACATACCACTGCACTCATAGTCAGTGTGTTTGTTACTAATGTTCTCAAATTGATTTGTAGCATTTAAAATTAGAGATATGGGGTATGAATTGCTCATATAAATAGGGGAAAAAAGTCATTAGTTCAGTCAATACAATAAAATCGTAACAACCACACTGTAATTTTAGAATACCCCTGCTTTAGTGAAACAAGGTGATTATAACTATGTAGATAAGAAACACATTTATTTGCAGCATGCATGCTTTTCAAAGCATTTAAATATCCTTCAAATCCTAATGTTAGTGCAGAAAATTATTCCATGGACTTCTATTCCATTTTCAAGTATTTGAGACTTTCTTATGGTTCTTGAGGAACTAATTCCTCAGTTTAATAAGTCTCAACAATAGGATGCTTTTCTGACCTTCAAACTAATTTTTTCATGCCTCTGAGCCCCTGTAGTTCATATTTGTTGTATCTTTTTTTCTCTTTCACTGTCTTTTCATAATTTTGTATTCTGCGAGTGCTCAAGTCCAAGATGATAAGCCTAGAGTAAAGCCTGATTAGACTAGATTTTTCTTTGCAGTAATGAAGAGTACAGTTTTTCCACACAGTTTTGCAAGAGAAGACTAATAATTTTTTTGTTTGTTTTCTAAATAAAATAGCACTTGGAGTTTGGAAGTAAACAAATTGCTAAACGTTTGGGCATTTTGACTCTAACTTATAACACTTAAACAAATTTGTCTTGAGTTTACAAAAAAAAAACCAAAACAAACATGTCTAATCATGCCACCCTGGGGAGTAACATGTAAAACAGTTTTATAGCCATGTGGACTAAAGATGTATCATAAGTCAAAAACAGCAGCTGTTCTCTTTGCTAGCCAAACTATTTAAGCAGCATTTGCTCATCAGTTCAATTTTTCTTAGTGTGATCCAAACACAGTGACAGAAAACAATGTGTCTTGGCTGACAAAAAGCCTGGGTTTAGATCTAATCACATTCTTCTGCCAAAATTAAATGTTTATACCAAGCTCTGTATTTTGTTTTTCTTCTCAAGACCAGTTCACAGATTCCAGTTCAAAACAAAGTACCTACAAGGGTCTTATTGAAATTAAGAAAGCTATAGATAGTTAGGTACAATTATCTTTCAAGAACTAACAAGTTTTGTGGGTTTCTTTGACTTACTAACTGCAAAGACTAATTTTTATTAAAAGTTCATTTTTTAGAGATTAGCCTAGTGGAAATGATAGTTTCATAACATCTTCTGTGTCCATTTTGGTTAATGAGCCCATTAAGTTCTTCAGTGTTAATGGCCCAATGACCCTCTCATTGAAGTCAATAATAAATAGAATCATCCTGGATATTAATTGTAATAAGACTCACTGAGTAAAGCTGTTGGGAGTTAAAACTTGTCCCCCAAAAAAGGAGAAAGAAGACCAAGTTAAGGAAAACATAAGGTTTTGAGTGGAAATATTCACTATAATCAATGCAGTTCCCATGTCTAATCTCAAACAAACAGCTAGTATGTCAAGAGATATATCGACAGCAGAAAAAAATTGGAAAAGAATCACACAATAGAACAAAAGTGGAACACAGGACATTAAAGTCAGGCAGGGTACATTCCCAGTTGTATGAAAGGGCTTCAAAGAAGCTGACTGTAGGAGTTTTGCTCTCTTCCATCTCCTGATAACATCAAAAAGCAACCTGAATGCAAAGAATAATTTAAAGTAATTTAGTTGCATTTATCTGTTTAACTGGCTTCTTGTAAAAAATGGAATGTTCACAATATCGAAAATATTTTTATTTTAAAATAAAAAGAAGCAGACATGGTATATTTCATTATTATTATTATGTAAGACACAGTATTACCTGTGATTGGAACTGTCCACTGTCTTTTCATCCTGAATTCTTGGTCTCAGGAGTTGCAGCTTTCTGAAATTTTATATTCATTGGGCAGATAAATATAGTACAACTTTGAATAGGGACAATTTGCAGATTTTTTTCCCTCAAGCTTCATAAATGTAGAGTTCAAGAAAGGCCTGTGCTTATCTTGTCTGACCTCAAATATAACATATGACATAGCATTTCAAACAGTAATTCCCTAGAGTTAGAATTGGACTATGCCTTCTCTTTAAAAAAAGTCATAACACCCACAATTACATTTATTAGTAGCCAATTTAAAAGAAAAAAAAACCTCTTCCACTTAAAAAAAAGGAAAAAAAGAGGGAAGTAAGGGATAATTTCTCATAATTTATATGCCTTTATAAGCCTGAAAGAATTAAAAACAGGATTCCAAAATTTGGAAGCAATAAATCTTTCATTGAATTCCTTAGGAATTTATCAGAAACTTACTCTGATTTCACAGTAGTATACCATTTTTAAAATGCATGCAATACCCTCATTCTGGGTCTATTTTCCTCAGGTAAAAACAAAGGAAACCAGTAAAGTGCTACTGAAAGTAGCATATCTACAGAGTAAGATGTACATATAGCTAGAGAGCATAACAGTTCAAGGGAAAACTGTTTCCTACCAGTTTTGGAAATATAAAATTTAAATGTGCTTTTTGTGTTGGCATCAAAATGTAGAGATAATTCTCTACTACTGAACAGGAAATAGAAAAAGAAAAAAAAAACAAAAAAAACCAAACAAAAAAAAAAAAAAAAAAAAACAAAAAAAA
>JAWWEU010000001.1:61971527-61988385 GCA_035583155.1 Acropternis orthonyx | reverse complement strand
ATAGAATTTCAGCAGTGATGATTCCGGTTCTAGAGAAGGTTTTTCCATCCTTCATAGCTTAGTCCATTTCCCACAGTGTAAAAGACTCCCAAAGTATTTGGGACTCACACTATTACATCATCCAGTGTAAAATACCCTGCCCCAGGGGAGATACCACAGGCATTCCCATCTGAACCTGTGTGCATATAACTCTGAGTTTTGGGGTTTCTCCTACCCCCTGGGGCTTTTACCACCACCTCAATGGATCCAGACTGCAGCCACTGCTTCAGCAAGACTACAACCACAACTCAGATCAGCAAACATTGAAATTGTAACAACTAAGTCTTGATGTTGGATCCAATGGGCGTCTTACGGGTCCTTCCAGTCACCTGGGGGATCCACAGCCCTGCTCCAACTGCCTGTACCAGCACTGCAGCCTCACTCCAGTGCCACACAACTCTCTGCCGGTATCAAATCCCAGTTATCCACCATTTCCTGCCAGTGCTGACTCCCCAACCATTCCTGCAGGATTTTCTGGGTGTGGAGGAAGTGAACCACGCGGAAAGGCAGCCAACTTTTCTCTGTCCTGGGGTTATGTGTGTTTTTTCCAGGTGTGTGAGGCCAGCCACTACCTTCATTTTTCCAGTGGACGTGGCTTGGGAAATTTCTCCTCATTGGATGGTTTAACCTATTTTGATCAGTATTGGTACTGGAATTCTTCTTGGTAAAAAGTTATTTTTTCACTTACATGTGGGTGTATTTGGTCTCTCTCTGTATTGGAATAACCAAGGGTATTGAATCTGACGGAGAAACTTCTCTCTGATGTTTCCACCCCTCCAAATTGTCTCAAATCAAGACATCCTACCTTCTTATTTCGGTTTAAAACCATACTGTTAACATGCTTTTATTGGTGTATAAGATGTGAAGCATTCCTATTTTCCAAAGTATCATCAGCCAAGGATTGGTTTTTCCTAAAACTTGGGATTAAAGCTTTAAAGCTAAATTAGGTTTATATATAAACTCTAATGAAACAACGAAATTGAACAACTTTGATGATGAAATTATTTGTTTATTCTAGGAAAACCTTTTGTTTGGTGTTAGAAGAAATAAAATTCTTAGCTTTCTTAACAAGTTTATCAAGTTTCGCAGAAGTGTTTTCCTACATTTATTTTAAAAATTAAAGTTCTCCCCTTTTCTGTTGCTGTACAAATAACCTTAACTGTAGTAGAAAAAACATTCAACTACAATGATGTCATTTTTATAGTTAAGCTTAAAGCAAGAGACTAGACCTCCTATATGCCTTCTTTGTTATAGTGCATGGGCAGAAACATAAGAGGCGCCAATTAATACCACTTCAGCTTCCATTCAAACCAAAACTGTTTAGAGGACCTTCTATCTCTGCAATTTTAGCTTTCATATTTTTATCGGCTTGTTGGCAATTTGCAGGTGGGCTTGCGCATTTGCCCAAAAGCTTTTATCTCCCTGGAAATGTTGATAAAAAAGACTGCAGCAGACCTTGAAACAAAAAGATTTACGTGCTGCTTTTTTAATCAAGATTTCATATGTAGCAAAAGTGGAATCATGAACAACTATGCAGAAATGTAAGGAAGTGTATGGAAAGTTATTATATCCTTTGCATACGGATAACTGTGGAGAATTAGCAAAAGGACTTTGGAGAGTAACTCTGTGCCCATTGCTTCAACACAAAATGCTACAATAAGCCCTTATCATCACAGTAAAATTACAGTACTTTCAGGAAGCAGGGGAGAGCACAAAACCTAGACATGTCTTTTGGATATACTCACAAGATTTATTTAATCTAACTCCTCTAGGAATTTTGTTCATGGCTGAGGATGATCAGTGTAAGGGTCCTTTATAGCAAAGGAAGACAGCTAAGATCTTCAGAGGATAACAAATTGCACCCTACTTTCCTAATTAAAATTCTTCTCCTAAGCACCAAACTGGATCTGAAAATTATTCACATTCCTTTCTGAAAGAAGCATAGCTTTTCAGCTTTCAGTCACACTCCCAACTGCATGTTTTCTTCTTGAACTAGTTGCTTAAACAACCGTGATTAATTTCTAAGATAGAAAACTGAAAAATTTACTTGAGGTTCCATCTGAGCCATTGTAGGAGGCAACTCACATTAAGCCTCTCTCAAGGTCTCCACAGCTTGCACAGTCTGAGGAAAAAACACATAAGATATCTGTAACAGTTCTCCCTGTGCATGTCTGAGAACATATTGTATGTACTTGTGTTTAATTCCTCTTTTCATGCAAAAACACAAGTAACATGACATTTACTCAAATTGTATCTCCTGAAGAAAAAAGAAAAATTGGGTAACATGAAGAGCTGCACATAGGCTGTCTGAGGATCTCATCAGTGTCAAAACCCTTATTGAAGCCTAGTTAGACAATATCTCTCCCCTTGTCTACTAGGACAATCATTTCCTTGTAGAAATTTATCAAGTTGATTGAGCATGATTTCCCCTTGGTGAAGTCGTACTGAATTATCCTGATGTTTTTCTTGTTTTTCATGTGTTTGGAAATTATTTCCAAAATTAGCTGTTCCATCACCTTCCTAGGGATCAAGGTGACCAGCCTGTAATTCCTTCAGTCCCTCTTTCTTGCTCTTTTTGAAGACAGGAGTAATGTTTGTTTTCTTTTGATCTTTAGGTACTTCTCCCAGTTGACATGATCCATCAAGAGTCGTCCAAAATGACATCATAATTACTTTTGCCATCTCCCTTAGCACTTGTGGGCTTATCCCAATGGGGCCCATGAATTTATGGATGTCCAATTGGCTTATGTGTTCCCTGACCTGGACTTGATTCTCTTCCACCAAAGGTATGTCCTCGTTATTCCAGCCTTTCCCTGTGGTCTCTGGGACCTCAGATTTCTGAAGGCCAGTCTAATTAGTAAAAACTGTGGCAAAGACAGCATTCAGTAACTCAGCCTTTTCCATGCCCTGTATAACCAAGTCTCCCATCTCACGGAAAAATGGACCGACATTTTCCCTAGTCTTTTTTTTTGTCACCCATGTACTTACAGAAGTCCTTCCTATTGCCTTTGACGTCTCTGAACAGAGGCTATTCCATCTGGGCTTCAGCTTTCCTAACTTCAACCCTGGGTGGTCAGATATTGTTTCTGTATTTCTCCCAGGTTACCCATCCTTGCTTCCATCATCTGTATGTTTCCATTTTGTGTTTGAGTTTGGACAGGAGCCATTTTTGACTGATGTCTTATTCATTTGGAAAGAACTCTGTCTTGGAGGAGGTGATCCTTGAATATTAACCAGCTTTCTTGAGTTTCCTCTTCATTTCAGGGCCTTATCCCACAGGAATCATCCAATGTATGAAAGGCGTGTTTTCAGAAAGATGGAGCCTTTCCATTGCTAGAGAAAGTAGCTTCTATTCTAAGTCTATTTCCATATGTTACTCATTGGTACATTACTTATTTGTAAATATTTGACCAAAGGAAAATTATCACAGAAATATTATTCTGTGAATGTTATTCTTCTTTCTGTGTTGTGTTCTTCTGAGACATCATCTTTGATTAAGCTCAAGTACGACAGAAACTAGAATCCATTAGACTCAAGAACATTGCCAAAACTGTATGTTAGACCATGGCAGCAGTCACCTGTGAAATAGAGTTGGGGAGCTGTCAAAAAACAGAGTTGCTCATAAAAGACAATCCTTACGGCAGTGAGATAAGTCTGAAAAAAAAAAAAAAATTGTCAATTACTAAAACAAAAATTCTCCTACAAATGTATTATCAAACACTTTTTCCATATCAAGTGAGAAACAGTGACAATACATTTAATGGTGTAATTGATTGCAAATTGAAGGAAAGGCTGCCAGTATGAAACAAACAGCTGCAGTGAATCCATGGAAAGGAAATGAAATTATGCTTACAGGTTACTGCACGCTTCCTAAGAATTATTTATAACACTCAGTTTCCATTAAAGCAAAACAACAGCATAAAAAGAAAGCCTGAACTAACCTTATAATAAATTCAGGTAAAAGTGGCTGTGCCAGAAAAGCCCACCAGGTTTATTGAGTCCCTTCACTGCATTTTTAGAGGGTGTGGTGATGTGGGGTTTAAATTATTGTGCTCTATGATTTAATAGCATTAGCAAATAAGCCACATATTTATAGTAGTTCAGTAATTTTGAAAGCTACAAGGCTTCAAACCATACCTGAATATTGTTAATATATGAAGAATACTGATAAAAATATAAGGCTTTTACCAAATGTCATATATTGAAATCAATATTCCCCCAAATTATCCAAAAGATGTTATCTAAACTACCTTGCTGACTCCTAGGATTACTTTCAGTTGCATATTATTTACTTCAGTATATAAAACATAAAAGGAAAATACAAAAGGAAAAGGAAAATACAAAAAGGAAAAGACAAGACAAAAGTACATCCTTCATTATAAAATTATGTTATTCTAATTTAAAATTAAAACCAATAAGAAAACTATCCATTCTGTGTGACACATAAATTACTAGAATTTATCTGATCAAATATATCATAAATCTTATTGGTTTATATTGGGTGTGTTGTTGTTTGTTTCTGTGTACATTTAAGATGAAAGGTTAAATCTAAAGGAGGAATTTTTTACTTAAAATTGTACATAATTCCTTAGGTGACTTTTGAGACACTGTCCTCTTGAGAGAAATGTGGGAGTCCAGGCTCTGTAACCAGCACCGGAAAATAGTTAAGGTCTCAATAGAGACCAGAATATACCAGGACATTGTGAGAAGGCTGACTCAAAATCAATGAACTCAAATCAAATTTAGTCAGTTTAATCAAATGTGAATTAACTGAGAGCTTCTCTAAATGAAACACTGAGGAGAAAGCCTAGTCTAAAATCTTGGTTCTTCCTTACTATGGCCAGAGTCTGTGTGACCTCTACTTGAAAAAGGCTAAGAGAGCACTATCCTTTCTTCCACAGGACACTCCTTCACTGTGCCTTTTCCAGGCCTGCCCACACCGTAGGGCTGAGGTGATGGTTCCTTATGGTCAGTGTGCTCTCACAAGAAGTAGGAAATTCAAGCTTAGTCTTTTCTGATGCCTATAAAGAATCATAGAATGGTTTGGGTTGGAAGGGACCTTAAAGATAACCTAGTTTCAACCCTGAGCCCAGATCTTGTTTTCTACATGCCAGCAGAGCACCTAAATTGCCAAACTAAAGCAGAGTGTGTGCAAGGAGTCTCTCAAGACCTTATACCACAGCCTTGGCCATGAGTGGAAAGGAACTCAAGCCACTGTGGGCCATGAAGAGAGCAGAAGGAAGAATTATTCCACTAGTACCTCTTGAATGAGAAGGTTCCTTTGGCTGGAAAAGGAATTTCAAAGTGTATTAAATTAAGAAATCTCAGTAGCACGCAGCAAATAATTCTGACATACAGAGAAGAAAAGGGACCTGGACTATAGACACCATGGCTCAGTCAAGGAGGTGTTTCTGGTGCATGTTCAGCACATGCTGACCAAAGTGGGCAGGGGACCTGCTGTAGACTTTGTGCTTACAGCTTTTACAATACAGATCACTGGTATGTTGGAGTGAAAACCTGCAGCATTCCAGCATAGACTGTGTGTCAAGCAAGCATTTTTTTTTCCCCTCTGGGTATGTTCTTTCCTGTGCAAAGGGGTACACAAAGTTCTACTGTGAGAATAGCAGGAGCAGTGATCTCAGCCTGCCCAGCAATAGCTTCTTCCCATAGTCTAGGATAGCCTTTATCTTTTTGAATACTTTTTGCTTGAGAGTAAAGCAGAGGTTTCCCTGCAACTCTGAAGGACAGGACTGATTTTTTGGAAGATCTTTATGCATGATATTTCTTTATCGTTTCTTCATTATTACCTGGCCCAGCAAAAACATCTTGCTTCCTCTCATGGTAGAAATAAAGTCAGATCTTTTCCTGGTTATTTTTGATAGTAAAATATATTCCACTTAATGTGAATAAGAGAGGGGCACTATACTTGCGATATACACAAGATACCAATTTAATCTAATGGTAATGATTTTTGCTTAATTGAGATAATTAGTGTAAATTCTACCCAATAGTGATACAGCAAGCTGTTGCCAAATGAAGTGTTTAATCAAAACAAATTTCCTAGATTATGTCAATTAATAAAATTTAAGTATATTAATAATAAATTAATAACCAGAAAAGTGTAGCATGTATGGTACAAACTATTCCAAAGTACTGAATGAATATTATATCATTTGTAAGGCAGAAGTTACCATTACAAATAAAACCAAGAATCTGCTAATATATGCTGCAATGATGACAGCGTGATGATCGAAATACACAAGTGTTTTGTTTATCAGATACAAGTATCCCTCCACATAGTAAAGCTCTGAAAAGGAGCAAGGTTGAGAACAAGCCATAGAACGGTTTGGGTTGGAAGGGACCTTTAAAAGCCATCTAGTTCAATCCTTCTTCAATGGGCAGGGACTCCTTCCGCTCAGAGCCCTGTCCAACCTGACCTTGAATGTTTCGAGGGATGGAGCATCTACCATGTTTCTGGGAAACCTGTTCCTGTGTTTCACCACCTCACCTTAAAAAATTTCTTCTTTATACCCAGTCTGAATCTATCTTATTTTAGTTTCAAGACACTAGCTCTTGTCCTATCGCTATACACCCAAAGTTTTCTCTCCTTCTTTCTTATAAGCCCCCTTTAAGTATTGGAAGGTCACAGTAAGGTCTCCCTGGAGCCTTCTCTTCTACAGGCTGAACAACCCCCATTCTTTTGACCTATCCTCATAGGAGAGGAACAGACAGAGACTTCACAGCCTCACTGTGCACCCAAAAGAGGTCAGAAGGAAGAGGAAGCTATAAAGAAGGAAGAGGAAGCTATAAGGTAAGTGTTCTTGTGTATTTCACTGCTTTTAAAAGTTGTCTTATACAAGAGCTGCCCAGACTCAGCTGTACCCACATTTAGAGGAATGAATTCAAACCTATGTCCATAATGCCTCCTTTCCTTGGGCACAGACCCAAATTGGAACTCCTTAGCAGAACACATGAAAGCAGTTTTGGTACTTCAGAAAGAACAGTTCAGTTCTCTCCTGCCATTAGAAGTGTGGAGGGGAGGGCAGTGCTGAAAGAAATCAGTATGATGAGCAAACTGTGACTTGCTGCCTCTGCTACTTCAGTGTGATCTTACAGGATTACAGTATAAGAAAAACACAGTCAACACAAACATGGCTCTTAGATTGTTCTACTATTCAGCTTTTCCATGCAGCTATTTTATTTTTGCTGTGCCTAAGGACAATTTAGTCTAGGCAGGTGAAAAAAACAGAGAAATTGAGGAATGGGTTAGAGAAGTCAAGGAATGGGATTTATTCCTCCTCAATATCAGTTCAGGCTGGCCTGAGGCTGTCTTCAAAGGTAGTATGAGTATCTCCTCTGTGTGGTAATTTTGTTAGCTTTCAGATAATGAGAATCACACTGTATGTTGCACCTTTCACTGGCATAATACTGTTGTATGAGGGGACACAATCAGAGATTTCTGTGACAAGCACCTCTGGTGCTACACAATTGGCTCAAGTATCAAGAGTTTTAACAGTATGTTGTAAAAAGCATCTGCAAGTTATTCAAAAACAACGTTTCAGCTAAAACATTTGCCTTCATTTTCCTCTCAGACCATTATCAATGTTGCCGCAGGTATAAATTCATCCTGATCTACAGCCATTTATGCTTGTTTCTTCACTGAAGTAACTGTGCTCCATCAAAAACTTTAATAACATACTTCTAGACTGTCCTGTCCTTTCTCTGTCTCTTTTTCCTTGAAGAGATCTCTTGTTATCAAATTGATGAAAAAAAAACCACTGTCATCAAATTTTTCAAGGACCTACATCTTATCTAAAATTCATCCTGACACAGAATCAGCTTATCCTTCACGATTTAAGGGGGTTTGAGGAAGGAGGGTGGGAAGAAAAGGAAAAAAAAACCAAAACAACCGAACACAAAAAAAAAAAAAAAACAAAAAAACCCACATGAGTCACCAATTAGTGGAATGTAATGACAAAAGTTCAGATTTCTGAAGATTCACAAAAAATGACATTACATCTAAGATTCTGTAGCATTGATTTTCTGGGTTTTGGTTTAGTTTTAAATTTAAACAGTGAACTCCACTGCAGCTAATGCATAATAAATCAATGTCATCTATAATGGCATATGTAGGTTGACAAACAGGAATAGAGACAAGCAAGTTCTTTTACTCCTACATTTTGTAGTAAAGGACTCTATGCAATTCTTTTGCAGTGAGATGTAATTTTTATTTTCAGAGATTGTTAGCTCTTGTATTTAAATTGTGATTATTGTAACAAGATTGATTGATTGTAAGGAAATTTAAGCATTACTTTCTGAAGAAATTTTGTAAAACCCTACTAGTAATACAAAAATCAGCTCATGTTAATGGTTTTATTAGTAATTTCTGTCAAATCAAATACCTTCTGCTATAGAACAATGATCCCCTTTAAAGACTTTAAAATTCTTTAATGCTTTCAGTTTTCATTACTGCAGTATATTTCCCCGCAGAATTAATTCAAGATTGCTGTAAATGAATTTTTACTAAATTGTTAGAATTTGAATTTATTCATTTGCATAACAATCTTAAAGCTTGTTCTTCAGCTTTTTTCCAGGAAAGAGCAAAACCAAAACCAACCAACAGAAAAAAACAAACCCAAAACCAACCAAACAAACAAACAAAAAGCCCAAAGAAAATCAAAACAAACAAAACTCCAAAAAATCACAAACAAAACAGAACACCAAACTGACAAAAAGCACACTCAACAAACTTTCGTCCTTAAGAAAAGCCAGACTTGGAACTATGGAGAGATTATGATCCTACAGTAAGGGTTACAGTCATAGTAAAATTCTATTAAAAATCTCATCAGTGTAGACTGCTGTGCGGTGCTTATCACCATAGTTTCTGAGAAATGTGTAGTTAGGTGACAAACAACTCCAACGTGTTTTTTCTCTTATACTCTTCTTATGCTGAAGAGTTGTATGCAGTGAAACACCGGTTTTAGAGCTCTTAAATCTTGTAAACCATACCTTGCTCTCACCATCGCAGAATGTCTTGGGTTGAAAGGAACCTAAATATCACCCAGCTCAAACTCTCTGCCATGGTCGGGGACAACCTTCCACTAGAACAGGTTTCTCAAAGCCCTATCCAACCTGGCCTTGAAGAGCTCCGCACGTGAGATGCCAAACATTTCTGTCAAAACCCAGGAACGAAGCAGGGATCTTTAGATCTCCAGTCTAACACTCTCCCAACCGAGCTAGTTCAGCTCTCAAAACCCTTCTCATCATCCTGAGGTGGATGCTGCGTTCACTTTCAGGATGGACAAGGAAAACTGCTTTGTATTAGAAAATCACAACTGCAATAACTCTATTGAGCAGAGCATTTCTTAATCCTTTAGTTACTTCTGTCCACTGCTTTGAGCTCCTAAGAAGCCCCCTGTTAAGGAAGGAGATCTGGATTTGGTATGTTACTAAACAGAGAGAGGGAGAGGATGAGAAGACTCGTTTGATAGAATAGCCATTTTTGCTAAGGAAGTATACTATAGTGTTTCTTAAATGCTAAGAGTTTCATGGTGAGATATACTGTATTGGTGTACTGAGGTTGAAAGCAAAGAAGGATGAATAACTGAGACCAGGCCATTTCTAGCTATGATAGGACAGAATCCTCTAGATAGACAAAGATGACAGGAAACATTACTGACAGATACTGTGATGTCATGAAGACTCCAGTTTTGCTTCTCCGTTAGAAAAGTAGACTGGTTGGGAATGTGCACTTTTCACTAAACAGTGTTGCACCAGGGGTAAAAGCTTAAGCTGTTTTCTTTGTTCTACCAATGGAAAATATTTCTTGCTCAGACTTGAGTTCTGAAAATCTGTTTTGTATCTTTGAACTACCTACTACCACCTGTCTGCAGTGTTATATATTAATGCAGTGCAGGGTAAGAACAAATTGTCTAGTACTTGTGAGTCTAGATGTCAGTTCCAGGCACTGGAAAACCAGGCAATTGACTATGGCGAATACTGCTGGGAGTAGTAGCTTTACTGAGGATCTTTCCAGGTTCTCATGACTTCTTTGCCTTTGTCAGAGATAATGGAAATCAGCTGAAGGAGTGGTGCTGAATACCTAACTGTATCATGTAACTTTACAGTGTAACTTTTGCTGCTCGCCCCTCTAAGGAAAGAGGCAACACATATGACAGTAGCCAGTACCCTGGCCTGGAAGGGTAGTGTGGATGCCAAATATGATTAGAAAGAGAACTGGTCTTGATGGGATATGGAAAAAAAAAATGTTCAAATGCCTGAGAGTAGGCTTCCTCTTCCCTTTTTAGGGAAGATTTGAATGATTTTAGGTTATTCATCTGAATCTCTGTCATCTCTCAAATACAATAGTATTACAGCAGCAGTATTAGAGAATCTAGAAGGATGAGAGTCTTCAATTGACTCTACCTATTTAGTGGATATTACTTAGCAGTATCATTAATGTACTCTCCATCCTCTCATATGCTGTATCTAATACATTTCCTTCAGTTAGATAAGATCAGAATTTGCAAATTGATTTGGTGCTCTTCTAGCTCATTTGGTATGGTCAGTGTCAGCTTATGTACAGTATATCCCAAGCAGGTTTTTTTAATATTGACCAAACTATTGAACAGTTCTGGCAAGGACTGTGTTCCTGGTGATCTACTAAAATTTAAAGAGCAATATGTCATGAAATAAGCAAACCTATGTGTCACCCATTTTAGATGATCACTGAAATTCAAAATGAACTCACATTTCTGGCAATGTTTTTCATCTTTGTATCCAAGATCACCCGCTCAGATTTCATCCTTATTTTCCTTGCAAAAAGAAAGACAAGGCTTTTGCAACAGAGTTTCTTGATATTATCTCCATTTGTACCTAATTGGCTGGGTTTACAGAATACATTGAAAAACTTAAGACTGTATACTTAAGCAGTCTCCAACAATTTTCTAGTCTGCATATTGTGGTGATAAATTAAGAGCTTATCTTTTGTCCCCCAATATGCAGGATAACATTAGTTAAATATTGGAATTATGCAATAACTACCTCAAAGCAGTTTTGTTTTGTTTACCTTTTTTTACCTTTGAAGTGTTTGTGGAATGAAATAGCCTCACTCATTTTACCATTTGCTTTAGTTCAGGATTTCTTCCAGAGGAAAAAAGTTTTGATTTTCTTTTTTTTTTTTTCCTTGTTTTTCTTTTTTTCTCTTGGTATCTGAACATGTGGAACAGTTTGTGGGTCCAGGTTTCATATGTACTAAGGAGGGAACAGTCTTTTCTGGGATGTTCTTGACACCCAAACTACACTGCAGCAAAATTCTAAAATGCAAATATTTCTTTCTAGTGAGTTTATGCTTACCAAACCAGGCCATCGGGTCTGCACCCTGTTCAGAACTTACCTGCTAGCGTCTTCAGCAAAATGGAAGGACAGCTGTGCCTGCTTCCAGGCTCTGTTTCTTATTTGTGAGCACAGCTGTGTTACATGCTTATGTCACTGTCCTCAGCAGATGAAGAAAGGCCAATCAGCAAGGAGCCTGTCCTAACCTAATTCTCTTCCTTTTGCCAGGAGAGTACAAGTAGGCAGTAAGGCAAGAGTCTGTTAGGACTTGCCATTCACAACACAGGGATTCCAAATTTTCTTCAGTGATATTATTTAGAGCAGTGTTCACAATGTACAGTATGTAAGGCCCTTGAATATCTTAGTAACTCACCAGTGGATTGACTCCAGTTTCTCCACATCCCTCTTCAGCTGGAGACTGTGGGATTAAAAGGAGACACAATATTCCAAATGCAGCCTCACTAGTGCCAGTTACAAAGAGATTATACCTTTGCTAGCTACTTCTGTTGTAATTATAGATTAGCAGCACACAGTGTGCTTCATTTGAAATGGGTGTGATGTTGCCTCAGATTTGACCTGGGATCCACTATACCCCCCATCCTTTTCAGCAGGTCTGCCATCTGGCAGTTCCTTCCCATCCTCCAGATCATGCCCTGGAACCTGTAGAAGAGACCACACTTTTCACCTGCAAAGCTCCAAGCTTCCTCAACTGCCTCCATGTGCAGTGTAGATGCAGACAAAATGGAATCTGCATCTGCTTTGAGACAGAGTGCTATATACAGTTGGCCAAAATTAATTTTCTCTCCTCAGTCCCAAGTTAAATTTCTAGTTTCTCATGGGGATGCTTACATTGGATTAATTTTCTTGCAAGCTCAAATCTTGTCCCAGGATGGCTGCATGGAAAATAGCTCTGGGCAGAGAAGTATTACTGGCACAGAAGTGACTCCAAGTCTAGAAGAAATAACAAGACTCTAAGGTCATCTCAAGTATTGGCAGTAAACTATAGGCTCAAATCAGCAGAAATGAAGGAGAAGAGGAAGGTTAGTAAGTTCAGTAAAAAGTTTTAATTCACCTTGCTGAAGATTGGCTACCTGTAACTGCATGGCCCCATGTCAGATCTTTAATTCCCTAGTGTACAGTTAAGAAATGTGTGTTGAAATTTAGGTGTAGCATTTTTTTTCTGTTGTTTCCTGATTCAAGATGAAACATTCACCCAGACTTGGCAGCTACGTCCTCCAACTGTGTCAACTGTGCCAGTCTCCTGCTGTTATGCTGGAGCCCAGCTCTGTGCCTGGACACATGGGGTGAGACTGAAGGACACAGATGCTTCTTTTCCATTTTTTGGTTCATTCAGCAGTGAAGCTGAGCACGTATCCCAGGCACACACATAGAGCAGGGGTCATACACAGGACACTGACACAGCTGCAGACAAAGTGCTGCCCCCAGCATCCCCTAGCAGCCTCCACATTCAGGGCTCACACCAGACAGAGATACCGACAGACATACCCCCTCCTCCTCTTGGGCTGGCAGAGGCAGAAGATCACTAGTGCAGCACACACACCACACTGTCCAACTTCACAGGCACACAGACATTCACAGATTCCCTGAGCCCCAGCAAGAACCCTCTGCCTGCTCATCACCTCTTCTGGATACCTACCCCCGTTATTGACCCCACGGATCCCCTACTCACTAGTTGGTCCATCTGGATGCTCACTGCACACACTCTGCACTCACACACTTGTCCCACAGGTGCACCACACTTACAGGTCCTCCTAAATACCAGCACAGACCCTCCATTTAAGGCTGGTCCATCTTGGAGTTTTCCAACAAATCCACTTGCACACCCTGTGTACAACCAGTTTGGGAAGATACAGATGCTTGCTCCCATCAGCTGATGTCCAGCATATGGGCTTTGACCCATAATCCTGCTTCAGTCAGCTGTGTTGGCCCCCTCACTCACCTCTGCTCACACCCACTCACCCTTCAGTAGCTGTCACTGAACTCTTGCAGCACAGACACACACAGTGTAGAGAGCAAAATTATGCAGAAAGATTCTTAAGAAATTATTTAATAAGACAGGATGGACTGGTGTGACCAGAAGACTAATGCCTGGCCCCATGAAGTCAGCCCCTTTTCTATGCCTTTCTGCCTATCTCCCTGCTCCCCTTCCCCCTGTACATTGCCTCAGCAGCTGGCATAGTCCCACTGAACCCCTTCCAGTGCTCTGAACCCTCAGACCTGCACCACTGTCCACTGCAAAGTCCTGGCTTACCTGCAGTTTCTTGATAGTCCACCAACTAGTGTGACTGACCAGGTTTGTTTCTGGCATGGTCTTTATTACTGCTGATTGATCATGTTCTATGATTGTGTTTCTTTCCCTCCCTTGCTTTATCTTCCTTACTGAGAAAATAAATGTCAGCATACCCCTACTAATTGGTATATCTGACCAGGTTTGTTCTTATCAAGACTTCTCTTACCATATCATATTTGTCTCTGTAAGATCTTGCTTATGGCTTCTTTGATCAGACACCATTCAAGGAACATTCTTTTTCCACATACCCTTACAGGTATCTGCAGCTGATGGATGAAGAAGGCACCTATAAAAGACGATTCCTCTGTTCTTCAAGTAGAAATCTCAGAAAGTAATTTCTTGCTTTTGGGGGTGAAGATCTCTTTCTATTACCTTTTGAAAGGTACTGAGTGTGACAAATTGTAAGGAAAGTGACAAAAAATGAGAATAATTATAGTCTCCTATTTGTTGATGCAGAGGTTTTTTTAATATATTACCATTGGGTATAATAAAAATAAAAAGTAAGGTGTTTGTAAAATACTGAAATCCCTATCATATTGAACCTTAGCAACCTTTTATCATGTACTGGGAAAAAGGTTCAGTTTTCATGATTTTGTGAATTTTGTTGCAAAATGTTGTTGCATTTTTATTGACTGAATTATTGTCTTTGAGAATTTTGTTAGTATGCTGTCTGGTTTATTACATCAAGAATTTTTTTTTTCATCTTTCAGACTTCATGACTATTTCTTCAATTGCTTAGCTGAAAGGAGTAAAGTCATAAAATTCATTACTTGACTGATTTCTGTTTATGGAGATTCATGTAGTGTAGAAATTAGAGGTGTTTGGGGATTTTTGTTCTCGTGTTTATCCTACTGGCCTGTGTGCTTAGGGAGAACTAATGAAGTACAAACATACAATGTTCTTCAAAGATAATATCGTGCAAATGATATTAAAGCACTTAAAAAAAACCCCCACAACACCAAAAGACTCACATAGAATCAAGCTGTAACTAAAAATTATAGCAAATAAAAATGTCAACTCCTGATAAAAGTACTTTCAGTATATATACTGGGAATGTGCAAAATTCTCTTATTAGTTGTGGGTGAGCCACTACCGTTCAAATAAAATATACATCCAAAAATCGATATGGAACCTCTGAGAGAAACTCTATGACCTGTTTTATATTCAGGAAGTTCAAGCAAATTATAATAGTACCTTTTGGACTTAAAGACGAAAGGGAGATGTGCAACAAGTAGCGAACTCGAAATCTCCTAACAGCTGTTCTCTAGAATTTTCATTTATTTCTTGATTTATATTGTCATATTTCTTGTTAGAAAATTTCACAAATATGCTCTACATCTTCAATCTGTAGCTTAGCTTTACTATATTTTTTTTCTAAACAAGAACAGAGACATACTGGAACAGAACTTCATTTTAGGTAAATCTCTATTGACTTCATTGAATTTAATACATGCAACTGTGATATAACTTAAATACATTTTCACCAGATTTTACTGGGTTTATCTCTAACTCTCTTCTGTTACTTAGCCTGCCTTTCTTTACCTGTTTTTTGTCTAGGTCTTCAGTATAGGTACCCTTGTGTCACAAATGATAATGTGATTAGATTTCTTGTTCCTTAGAATGCCATCAGGTAGATCCTGCAGCCAGAATAGCTGCAAATTAAATACAAAAAATCAGGTTGTCTAAAATGGCAAACTGTGGATATTCGTCCTCTAGCTATCCAAAGAGAAACTCCTAAAAAGTAAAATTTTACTCTGTCCTTTCCCTGCTTTATTTTATCGATATTGCATGGCTGACATATAAGTTCAGGCTTTGTGGCTGTACAGCTCAGTGTGGTTCAGTGTTTAGTATTACTCACCTTTCACATTTTTTTGGTCTCTGCTTGAGAAAAGAGAAGTCATCACAGAACTACCACATGACTATCAATAAACAATAACCTTGATTTTACCATGAGCTTTGGTAATTTTGTTTTATAATATTAACACAAGGCTCTACATGGTGCAAGTGTGCAAAAACCTACATGAATGTAGGTTCTTCAATATAACAGCAATAGTCAAAGCAAGAAAACTTACCTTCTGCAATGAATCTGATGAGAAAGAAAATATGTTTAAGGTCATAGTCTTGATGTTTTACTGCTGGAAGTATCTGCACTCACAGAGTTTGTTAATGATATTTAGCATGTATTTTGTGTAAAATGGACTACTGTAATGCACTAAAATTTAGAAACCGAATACAGAAAGAGAAAAGAAGTAAAGTAATAAATCCACTTTTTTATTAATGTTTTTACTTTCAGTGATATATGCTACCAATGAGGCTAACAAAACAACCATTTTCTTTAGGATTTTAAATTAAGTATTTGAGATAGCTCTAGCAGCAATCAGGAGCATATTTTGATCTCAAATGTCTTAATACACAATCAGCTAGACATATGATAGATTTCATCATGCCTTTCCAAGATATTATATTTTACAGAAGATACTCTTCTATCAGAGCTACCATTTTACTCTAGTGGTCTCATTAGTGCAGTCAACAGGCAAAGTTTAGAAGTTTAGTCAACACTGAAGTGTAAATTATGAAGGGTTCCTTACCTGGCACAGATGGAATCCATTTTTGCTCAAAATAAATTTGCAGCAGTAAAGAACAAGAAACTAATTAGTAGATAAAGTGAAGACCGGTTCAGTCATTTACATTTAGAACAAAACTGAATTTTGAAAGTGGCCATGTATATTATTATTAATTTTTGGAAAAAAGTAGTATTTTCATTTGTTTAGTAACACGTGTATTCTAGATAAATACATATACACATTACAATGCATAAAAATACAAATGGCAAAATATATCATGATGTACATGTAAGGTTTTGCAATATGTACTTATATTTCTATGAACTCTATATATAGGTACATTATTTGGTATATTATCAAAACAGATAGACTTTTAACCATAAACAAATGGGAAGCTTTTTCAAAGTGCAAGCATCAAGATGGAATATTTTAAGCCAGGAGCTGTAGCCTTCTAAATTAACAATGAGGGCACCTGCCATCTGCTTGACTGTGGGAGACCGTTGACCGAGACCCCAGTGACCACACAAGCACCGGCAGGTTGTGGGCTCAAAAGGGCGACGTTTATTGAAATCAGGGGTATATATAAGGTAGGAAGGGAAGGTTCAGTAAC